>CM033728.1:53150528-53376887 GCA_019671005.1 Hibiscus mutabilis
TATGCCATTAGCCCGGAACTCTAGGTGTACTTGTTTATTTTGTTGTAGACCGTCGTCTTTCCGATGCATCAAATTGCTGGCTCTAAATTTTATAATTGTTTTTCCTTTTTCTTGGTTGATAAGTTCTATTATTAAGATCGAGCTAAGCTATGCTCGGACGGTGAGATGCTTAATGAGATTGAGTTTAGATTTTTGGGATCGAAGTTCTGATCTTATGTTATCTCAGAAACACTATTAAAAAGTTCAGAAGAAAAAGTAGAATACAATAGACAAAGTATAATAGATTATGAAAGAATAACTTGTATTTCTACATCCCCTCTGAAAATCTCAAACATAACTATACCAGAGGGTCCAACATTAATAATTAAAAAGCCGAAAACAGAAGAAGATGGAACAGAGTTTCTAAGCCTGCTGTGACCTAGCACCATTAGCGCCATGCGGCAGTTTACCTGCACTTTCCGACCTTTTCCTCTTTACAACAACGAACCACGTGTAAGCTTCCAACACGACAGCAGCGGAAGCCAAGGCCACAGTGACACCGATGTAAGCATTCTTCCACTTCTTGTCAGGTTTCAAGATGTCGAATCCCTTGAATACGTTGATCACGCTCAGGATTATCACGGCGTATCCCACCAGATGGTGATATATGTTCCAATACAATCTGTATTTGTGGTATGGCTTTGGCCTTAGAAGCAGTGCGAATACCTGAAGTGTTCCGAGGCTGAAAAGGACGATACCGATGGTTCGGTGGGTGTCGAACCGAATACCGGGTGATTTGCTGCCGAGTTTGAGACCGGTGCCCCATCCGGTGACTCCAACCACGTAGGCCGAGAATTGACAAGCAGCGTGGAGATAAAACCATGCTGGATCGGCTGATTTGAATACCTTCAAGTACCTTGCTGTTATAGCACCGATAGGCATTAAGATGCCCCAACTCACCGTGTTTAGGACCCCATGTATCTGAAATTTTATTAAGTGGTTCAAAAACAGAGTCAGAAACAGGGCAACTTAGTGATAAATAACCCCGATTCAATCTGAATCATCGCATATATCAGATCAAACGAAGAAATGGCTAATTTCATCATACTTGCTCAAATTATGACAGATTGTAATTTTGTCCTAAACGTGTTCAAAACGTCAATACCATATCAATTACGTTTAGGGACTATTGATGCAAAAACCCAAAGAAGAAAAGTAAAGATTGAAGCCATTCACTTACGTTTCTCTTTCTAAGCTTAGAGCCTCCTGCATTAGTTGTTGCAGTCTCACCAGAAAGCAGATTCAAGGTAACCACGGACTGAACATTAGGGCCAGAAGTAATATGCATCTGTGGGGTGTTCCCAGACAGACCACCTTCTTGCCAAACCTGGTTCAAAGTGGTGCCATTGTTCGAAAGACCCAAGGTAGCAAATATGATAATCTCATTGTTCTCGTACGTTGCAGACAAATCCGACACCTCAAAACTAAGCTTCCCCTCTGGCAGCTGTGTCTGGTATTGAGTGATGGGCGATGTGTAAACCCTCATGGTTCCATCGGTTCGTGGATAAGCGACCAGGGCTTGTGACCCGACCATGCCTTTTGAGGTGGGGTTTATGGCCCATGCAACCCATCTTGATGGCCCGATCCCCGTGTGCCTGTACGCAACCTCGAGCTTTCCAGAAGAGTCGTAGTTATAATGGAGAAAGGAGTTCAAGACAGGAAGATCGGAACATGATTTGAAGACGCGGTTACCGGAGAAGGTAAATCTGGAACATGTTTGAGCATAGGATGATAAAAGCAAGGACATGAAGAGACAAAGAGATAAAGTGAGTTTTAGCATTGATGTTCCTCTCATGGTGTTTGAGACCAGGTTGCTTCAACTGTTAAAAGGGTTGTCTGACAGATGGAAATGATAAGAACAGGGGAAGCGGTTAATATATATATATATATATATATGAGGGAAGGAGGGAGGAGATGTTAGATTTCTGGTGTGTCGGTTGATGAATATGAATGTGAAAATAATAATATTTTTTTTGTTGAAACCGCTGTTTTCATACTGTCTCTTACCCAACTTCAACAACATATGACCAGAATTGTTTATTATGTACTACAATAGATAAAGATTCCCATTATATTATTTAAATTCGAGTATTAGATACAAATACGAGTTTGTCATGCTATTAATGCTTGAATCGAAAAAGTAATCTAAATCAAAGCCAAAACCCTTTTGTCAAACAATTCGTAACTAAAAAAAATTACAGTTTCTTTTACGGTTAGCCATGGTCTCGAGGAGAAATAGGTGCTGCTTCAAGGACCTTGGTCAATCCAAGGCAAACTTTTGGTGCTGAAGGAGTGGCCATTAGAAGCCATTATATAAGAAATTGATTTACCCCTTGCAGCCATATGGGTTCAAGTCCATAACGTGCCTATGGCACTCATTAACTCTATCAATGCAAGGAAAAGTGGAGGTCTCTTCCCAGGTTTTGTTGAAGCTAATGTTGAGGATGAGTATGGTATTTATTGGGATGGACATTTGAGGATCAAGGTGGCTGTTCGAGTTGATGATCCTCTCAAAATCAGTTTTACTATTAGTAAGAAAGCTTTCAAACCAATCAAGGTTGAGCGCATCCCCGAGTTCTGCTATAGCTGTGGACGACTTGGACACACTGATAAGGATTGTCGGTTCGATCTAGCCTTGTTCAAGAGAGCGGGAAGATACGACCCTTGAATGAGAGCAACAAATGAATGGATCAACTATGGTAATGAGAAGGCATTGTCACGGGGCTAGTCTTCTACTAGACAATCGTACGGCCTTAGTTGCTTTCTCGGCTGAAAACTAGTCACCTGAAAAACTCCTAGGTAGATGGCAAAAGAACAAGAGAAAGTGAATGAATACTGAGTTGTATTACTCTGGGTAAAAGCTTACAAACTGAAGCAAGTGTTGAATGAATGAAATGACTTGGGTTGAGCCTCCTTTTATAGTGAGAGCTCAGTACAATCAACGGTCGAGATTACAATGGATCAACGGTCCAGATGAGAGTCTATCCTATCCACAACATTTGAATTTCGAATAAGAGATAAAGTTAGAATTATCTTTACAAATAATCACAAAAATGATAAGTGAGATGCCTTATCGGATTTCACCATGGTAAATACTCTGCTTGCTCATTTCACCATGGTAAAAGGCCAGCTTTCTTGGGTCATTTGGCAAGCCCAAAATGTTGTAGAGATAGGCTTGGGCTGCCATGGTTGCACTTGTCTCGGTCGCGGGCTTGCGGTCAGTGACATTCCCCCCCACTAGTTCTACCGACGCCCTCGTCGCGCGGCTAGAATTGTACTGGTCAATTTGCTCCTGGAATTGCCATAAGGCATCGGCGGGTTCCCAACTCATCTCGCACTCGGGAAGACCCTTCCATTGAACAAGGTACTCATGCCTTGGTCGATTTCCCACTTGACGAACGGCTCTCTCTGAATGGATCGCTTCTACCTCTTTCTCGTATAAGACCTTTACTTCGACTGGCGCTCGGTGTAATTTGCCCCAATCTGGATCATCCTCATCATGGTGATATGCCTTCAACAAACTCACATGAAACACTGGATGAGCTCGAATAGTCGGCGGCAACTCTAGTTGATAGGCCATGGTGCCTACCCGCTTCACAACTTTGAACGGCCCCTCATATCGTCGCACAAGCCCCTTGTGATTTGGGTTGCGCAAGATCGAAGTCAGTTTGGCAAGGACTAGATCACCAACCTCAAAGTACACATCACGACGTTTTCAATCTGCCCACTTTTTGGTCCGTATTGCGCAAGCATGCACGGGCTACGTCATAAAGCTCATGCCACCTTTTGGCAAAATGATAGGTTGCTGGACTCGGCCCCCGGTACTCGGTCACAACCGCGTTCGGTGTAAGCGGCTGCTGCCCGGTTACAATCTCGAACGGACTCTTGTTTGTTGCCTCACACCGCTGTAAGTTGTAAGAGAACTGGACCACATCTAACAGCTTCTGTTAGTCACGCCGATTAGCACTCACATAGTGCCTCAAGTAGATCTCAACGAGTGCATTCACTCTCTCGGTTTACCCATTGGTCTGCGGGTAGACACTCGTCGAGAAGTTCAAGTTTGAGCCCAACAACTTGAACAACTCTGTCCAGAACCTCCCCGTGAACCTCGTGTCCCAATCACTGATAATTGATTGTGGAACACCCCAGTACTTCACCACGTGCTTGAGAAAATGCCTAGCTGCCTCCTCAGCTGGATACACTTTGGGTGCTGGGATAAATGTTGCATACTTGGAAAATCTGTCTACGACCACCATAATACTAGACTTTCCGTCAACAACTGGCAAACCGACTATAAAATCCATGGAAACACTTACCCATGGTTTCTCTGGAATTGGCAAAGGCTGCAACAACCCCGCTGGACTCTTCTGCTCGATCTTGTCTTGCTGGCACACAAGGCAAGTTTCCACATAGGCTTCAACATCACTGCCCATGTGCGGCCAATAATAGTGCTCAGCCATTAAGGCCAATATCCGGTGCATCCCCGGATGTCCCGCCCACTTGGAATCATGGCATTCCTTCATGAGCTCCTTTCGAATTCTATCAAACTGAGGCACAAAGAGATGACGTCCACGAACAAACAACAAGCCTCCCTCTAGCCAAAACCTCAGAGTTTTGCCCTCATTGGCAAGTTCGATCAATGACTTGGCTATTGGGTCATGTGTCAATCACTCCTTGATGCGCTCTAGCATCGGTCCCTCTGGCAAACTCGCAACCTCTACGGTATACCTTCGGCTTAGGGCATCGGCCACGGAATTCACCTTCCCTAGTTTGTGCTCTAAAGTAACGTCGAACTCGGTAAGAAACTTCTGCCAACGAGCTTGCTTTGAGGATAACTTCTTCTGAGTCAAGAAGTAACTATTGGCGACATTGTCTGTGTACACCACGAACTTGAACCCAAGCACATAGTGTCTCCATGTACGTAGACAATGCACCACTGTTGTCATCTCCTTCTCATGGACCGTGTATCTCCGCTCGGTCTCATTGAGCTTCCGACTTTCATATGCAACTGGATGTCCCTCTTGCATTAGGACCCCACCAATGGCAATGTCAGATATATCAGTGTGAACTTCGAAAGTTTTGGTGTAATCTGGCAACACCAAGACAGGCTCACCCCACCAAAGGCTTTCTGGCACTCCGATCCCCAATCCCACGCCTTGTCTTTCCTTAGCAAGTCGGTCAATGGTGCGGCAATTTTGGAGTAGTTTTGACAAACCTTCGATAGTAATTCGCCAACCCCAAGAAAGATCTCAGTCCGGTTACCTTAGTTGGAGCCTCTCATTCTTCAATGGCTCGAACCTTCTCCTTGTCCATTCGGATCATACCTCATCCAACAATGTGGCCAAGGAAAGGAACCTCTTGCCGGGCAAATGAGCACTTCTTCTTCTTGACATACAACTCATTTTCCCGCAAGACTTTGAACACCTCCCGCAAGTGTTCGACATGCTCCTCCAATGTCTTGCTATAGATGACGATGTCATCGAGGTAGACTACAACAAACTTGTCCAGGAACGGTTGTAGCACCTTGTTCATCAGGGTACAGAAAGTAGCTGGAGCATTCGTGAGGCCGAAAGGCATCACAAGATACTCGAAAGAACCATACCTCGTCACGCAAACTGTCTTCGGCTCGTCACCCTTGGCTATTCTGACTTGGTAGTAGCCCAATTGCAAGTCCAACTTGGTGAACCACCTTGCACCACCAAGTTGGTCGAACAAGTCCACAATGAGAGGAATCAGATACTTGTTCTTCATTGTGAGCTTATTCAAAGCCCTGTAGTCGATGTACATTCGTAAGGACCCATCGTGCTTCTTCTGGAACAGCACCGGCATACCGTAGGGTGTCTTTGATGGGCGGATGTAACCGGCATCTAGGAGATCGTTCAACTGTCTGCGCATCTCCTCTAACTCAGGCGGGGCTAGCCGGTAAGGGGCTCGAGCAGGGGGCTCCGCACCTGGCACAAGCTCAATCTTGTGATCAACATCCCTCTTTGGAGACAGCATCTTTGGCAACTCGGCAGGCATCATATCTTCAAATTCTACCAAGACTCGTCCCACCTCATCAGAGACTCCCTCAGTTGCGACAGGCTCATCGCACACCAAGGCTGTTAGGAAGGCCGGCTCCTCCTTGCGTACCACCTTTGAAAACTGAATTGCGGATAGAACTTTTGCACCTATTCCTGACCCTCGGCTCACTAGAACAATGCATTGATGCTTCGGATCTAGAATACATAGACAATCCGTAAAAGGGACAGGGAAAACGTTGATCCAGTCTAGAAAACTTAACCCAAGCACAAAATCAAATTCATCGAGTGGGATTACCTTGACGGCTTCCTTATCGGTCCAACCTCCAATGTCAAGTTGAACTCCCTTTGCGACTCCCGCAATCGGTACTTCCTTGGCATTCACTGTTTTGATGGATCCACTAGACTTCTCGACAGTAAGGCCAAGTTTCTCGACAGTTTGCTCGGACATGAACAGTTTAGAGGCACCGGTGTCAACTAGTGCACTCAACTTCTAGCCAACAATAGTGATGCCGACGAACATCAACCCCTTCTTCTTTCGACACTTCTTGACCTCCATTGTACTAATGATGGAGCCAAGCTTCAGAGCCTCGCTAGTCTCGTCGTCAGCTGTCTCCTTAACGGCAGCGATTATGTTCTTTTGGGGACAATCCCTGGCAATATGCCATTCTTTCTGGCAATGGAAGCACTCGCCATGCTACTTGTCCCTCGAATCTGTATGTTTCCCATTCGAAGGCTTATTCTTCCACTCGAATCTTTGTCGGATAGACTTGACTTCTCCTTGTCTCCACCATGACCTTTGTGCTTCGGTTTTGGTTTAGAGGAGTCAGGTTTCCTACGCCCAATCTCAATGATAGACTCGGCAGCAGTCAAGGCAGTAGAGAGCTTGGTTACTCCCCGTCGCTGCAACTCCATCTTCGCCCATGGTTGCAACCCATCCATGAAGGTGAAAAACCCATCATCTTCACTCAAATTTGGGACCTGCAAACTCAACTCCACGAAATTCCGGATATGGTCCCTCAAAGTCTTGGCATCTTCTTGCCTAAGTCGCCTCAACTTTTACCGTGCCTCATCTTCAGCATACGAAGGATAAAACTGCTCCTTGAACTCTTCTTGGAACTCCTTCCAAGTCTCAATGGCAGTGTTCCCACGCTCCACATCTTCGCACCTATGTCGCCGCCACGTTTGTGCAATATCAATTAAGTAAATACTTGCAAATCTTACATTCTTAGCATCTTCCTCGATGCCCACGGCTTTGAAGTATTGCTCTATTCCCCAAAGGAAATTCTCCACTTCCTGGGTGGACCTCGTCCCCTTGAACTTTTTCGGTTTGGGGATATCTCCCAAGGTTCTAGGCACTGCAACAGTCGCGCTGTTCGCAATCTCCGCTTTCAGCACAAACAACTCGGTCTTGAGCAGCTCCACTTCCTTCTTCAGTTCATCTTTCTTGGACTTGGAACTCTTTGCCTTGATCTCCTCAACCTCATCCCTTAGAGCAACCACCATGGCCTCTAAGGCATCGCCACACGTAGACATCTTCACATCCATCCCATTAAGAGCCTCCTGAACATCATCCTGAATTCCCTCCAAGGAATCGAGCCTCTCGAAATCCAACGAACTCAGCTTTTCAACGTCCATAGACTCCAACGGTTCTAACATCGCCTTGGCCTCCGCCATGGATTCTTCGAGCTTGGTAACCCTTCCCTGGATCGATGTGATCATGTCCTTCGACGAACCCCTCTTGGATTTGTCAGTTGTGGCCTCTGCACCCTTATTCACTGCAGTGTTCTCTCCATCATGTGCCATCTCGAATCAGCAACTTCTCAGCAAAACTTCGCTCTGATACCACTTGTCACGGGGCTAATCTTCTGCTAGACAACCGTGCGGCCTTAGCTGCTTTCTCGGCTGAAAACTGGGCTAAGTCACCTGAAAAACTCCTAAGTAAGAATACTTAGAAACCGTTGCGGAACAAAAGAAAGGCGATGGCAAAAGAACAAGAGAAAGTGAGTGAATACTGAGTTGTATTACTCTGGGTAAAAGCTTACAAACTGAAGCAAATGATGAATGAATGAAATGACCTGGGTTGAGCCTCCTTTTATAGTGAGAGCTCAGTACAATCAACGGTCCAGATGAAAGCCTATCCTATCCACAACATTTGAATTTCAAATAAGAGATAAAGTGAGAATTATCTTTACAAATAATCACAAAAATAATAAGTGAGATGCCTTATCGAATTTCACCATGGTAAATACTCTGCTTGCTCATTTTACCATGGTAAATACTCTGCTTGCTCATTTCACCATGGTAAAAGGCTAGTTTTCTTGGGTCATTTGGCAATCCCAAAATACTGTAGAAATAGGCTTGGGCTGCCATAGTAGCACTTGTCTCGGTCGTGGGCTTGCGGTCCGTGACAACATTGTGGAAAGGTGGTAGCAGTTCCCTGCACATGGTGAAGGCCATGCATCCGAGTGGTGGACATGGCAACACCATTGTTGTCCACGAGAAGCACGATCCTTCTGGTTGCATGAACCAGAACAAGGAAGGGACAACCAACCTTGTTTTTAAACTCGTCACTATGGTTCACCCGAACCATGGTAAAGAAAAGGCGGGAGATTGCGTGTCAAAGGGGAAAGAGAAGTTGGCCAATCTTAGTTCCGGGAAATTTGGGATTTGCTGCTAAAATCTTGGAATCTCGGATGAAGAAAATAAGAAAGAGAAAAAATCCCAAAGTCCACTCTCACAACAAGCCGTACCCCCAAAGTATGGCCCATGCAAACAATATCACTGGAAAACAAGATCATTGTTCAGGACCTCTTCAAGATTTGTCTTTTTGTGGAAGAGATATTATAGCTGAGAATCTATCGGTTATGGATTTTTCCATAAGCAACAAAAGAAAGAGAGACTGTGTGATCCTTGGTCTTCATGATTTGTCTTCTCTGGGAGTTTATTCTTTGAATGAGCCTTTGAATGCGGATAACCTTCACCAAAGTTATCCGCAACCCTAATGGATCGGCTTGTCCCGGCTATCTTCGATGACAGGAAGGATCGAAGGATAGCTGCGGGTTCTTTTCCTTCCTCTTGGATCACTTGTCTGATGGTTTTCTCTTGTGATCCTTGGTTTATGTTGTTGTTTTTTTTTTCAGTTTCTGTCCATTTCCTTTCGCCAAGCTTACCTCCTCCAGTGAATCCAGCTGGGATCAGAGAGGGAGACTTTTCCGACCTGGTCAAGTTTGGATTGTCTCCTACATTGCCCTCGATGAAAAGATCTTTGCCCGTCAAAGGTAAAGAAGCCTGCTTCCGTTTGGAGCTCTCGCTTGGGTGGTGTTCCAGTCGTGTAATCCAACGCTTAGGCTTGGTTCATTTAGATTTCATGTTCGTTTTCTTGGTATTGTTTTGGACGTGTGTTGCCATTTTCTGGCTTGTTTTCCCCCTGGTGCAAGGTTGTTGGCTGGTGTCATACGTGGCCCTTGCATGGGGTTTTGCATGGTTGTTGTCTCCTTGTTCTTTTGTTTCCTTTGAATGAAAGCAGGTTTCTTTGTTGGTAAAAAAAAAAAACAAGCTATACTAGACTACTAGAGTTTAATTAACTATTGCAAGGCCAAGGGGCAGGCTAAGTTGAAGCATTTGGGAGCCTAACCCAAAGGAGTTAAAAGCTTGTTCCCAGACAACGCGGGGGCTCCGAAAAAGATAGGATTGGATATTTGGTGGTGGTTTAGGTTGGAGTGGTCAAAACGAACTCTAACAAATCCTCACCTGCACCGCCTCTGTACCTGTATCGGACACCCAAGCATGTTTTGTTTTAAAGTTCCAACTAAAACATTACTTCAACATGCATATAATTCCCAATCGTATATATATTATACTATGCTGTTGAATGCCTTAACAGTGCACCTAAACCCTAACTTAATTAACCAGCGTCACGCGTTTTATGAATTGAATACTATAAACTTCCAAATGTGTGTAGACTGTAGAGTTTATTAGTAAATTACATCTACCATGTGCGTAATTGGATCGAGACCAGTGGTTAGAATGGTTTTCAATGTCGTAAAAATCGGACCAGTGGTTGAACCAGTTTTATAATTGATTTTTGGTTCATTTGATTAAATTATCAGTTTAATAATAGTTAAATAAAAAATTCAAAAAATAAATTATATAAGAAACTTCAAATACCAGCTCAATTGATTGAACCGTCTCCTTATCCTGATTTTTAATAAAGGCTTAAGGGTGTAAGAAGCCCTTGAACTTCTGGAAAAAAATTCAATGATGCCTTTGAATTTTTTTTGCACTCAATTAAACTTTTGAACTAAGAAATTTAATCAATTAAGCCTTTTAACCAATTTTGACTATTAAATCTGAACAATTTTTTTCGATCCACTGTTGCAGTACGCCGTGTCACAGTATTTTCACTTGACATTTATCAAAAAGAATTATTTAAAAAATTCTTTAAATGTTCTAAAAAATCTAAAAAGCTTATAAAATTTATAAAAAAATACTTTTTGATTTTTTTTTTGTAAATGCAACATGATAAAACTGTAGTGTATTACGTGCCGGTAATATCTGAAGAAAAAAACTGTCAAGATTTAATGGTCAAAAGGTTTAATTGATTTAATTTATTGGTTCAAAAACTTAATTGATTAAATGTTTTGGTTCAAAGGCTTAATTGGGTGCAAAAAAAAATCAGGGGCTTAATTAATTTTTTTTCAAAAGTTTAAGGGCTTCTTACACCCTTAAGCCTTTAATAAATTATATAGTATTTATTTATTTATTTTCATCAATTCATGTCAAACTACTGATTCTCAATTCAACTTAGTGATGCGTCGAATTCTAGTCACTATTAGATAATCCCAAGGGAATTATACTGGAATTGCAATAACGTGTCTACCAAAATGTAATCACCAAGCTCGAAAAGTAGAGATGGATAGAAGAGGTACAGTCAAATATTAATTTAACTTTGCACCTCTAAATTTTAAATATAATTTTTTAAAAGTTTACATCTCTAACATAAAATTTTATGTTTAAAGTGTCAACAAGTGTTATTATTTTATAAAAGCTTGATTGAAAAGTTCATATTCCAAAATAGTGAACCATTATCGTACTCGGTGTCTCGAAAGTTACTAGGTATGTCATATCATTGGTGTTAATTATTAAATTGGGGGTAATTTAATAATAAACATTTTAATTGTTTATTATTTTACTTATATACCTTGTAGTAATATATTTATATACGCAGACTATTCAGATGATAACCTCTAACAAATATTAGGCAAAATTTCTGAACAAGATACGCTTTATTATATTATTCTGGTAGCTATGATATTTGGGAGCAGCTGTTTTTTTATATAGATGAAGCCTTCATTATCAGAACTTACTATACATATGAATAGAGTATGTGGAACAAACCAAGAGATATGGATGCTGCCTGCTGCCAATCTTTTGTGAAGTAGGTGAGATTATGACGAATGGCTAATGCGAATCTATGATAAAAGTCATAAATCCATTTCAAAAAACAAATCTCACCAAGTTAGTTGGCATGGGAAGATTTGATAAATTTTTTGAGTCGGATCTTATTTTAAGAAACAAATCTCTTAATTTTCATCCACAAGATTTAAAATCTTATTTAAAATGTATCAAATGTCTTGTCATTTGACTAATATTAGTCTATTTTTAAACTCAACAAGTGATCTCAGTAAAAAAAACAAATGATATTTATCTTAAAAAATTCAAGTTTAAATCGTTTTGTCTACAAAGTGTATATATTGTTAAAGGGTTAAGAATATATATAAATATTTATTATCTTGTAATTACCTTTACTTCTTTAGACTGTTCAAAAAATATATTAGTCCATTTCTTGTTACTAATCTTGAGATGGGTTTTGGGGTTTGACTAAATGAGAGGAGTTAAAGGGCTTTGGAACAAGTGTTGAACGACGCAACGCCCAATAATTTAACTCTTCAACCACCCACCTATTTTATGGCTAATCTAATGTCTCCACTTTCCTTGCTTTAAGTCTATACTTGTAAGAAATCTATAATGTCTAGTTTTCTTGGGCCGGTGTTCGGCTTTCTATTTAAATGTGCATACAAAGTTTAGCTTTATCACTGTCATTTCCTTTCCATTTTGTGGTCTATAGTTCAATCAACTCTCACCCTTCTATTCCGCTTAACTCAATATCTATCATCTTAGAATATAACTAAGACAGTAAATGAATTGAATTTGAATGAACAAACCTCTAGTTATGTTTGTTTGATTTTTTTATATATAAATAAATATGGGATATTACTGTAGGCCTCATTAAAATCTTTGTAATACCCGTATTTTGTTCGGGGTATTCGAATATATAAATAAGGTCGAAATAAATAATAATAAATAAATAAAATTAGCCCATTACATAAATAAATGTTCATCCAAATAAATAGTGTCTATTTACATATTAAAACTCAATGTCTATATTACAAAGCCCATTACAAAAAGCCCAATTTCTGATCTTAATACTTTTTTCCCTCCCATTCTCGGTTATAAATAAGCCCAAATAAACACACTTTTCATTTTTCCCGCCTAAACCATGCCACATGTCATCACCCCAATAGCTCGTTCCACTTTCACTCGAATTTTGGTCTTGCTGACATCAGCGCTTGTCAGGCTATAAATACATGAGGAGAGAGAAATGTCAGATTCATTAATTATTATCTCATTAAAATAAATAAAACTAATAATAAATATAATAAATAAATATAATAGAGGAGATAGAGCTTACCTCGGGAGTCGAAACGCCGCTGAAAGCTGCAAAGACCGTTGGAGAAGACGATCGGACGCCGTGAAGGTTACCAGAATCACGGTGAATGTCACTAAAAGTTGTAATTTTCTCTATCTATTCGATTCCTGGCAAAAAAACATAAAATAGGTTATATCTAAACACAAATAAAGGGAAAACAATAAATGAAAAGTAAGAGATTGTCGGAAACTTAATTTTTGTGGCGGCTGTTGTGCTTAGCTTGCATGTCGGAGTTGAAGAGGGAACCGAGAATGGGTAGATAGCTTCTAGATCGGGTGAAGAGGGCTGATTCAGTTGAATCGAGGTTTGGTTTAGGGATTAGGATCAAAAAGGAGATTTGAAAAATTTTAAAGAAATTTTAAGATTTCGACAAGTGGCGGCTGAAAATCATCTCACGACGGTCAGTCGGCGACCGACGATAGTTGGAGAGAGGTGTAGTGACCGGGAAACATGTTTGGGTGGCCAGAGCAAAGTGATGGTAGATCAAGGCTGCGGGGTTCACGATGGTCGGAAGTAACATTCATCTATGTTCTTCATTTTCATGAAGAAAACGATGAACATTCAAGTGAATATGGGATATTTTGATCTGAAATGGAGGAGTTTTTTGGGTTAGGGGTTATTTATTTTAGAGCATTTGAGGAGAGAAAAAATAAGAGAGAAAGCGGGGAAAATGGAAATGAAGGCTAAGGCTTAGAACAATGCTTTTATAGCATTCTCAAAACCCGTTTTGGCAACGGGTAAGGGAAGATCCACGAGACAAATTTGGGTCTAGGCTGGGGATCTGCGCTCTAAATTGTTTTCTTAATTTTGGCCTCCTATCTTGCCCCGTACTTAATTTTAGTCCATATTTCCTTCTAGATTGACCTCGAATCCTACATTTCTCTCAATTTAGTCCTCGTACCCCATAATTGAACCCATTAAGTTTGTAATATTTCAATTGGGTCACTAGCGATTTTGTAATTGGGCTTTAGGGTTTTGTATTTTCTTCAATTTAGACACCAGAATTAATAAAATCGTCTTTTAAATTTTAGTTTCTTTTAATTTAGTCCTATTTAATTTTTTAATTTAATTGTGTGATGCATGCTTTAAATTGAGCATATAAGATTATTTGCTAGATAATTTAATCACCTAGATTAGTTAATTATTAGAGTATCTAGTCTTTAGGTTCTTTAATAGGAATTAATAATTAAATTATGTGAGATAATTGTAGTAAATTAATGTGTTTTAAGTATGAAACTTTTAGGTTCCAAATTTGGATGGTGTTTCATTGCTTGCAATGCAGTGTTATCCAACATGGGCCTTTAAGTGGATACTTAATTCCCATTAAACTTTAGAAATTACTAATTGACATAGTTAGTTTAATTAAAGCTTTAATTAGGACTATAACTCTAAATAATTAGGACAACAATTAATTAGAGAATATTACGTCGAAATTTAGGGGTTATGAGATGGATGGTATTCAAGAAATTGGTACTGTTTCATAAAGGCCTTTAAATTTAATAATATTCATAGTTTAAAATAATTCAATTAATTAGACCTCCTTAAGTTTGTAATTAAAATGAACAAGACAATAATAAATCATACATCTAAACTTTTATGTTGGTACTGTTTCATAAAGGCCTTTCATAAAGGCCTTTAATCTCATATTCGGATAAAAACAAATTTCCTTATAAAATGATATCTCCATTTGGAATTTAAATTCACTCAACAATGGTTAAATTAATTCAAATAATTATTCGAAATGCCAAAATATCACATAAAATTAAGGTGTAACGACCCGGGTTTCGGGTTAAAGAATTGGGTCTTGGACCGAGTTTTGGGCCTGCGGTTCATGGCCCAATTAAAAATGTGTAATTGGGCTTAGGGGAAAATATGGAAAAAGAAAATAGAAATAAATAAAAAGGAAAAAGGTTGTTTGAATTTTAAATAGTAAGTGGGTGGTTGGAAAGAGAGAAGATGAATGATGGAAGAGAGAGAAAAGGAAAAAGATGAGAATGGTGGGAGAGAGAGAAAAGAGAGAAAAAGTTTGGGGTGAGAATTTCAAACTTCGATCTACGGAGATCTAGCCGTCCGATCGCGACACCACCACCGTCATTGTGTTCATCTCGCTGATACGAGTTCACCGCTACCAGCATCACCGTCGTCAGAGGAGATGAGAGAGAAGAAGTTTTGGGTTGGGCTGTTCAAGGGGGTTAGAGGGCTCAAATCAAGAAACAGAGGCCACCAACGAGTTCACCGGCTCGAGAACAGTCGACCGATAAAGTTTGGTCATCGGAGGCCACCGGAGCCGCCGTCACGCGCCCTCACGCGTGTGGGTGTGGTCCAGCACCAGGGTTATCGAGCCACCCGAGTGGACTCGGCCCAACTCGGCCGAGTCAGGCCGATCTGACTCAGCCCGAGCCCAACCGCGTTGCGCCGTGCCAAGCCAAGTCGCGCCGTCCACCGCCGTTGACCGGCGTTAACTCTTTTTGGGGAACCTTACCCTGAGGTTTCTCGACGTTTCAGATCCAATGGCGTAGTCCGTTTTGCGAAATTCAAACCTGGTAAGCTGTTTTTATGTGTTTGACCCTTCGCTTGGCTTATGAGGTGTTTGGAGTTTAAGTGTTTTCTTAATTGTTGTTATGCGAGGATTGATCGTGGTCGATTATCGGACCAAGTGGTATTTTGGGAAGCTAGGATGAGGATTTTACCCATGTCAGCATAAGGTTAGTACACCTCGAACTCTGAAATGCTTCATGAGCATCATAAGTGTAATTGCCTTGCCTGTTAGTGGTTGCAAAATAGAAGACGAGTAATACACATGCGTCGGTACTGTTATTGCAAGGCTTGATAATTATTAAGATACTTGATGAGCTTGAGAATATTGAAACTGTCATGAGCTGTAGAGACCGTATAGGATTGTTCGAATATCCATATAATTATTTGATTGTATGACTGATTTATGATGATTCCTCGTGTATTACCTGAATATAATAATATGTTCGATTAAGTTATTTTAATGCGCTAGCAACAAACTATAATGACTCTCGTAAGCTTTAGGAGTAGAATAGGGCATCGTAATTAATATCGGCATATACTCGATAATCGCTTATGGAATCGGTAATTAATACTACTTGGCCTAAAGGTTAGTTGATGATGGAAATTGACGAATATGTTTAACAATTGGTTATTACTATAATAGACGGGAATAAGTAAATTGATGGGAATGAATTATATTACTCTTCCATAAAACGTAACAACTCGGTAATGCTTGATTGGTTGCAATAGCAACAATAGGGACCTGTGGTGGGTCGTTTGATGGTTGTATGCCAGGTAGGGCACTTGTATGAATCCGTGGTGGATCATGTATGGCTACGTGCCAGGTAGGGCACTTGTTTAGTTATGAGTCTTTGTTTGGTGGGATCTGGATACCTAGTGAGTGAGTGTTGCAACACATGAAGGCCATTCGATGTGAGATTTCGGGTGATAAAATGAAGGCCATCCGATGTGAGATTCCAGGTGATAATATTTGCTCGATGCAAGATTCTGAGCCCCGCTCGATGTGAGATTTCGAGCGAAGATTCGATGTGAGATTCCGAGTATACCACTCGATGTGAGATTCCGAGAAGCTCGATGTGAGATTCTGAGCATGGGTTGGCTTCCCAGTGTCGGGTGACATTGAGCCTCACTCCTGGTTTGTTTACTTTTATGTTGATGCATTGTTGAGGTGTTGTTGTGCTATGGCATGTGTTTAGACGATTATGGTAGCGCCATATGTTTATTTACCTTTCCTTATTGCCCGTACTAGCTTGCATGCTTACGTTTATGATTAGCATGAAGTACAGTATAGTAGATGTGTACCACTGAGCTTTGTAAGCTCAACGCTCGGAATCGTTGTTTCCGTGCGTAGGTTGACCGTTGGATCGCGGGATCGTGAAACACTGTCAGACCGGGATTCTAGCACGTGGTGGTTTTCAGAGTACGGTATTTGAGTCTAGTGGGTTATGTATTCATAGGACCTTACATGTGGAGTCTGTAATTATTATTTTGAAATTGTATTATTTAAATTTGTACCTTCAAGCGTCTTAAATTTAAATTGGAGCTCCTACGTAATATTTTATTTACTTATATACATATTTATTTTGATCGTTGGTTTTAAATGCTTTTACAACTCGATGGGTTGATCATGTTTGAAAATAAAATTTTATGGTTTTGGGTTTGGGATTGAGGCCCAAATGTGACATCCGGGTCGAGGGCGTTACATAAGATACCGATAACGGGCGTTCGTGGGGGGTGCTAATCCTTCCCCACACGTAACTGACTCCCGAACCTAATTTGTGAGAAACAAATATGTGGCTTGTTTGACGGTGTCCGGTCTACCCCAAAGTGATCAGTGGCGACTCCAATTGTTTTTCAAAAGGAAATAAAAAGATAAGTTTAATAAAAATGGATTAAAAAGGGTAAAAACCCTAATTTTACATAAATCAATCGACAGACTATTTTTACATACGATTTCAAAAATGGTCGCTACACCCTCTAAACCTAGTTGGGGAAAAATACATATAATAGTATTACAGAAATAAAACCCGACATAACCTCAACAACATCATGACAAAACTAAAACTAGTGGCTATAATCATCATGCAGTAAATCTAAAATCTCATCAAGAGGATACAGAAAAAAGCGCTGCACAAAATTATCCCTTGAATACAGTTTTATCATTGCATCAGCTACGCGGTTATCTTCCCTGAAGACATGTCGTATTTTGATTTGCCGATGGCTTTGCAACAAAATTCGTGTTTGTGTTAAGAATTTTAAAATTTTATTTTTATTTATTTATTTAAAATTATATGTAATTATATTTGTTTATTTAGCATGTTCACAAATATATTCATCTAGCATGTTAAATTCAATCATCAATTATACTTTTGAATTTTCAAACCAAGAGAATATCAGATTGGGAGTGAGGCAGGTAAAAATTCTATCTCCTGTCACATTATCATTCCTAATAGAGAATTAGATTATTTATACTAGGAAGGTAAAGCCCAAACAGCCCGGTAAATTTCACCGCTTTACCCTGAATGATGTAGATTTTTTTAACATTGGATGCAAGACGGAACTGAGTAAATGTTTTTTTTTTTTGAAGGTTAGGCGTATAAACGAATCGAACGAACACGAACGAGGGTATATTCATATTTGTTTATTTAATTTTAATTGAATAGATGAACGAATACAAACAACTAAATAAACATAATTTTTTGTTTGTGTTCGTTTGTTAAAGAATGTAGCTTATTCATATTAGTAAACGAACACAAACGAACAAACATAAAAAGACATATGTGAATAAATTTAAATGAACAAAAACAAACGGACATATGTTAATAAATTTACTTTTTTTAAATATAATATTTTTGTTATAAAAGATAATAAATATAAATGAATATATGTGAATAAATTTAAACGAACATAAATGAACGAATTACCTAATGTTCACGAACGTAAATGAACGAATGGGCTATTCATTCGTGTTCGTTCATTTAGTTAAACAAACAGAAAATCTTGTACATGTTCATTCGTTAAAATGATAAACAAACATAAACGGACACAAACGAACGAACATAAAAAAGACATATGTGAATAAATTTAAACGAACATATGTTAATAAATTTATTGTTTTTAAAATATAATACTTTTGTTATGAAAGATAATAAATATAAATAAATATATGTGAATAAATTTAAACGAACATAAATGAATAGATTATTGAACGTTCACGAACTTAAATGAACGAATGAGCCCTTTGTTTGTGTTCATTCATTTAATTAAACGAACATAAAATCTTGTTCATGTTCATTCGTCTAATAGATAAACAAACATAAACAAACTTCCCGCCGAACAGTTCACAAACTGTTGGTCTACAATCCTATGAAAGGTGAATGTGGAATGATTTTGATATTTTCTTAGTCTAATTCGCCCTTTTCTATATATAATATTACCACTATATTCTCTTACTATAATTACTTAAAAGATAAAAAAATGTAAACTAAAATCATAGAATAAATCTTGACTGCAATTCATTTTGTATATGAATTATTCATTATAATATATTTTACAATAAAATTATGTATTCTACGTTTTATCTAAAAATTTAAATTAATCGAGCAAGCATATTTGGCCGATTGATTAAGTTGTTTATCTTTGTTCTCTCATATTTTTTTAAGTTATGGGTTCTAAACCTAGTAGGTGCACCCCTTTCTTCTCCCTTAAGGATGGCAGACGAGTACAATTTTGTGAATTCCGCACCCGCATCAATTAGAGCGGAGATGAGTATGAGTAGAGGTGTTTATTGTCGGATGTCGAATCAGATTCGGTTGAGTTTTTTTGGATATCTAGTTTTTCAGATCGACGATATAGTGATATGTATCTGATCCAGAAAAATTTGATATCTGAATATTCAGATATCGGATATTCAGATATCCGATTATTCAAAAATATAATTTGATTTAACTATTTTTTCGAATTTGAAAGTCGTATTTATGAAAATTTCAAAATTTTGAATATAACAAACAACAAATTGCTAAATATAACAAATTTGCAATTTCATTTTTTTTAATTTTTGGATATAACAATCATCAAATTGTTAAATATAACAAGATTAATATTCATGAAATTTTGAGTTTTCGAATTTTCAGATAATTCGAAACTTGAAATATTGCGATTCGTATTCGATCAAAAAAAATTAAAATCGGATCGGGTATCCGATCCGAAAATAAAAATTGGATCCAATATCTGAATTTATAGATCGGATCAACATATAATCAGATCTGATTGAACACCCATAGGTATGAGTTCGGTGGATAGTAGGCGGTTATAGATGTAAAAAGTCATACCTAACGTGAGTAGTGTGTAGGTGATGGATTTGAGATCTTACCCACACTGTATCCACCCACATCTACCCGCCCCATATCCATCTGTCTTGCCCGCTAACTACCCACTATATAAATTTGGACTATTATGAATTTAGAAATAAGTTCACAACATATTCTGTAAACTCTATATATAGACGGGAACGGTTAGATTGTGGGTATCCAGTTAGGTAGTGAGTGTGAGGTAGATTCAAGAATGTACTTACTTGGACGGATGTAAATTTATAAAATAATATCTATATAATAGTAAGGTGGTGGATATAAAAATTTCAAATGGGTATTAGTATAGTGAGGCATCCGCACTTCCTACTCATTTGCCATCTTTATTCTCTTAGAGTAGTATTTTCTCTCCCATCTAGATAGAATTAGAAGTAAAATTTCTGAATAATAATTCAAATTAATGAAAGACAACGAGGGACAAGATGGAGATGGAAAAAAATCCTTGGATTATGTTGTAGGTGACTTAAACCCTAATCCCTCTCCGAACCCTTTTAATATCTTAAACCCTAAAATTAGCATAGCTGCTGGCGTTGCCAAACTTCGATTTCCAACATGCAAACCCCTTGAATCCGGCCTCTCCATCTTCATCTCGTTTTTTTAGCACTAAGAAAATCAATGGTATCCACTATTTCAAACATGAAGTCCCTAATTTCCCCTCCATTTTCTCCCCTCTTTCTTCATTTCCCCAACACCAAACCTTTTACTTTCTTATCCTTACCTTCGAAAAAACTCAATTCCTCTAACCCTAAATTTCTCCACATAAACCCTTCAGTTCCTTCACCAACACCCCCAATTACTTCAATCCCAAGTCGACAATCACATACAGATATAACCCAATCTTCTTCACCGTGCGGGGAGATCCACGTCATCGTCGGACCCATGTTTGCTGGCAAGACAACCACTTTGCTCCGCCGAATCCAAGCTGAAAGCAACAATGGCAGGTTTAAAGTCAACCCCTTTTTATTTGTTTTCGTGTTTCTATTTTCTGTTATAGAATTGAGTTAAAACCTTGGTTTTAAATGTTAAGTGTTATGGTTTAGATTAAAATTGGCTCGTGAAGATAAGTTCTTGTTTGGTTTAAAGTTCTGGCCTCTGCTGTTGGATGAACGAATGGATTATAAATACTCCCAAGTCCCAACTTTCAGGCCAAGCTCCTTAATAACTACATATGACTAAATATGGGATTAAAGAGTCTTTGTTTTAATGGAGAACCGAATGAAGCTGTTGGGGTATTATGGAATACAAGTTTGAAGGCAGACGCTGGAGCTAATCAGCTTATGTTCTCTTGCAATAATGCATATTCAGTAGGAGAAGAATCCATGTATAAATGTTTGTTGTAGGATTTGTTCTTAATCAATATCTGAAGATCAAGTTGTTGATATCGTGTTCTTATACAAGTTTGAAGGCAGAGGCTGGAGCTAATCAGCTTATGTTCTCTTTTTTTTGCGTTATGCATATCTCAATCTTAGACTCTTAGGCTTTGCTTAGTTCAAAGGATGAAGAATTGAAAAGAGTGAGAATGAAAAATGTGTTAATCTAATGGTTAAGATCCATAACAACTTTCTCACGTTCTAGCTTAACCATTAATTAACAAATTTTACATTCTCACTCCTTTTGATCCTTCATACCTCACAGAATATTTGTATGTGTTGAGAAATGTACATAACTTGGTGAGCCTTTTAGTTGGTAAATCCCATTTAAAACTGCTGTTGTATTATATGTTCTGGAAGTTACCTGCTGCTTAAATATCCATATTCTGTTATTGGAGTGTGGTGATGACGGATATTTGATCTTTGGCAAAGTAAAGATGAAGGTTTGTGCTTTTGATTTGATATTAGGCAGAAATCAGGGGCACTATCTATCTTACAATACCAAAATTCATTTGCTTGATTGGTACAATGATCTCCACTTGGTTTTCTTGTTTGATTCTTGTTAACCACTGTTAACTTTCTTTGGTTTTGCTATGCAGAACTGCGGCTGTGATAAAATCTAGCAAGGATACAAGATATGGATTGGATTCAATTGTGACGCATGATGGCATGAAACTACCATGTTGGCCATTGGCAAATTTATCCTCATTCAGACAAAAAATTGGCACTGATGCTTATGATCAGGTTTGACATATGCCAACATCAAAATCTCATACTCTTTTTTTTCATTTGGATGTGTATTTCTTGAGCGTCATGGGTCTTCCGGGTATTTATTGTTAAATATACTCATGAGTCTGTATGTAACAGCTTGATGTCATCGGCATCGATGAAGCTCAATTCTTTGAAGACCTTTATGACTTCTGCTGTGAAGCCGCTGATCATGATGGCAAAACTGTTATAGTTGCAGGGCTGGATGGTGACTATCTAAGGTATTATTTTTTCCTGACTCGATTTTGAGTTGCATGTCCATTATGCCCTCTTATGGATTAAATCCATTTGTTTGCAAGCAGAAGGAGCTTTGGATCTGTACTTGATATAATTCCCCTTGCTAATTCCGTGATGAAGTTAACGGCTCGATGTGAACTATGTGGGAAACAAGCACTCTTTACATTAAGAAAGACGGATGAGACACAAACAGAGTTGATCGGTGGAGCTGACGTGTACATGCCTGTATGTCGGCAGCATTATGTGAGTGGACAAGTAGTGGTTGAAACTGCAAGAAGTGTATTGGAATCCAAGAAGCTTCAATGTGCCTCTTACACATAGTTCACATGATCTCGGTTCTTAGTGGTTATATATCTCGAACATCTTTGTTTAAGCGCCAGTTATAAAATATTGGATTTGTGCTTTGATTGGTAACGATTAGAATGTAAATATAATCAGATTAAGAGGAAATTTGGTAATGTAGCTTGATATCATTGAATCTTTCTGTGATGAAAAATGTTTTGAGTTCATGTTGATTTGATTAAGAGTTTTGTTGGGTTCAAGTTAGAATGTAGATATTGGATTTGTGCTATATTTCCTATGTTTGGACATTGCTTCCTCCTATCATGGGGAATTTGGAGCTTAATGGCATGATGATCTTTGCTGGGTACATCAAAAGACAAAAGGACAAGTTTATTCCATTAGGGACTTAAATACCCACAGTGAGTAGCAGCATACATTGCAAATTATCAAAGGTTTAACCGGAAGAGATCTTCACGCCACGCAACAAGGAATGGTACAGCCCTTGGTTTAGAGAACCGAATAACGGGCTATGTGGTTCGCAATTCGCATTGCCGAGCACTATCACCTAAACCATACGCTTTTTTTCTATGGCGTTATCTTCGGGATTTACCAACACAATTTCCGTTTTGCATAACACAAAATAGATGAAGGTAGTGTTCTAATGTTAATTTATAGCGCCATTGAAATTGGATGCTACTAGGGTTTTGCATAACAACATTGTAAAGTAGTAGGCCATAAAGGACCAAGGCCCAACTATAAGCCTAACAGTGAAACCATATGAAATCATAACTACAAACCCAACATTTCTTTTCACGTGTTCTCCATGCCGGTTTTAGGGTACATACTCCAGAGTTCTAATATTTGAAATTTAAATTTAGATTCTCTTCATAGAGACACCAGCAAATAAAAATTAGTTCTAAAATTAGTATCAATTAGTAAAAATTTTGTAGTAACTCCTCCTAGAAAGTTGAAATTTTAGAGAATTAAAAACATATTCTTCGACTGTTGTTTGATTATACTGACAATTGAAAGTAAAAATAAACAACACAATGTACATTCTACTTGAAGATAATTAGTGGTATGTCATACTTAGATAATAATTTAAAATATCCTGATGCAATTGAAACTAATAACAAAATTTTGTATAATATTATTGGAGTATTTTTGATGAAGACGGCATTTCATCTCCTTTTATATCCTGAGGTAATTTTGTGATACAACACTCTAAGAAAAGAATCATAGTATTAAATTTTATAAATGAATATAAGGAAATCATCGGAAGAGAATACCTTTTCTATTTGAGATTTCATATCCTCTTCAGATTAAATATTTTGATTTGTTGTTTATATAGGCTTTCTTGGTTATGATTTGAAGATTATCTGTTTATTAATGCGTGTATTTTACTATTTTTTTTTCTTATCTTTTCAATAAAATCAGTATTTTATTAAAAATTCTATTTTGACAATAAAATTTTAGTATTAAACAAATTATCTTCTTCTTCTTTTTATCATAAACCAAAATGAAAAACTTAAGAATGAGAAATCAAATATTGACATTGTAGGATAAGTTGATCCACAAGTGAATAATAAAACAAGAGAGGGTATTGATCCAAATGCACGAGAAGTGCATTAAAATTTTGGGTGGGGAGGAAGCAAATAATCATATACTTGTTAAACTCCCCTTTCATACGTACAAATCAACTCCTAGTCCTAGCATATGGCTCTTTTCATCCTCATCATGCAATTATATATCCTAAACTTCTCTGACCTTTTGTACACCAAGTTGTATATATCGGTGACGCTCCTCTTCTGTTTCTCTCCACCCTGCAGTCATATATAACATACAGAAATGAAAAGAAAAGAAGAAAAAAGGGGTTAGTTTAAAGCATGAGTTGTCGAATTCTTTATAGTCATCATCTGTTGCAAGGTAATTCTATGAATTAAAACGATGCGCACGAGGTCCTTGAACTATGACCGCTTTTAGTTTAATACATAAATTTCATCCATTCCATACAGTTTTGATATCACAAATTGAATATACAATGAAATAGAAAAAAAGAATCAACTATGGAAGAGAGACTGAAAGATGAAAAAACTTACAAATCTTAAATCGAAAGGAGTCAAAATAAATTTGCATATGCTTGATATCAAAAAAAGCATTACGATGCGCACGTAATGCTATGACCGTTTTAGTTTAATACATAAATTTCATCCATTCCATACAGAGATGTTCACCCTAAATATGATAATAGCAAAAAAACGTCATAATCCATCTCAAAGAAAAGTACTCCTGTTGAACCGACTAAATTACATTGTAAAAGCAACTATTAGTTTATCCGAATGCCACCAGAACAATAAGTTGACACAAATAGCATCTTCAACCATAAGATTATTAAACTGTTTAAAGTTAGCATAGATTCTCATCAAATGATTTTCTATTTAGAGATAACTCTTCTTAGCTAATCTAGAGATTGCATTATCAGTCTGAAATTTTAGAAAGCAAAGAATGAATTTTGTGTGTCATGGTGCATATATGTAGATGTATATTCTTACCATCCATTATGCTTTGATGGCTTTGACTAAGGGTCTCTTGCACAGCAGGACTTATTTTCCGAGCAAGACTTTTAATTCGATTCAATCGCAATCCTTTGGACATTAAACCTGAACAGAGAAATTTTATATACAAACAAGTAATCATTAATAAATGGTATCAAAGATACACTAATCCATATCCAATATAAAGTGTTAAACTTACAATTGGAAGTTCCATTTTTCTTCATCATCCCACCAACTGCAACCCCATCACCAACAGGATCATTTATCGCTCGGGCCGAATGCTTTATGCGATTCAAACGCACCATTCCAGGTAAAAGGCCTAACTTATGAGCAGGGATTTCCAAACCTATTGAGAAAAACATATCAAGGAAGTAAATAAAGAATGATAAGACAGTGTTTTGCTTCCAAGTTGACATTAATGGTAAAGTAATGGGAACTGACAGTGGGAAGTTTTGATATCAAGCATTGGTCTTTGTAGATCATCATTGGATCTTAAAAAATCAGCAGCAGCATTAAACTGAGGAGGACTAGCAACCGAAGCGCAAGTCAAAGCATTACGTAAAGGCAGTTGAATTGGAGATGGAGGAGGGTTCAATCGAGCAGTTTCAGTTCTTTGTCTCCTCAATTGATAATTTCTTCGGCGTCTAGCCAGATGCTTTTCTTTTTCCTCAAGGCTCATAGATTGCCTTCTTTGTCGGTCCCTAATACGACGACGTTCTCTCTCTAATTCCTTTCGCAACTCTGATCTGGTTGCTAATTCTTCCATCTTCATTTTCCAGCAGAATTCAACACAATCCTAATTCAAATTCGAGTCGATTTTTCCTGCAAATAAAACTAATATTTGAAATTTTAATGAGAATAATTTATATAAAATATAAAAAAAATATCATTTCACAATTGTTAGAAAGGAAATTACAAAGAGAGTACCAAATCTAATGATTAAGCTGCAAACATTGATGATCTTATGAATGAAATATCCTCAAATTCAGATCATTACAAATTAAAAAAAATAATGGAAAAGGAAAACCCTAACCTGAAACGGTGGAGTTGAACGAGGGAAGAACAGAATCTGGAAAATAAACAAAGTGAAATCAAAGATCAAAGACAATAAGGCAAATGTAAGAATGAAAATGGATAGACCAACTAACGAGATCGAAATGGTGATTTAATTTTTCTCTTTATTATTATATTTTTGGGCAAATTGCTCATCCTCTTCATACAATTAATTCGGGTACTCTTAAATTTATTTTAATTTTTTAATTAAATAGAGACATTTATTTAAATGTAAATGTTAAAATTTGAATTCATAATGAGATAAGATGAACAACTTTGATAACAATTCATTTTCATATTTGATTTTTGGGTAAAACAAATGATTATTTTTAAAATTTGATTTACTTGTAATTATTTTTTCAAAATAAAAATAATTTACTTGTAATTATATAATATGTTATTTATTTTAATAGTTTTTTTATCTAATTTCCGTTCTGAACTAAAAAAAAAGTTAATTCGTACCCTTATAATAGCTTAGATTTTAATTGGTCCCTAAACTTAACACATCCTAATTAAGTTCAAAAAGGTATTAGTATCATCCAATCAGTTCATTACAGTAGTATGTATAGTTGTCGATTTAAGTAATAAATTTTATATTTAAAACAGAAAACGATATAAATTAAATTGTAAACATGTTTATATTAATGTATAGATATATTTATAATTCAAATCATATCTATTTTTAAATATGTTCCGTATGTGTCATTTACGAGTTAATGATTTACGAATGGACCTAACTAATATGATACTAATATATTAAGGACTTAAATAAAATATTTTAAAAGTTGACCATTATCTAAAGGTTTAACAGTCAAATAAATATTTAAACTATACCTTTTTTCAGTTACGTGCTCAAATTTGCTTTGGGCTAAATAGGTGCCTAAAATTTTTAATTTTCCTCAAATAGGTACCCCGCTTTTACTGTCTATTAATTTTACTGTTATTGAACACTATCATCTTTTTAAATTTCTGAAATTATATTTAAAAATAAATAAAAATTAATAAAATAAAATAACCTCAAATTTTACAAATTACCCCAAATTTTGAAATCTCAAAAACCCAAATCTCGATTTGACCTGATTTCGCCGCCGGTTGCCATGCCGCCGCAATCACATCTGTCGCCGGACCATCATGACCATTTACCCTATCACTTCATAGCCGAAAATCGATCGACGCTGTGCGAAACATTGAAATCATCAAATGGTACATTCGAATGATTCGCGACAAACAACGGTATAACAAACGATAAACGGTGTGTGAGTTGTTCGATGAGAGAATGACGTTTTATTCTGTCGTCAGAGATGCAATCAACGCTGATGAGAGTGGCCGAATTTAGAAGTTTAGGAATTTGAGAATTATTTTAAAATTATTTGAAAATTTTAAGATATTTTTAATTTATTTTTTAAAAATAAAATTCAAAAAATATTTAATACGTGTACGATTTTTATTGGATAACGACAGAAAATTAACGTCGATCACATCTAAACCTTAAATAAGTCATAAAATAAAACGCTAAACACTTATTTAGCCCAAAATATATTTAGGCATCTAACTGAAAAATATATAGTTTTGGCACTTATTTTGCGGTTAAACCTTATCTAAACAATAAGAGACATACACTGAGATTTTTGCATTTCAGTATCTTGGTCTAACACTAAAACAAAAACACAAAGCTAAGCTCGTATTCCTATAAATTTACAACACACTAATAGGTTGATACAATAAAATTGAGAGAACCAAGCAGAATTACATAATCCATGGAGGAATCACTGTCGGCATCGGGATTTTTCACCTCCATGCAGAAGAGGTTGCCATAGCTCTGTTTACCCACCCAAGATAGAGAGCCCCATCTTTCTCTACAAGTCTATAGTTATTGTCATACTCCTTCAACATGTCTATTACAGCTACAGTAACCGAGGAACTCAATGGATACTGAGAAAAACCGGCCATTGAGAATCTTGACCTCCACTTCCCGAGAAGTTCGTGTCTTTCCACCCTTTCAGGTCCTTCGCAAGCAATCATATTCACGATATCACGAGCCACGCAATGCTGCTCTGCATTGATCCTTTGTTTGTCGTCTCTTGGACAAGCTACATCTATGGATTCGAACATAGCTGTATAATAATCCAGAGTCTCAACGTACCTTGAAAAGAACGGAGATGTGTTGGTATTAGACTCTTGCTCAACGAGGGTAACAACCTTGGGTGACAAACTCTTCACCAATCTCAACAGTCGATCTCTGTGATTCCAGATGGATACACTTTCATCCGGCATGTGATGCAATACATACGGAAAATTCACAGCTATGGCTTCCCCAGGATGAACGTTAAGGTGCTGTAGTTGAATATCACAACTAGTCATATTAGTATCGTGAAACTCGAATGGCACATTGTATGACTTGGCAAATTCTGATAGCTTCTGCCCCACGATATTAAGTCCCCCACCTCGAGCATGATTTGACTGAGAATCGTCGATGCCGGTTATGCAGAGAGAAGGGGGCCCACCAGGGCGTTTCGCAAGAGCAGCGATAAGGAACATCCATTGGGTGCCCTGTGCTATCTGGAAGTCAATGATGTGAATTCTTGGCTCATATTGCATGCCTTCCTTGATGACAGCATTAGCTGATGTGTACGCAAACTTCCAGTATGGGCAAATCCTGAAGAGAATACCCATGTAAGACATTAGTTCCGAGCTAGTTGGTTGTTCGCATTTCAGGGCTTTATAGATATTACTTCCCGAGGATTCCAATCTTGCCCTAAGCCCTTCCAGCACATAAGCACCCAATCGTTGGATTGGTTCCCCGGATATCGAAACCATTTTCTCCAATACATGCATTAGACCCGCCACTGTCGACATATCATTGTCATTAAGTGCTCGGCCACAGACAACAAGCACCTCCTTCAAGTTTAATCTGGGAATCATGTCCATCACTTGATCGTGGTTCATGCCTGCCATTGGACCAGCTTGGTGGGCTCTACTACTGAAGCAGCAATTGCAGCTGTCTACAATATCCGATTCAGGCCCCAACAAAGAGATTTCCAGCTCCCGCAGCTTGTGCTTCAACCCACTGCTATCATCATCAACAGCAGAAGATCCACTGAATGGTGATCCGTGATTATTGTCAGGAGAATGATGAGGATCGGACATCGATGATTGAGACCCTCGAGGGGAGAAAGGACTCCTGCTCGATGAGGTGCTTATAACAGAAGGGGAATCATAGGCGACAAAACTGGCAGTTGCAGTGGATGATTCCAGAGTAAAAATCTGGTCATTGTAGGCTTGAAAAGATACACTGGTTCCTTGTCTGCCAATATCTGAACATCCATTGTTCTCTAGTATCTGGAAATGAGGCAAACAAAACTGATCGATTTCCTTAACAGGTTGGTTATACGACCTGTGGATAGTGGCAGGAGTCTGGTGTTTCTGAGACGTTTGCATCTAAGCCCAACCTGGAAAGAGAGTAGATTATGCAATTGACAAAAACCGATTCAATACTCGCATCAACTTTGACCATAAGACAGGCTTTACTTGTGCAAGGCAGAGATATCAAAGGGAAATCACAATCTGCTTAAAAGAAATCCAAGAAAATAAAAGAGATTAGAATATAAAACCAATAGAAGAAGCATACAACCTCTAAGCAACTTTCTTTCGAATCAGAAGTTAATCAAGGAAACACAAGACGGCCACCGAAGAACATAATAGAGAGAAACAACAGATGATAGGTAGAAGCTAGAGATTAGATGAGTGACTAAAAGGAAAAAGTTTCAAAATTCACATACTAAAGCTAGGTACCAATTTCAATATTTTTCCAAAGCAATCCATTTAAAGGCACAAAATCTTGCATACAGAAGACAATTAATAAAAATAGGTCCAAGATTCACGATTCAATTTAAATCTAATCTCTCTGCAAAGAACAAAGTTTCTTCATATATAATCAAAAGCTAAAGAAAGGGTTGGTGATAGCATCAGAAACATAAAAACATACCAAAGAAAAAAAAGAGAGATCAATTTGATTAATTTTAGACTCATCTTCCCAAATCAATAATTATGAACAATAAACCAAACATCAACAATCATTACAGAAGGTGTTAGCATACCTTAGTCAACAATCAGCAGCTTTCAGGGTTTTTTTTAGGATTCTTCTTCACCAACCGTCAAAGCCTTCCTTACGCGTCTCTCAACTAAAAATGGTTGTTTTCCTTCTGGTTTTTGGTATAGTCACAGTGGAACTTGAATTGTTTTATGTATAGTCAGAAGTTTGATGGGTTTACCAATAAAAGCCCTCAGGAGTCTGTTGAATTACACAAGTGCCACTCTTAAAAAAAGAGCGTATAAGAATTTTGGCGCTTGCTGACGAAAATATTGTTTGGCCGCTAACAACGTGCGGGCCGCCGTGTTGCTCGATACTCCGCTCAGCAGCGAACCGACTGTGTGCGTGGACTGTGACTGACTATGATGGAAACAAATAATAGTTAACTTTTTGACCCATGATATTATTTAGGCATAATGCCCCCAAAATAAAAATCATAAATTAATTATATAGTCACTTTAGTTTTTATATATTTTTAAAATATTTTAATCTTACGTCAAAATAATTCTTACATTGATAAAAATTGTTAGCCAACTAACGATAAATAACTTGATATGTCAGCATAAAAAATAATTTAATTTTTTTATATAATTTTATAAAATTATTTTATGATTGATGAATCATTCTGTCAAGTCAACATCTTTGTCTATATGACATTGTTATATCAGTGTGCATTGTCATTTAGGGTTATCGCGTCATTTGCCGCTAGTTGACTCATCCATTGAAAATTTATTTTGATCTAAAATGAAACGTTTGAGGACTAAAGTGCTTCAATAAAAAGAATAGAGGTCAAAATGACTATCCAATTAAATATTATAGACAATTTTTGACATTATGCCTATTATTTAATCTCTTATATTTAACGTTGATTCTATGCTTAAACCAACAAAAGTTTAATTTAAAAAATTGGAGGTAAGGGTTTACTTTATTAAATTTTGAAATTAGCATAAATTTAAGAAATATTTAAGTTGAAAAATAGTAAGTTATCTAGTTTTAAAACTAGCAAGGACTTAAGAAGTAATTGAATCTAATTTACGTTGCTTCAAAATGAAAAGGACCGAAAAACAATTGAATCAATAAATTAAAGAGCGAGACTTATTTTATTTAGCTTCAAAACTAGAAGAAGCTAAAAATAACTAGACCCTGGATTTTAAGAAGACACTCCCACCACAAATATAGCCTGAGTGGGTAGTTATTCAGGACAAAGTAGGTGTTTAGGACCTCGTGGATTTAGATGTTCTTTCGATTGTATTCTACTTTAAAATTGGTTTCTGTACTTATTTAAAGTTGATGTCAATTGTCTCACTATTCATTTAATAGATTTTTAAATATATATATATATATATAATGATAATTGATATTAATTAAACATTGGTTGTGAAATTACTTTCTCGAAATATTAAGTAATATCTTTAAATTTGATTAGTGGTATATATGTTGGAGTAATTCGAGAGGTTTTCACCACTGTAAATTCATTTGATACGTTTTCAAAACAATATCAATTATTGAGAAGTATTCGACGTATACTATTTTACAAATTTCTATAAAATAAAAAATCCATTAACAATACTCGATTATATTGCTGCAAAAAAAAAAAAAAAGTCAAAGTCTTTGTTTGTAATTTTCTACTTGGAAGGTACAGGTGATTAATGAGGCTGGGATAGGAGAAGGCTTCGAGTTTGATGATTAATTTTGATTAAATATGGTTGAACGTGGGAAAATATGAAGTTTGTAATAACTACGTAGTCCCCCAATTTAGCACCGTGTTTCAATATTTAGATTATTGAAAAATAAAATTGATATTTCCAATTTTAAAGTATCATCTTTTTACTTTTTTACTCATATTATTTTTGGGTTGACAATGACCAGAAAAATATAATACAAACAACCTTCCAAATTTACTTATGTTCACCAATGATTTGATTGCAAAAAATCAAATTTCTTTACCAATTTAACACTAAAACGGTAATTCAACCCCATTAATTTTTTAGTAACTTTTAAATGTATATTAAAAATTTTAAAGGCTCGACATACAATTAATCACATTTCAAAATAAAATTAGAATAAATTATTTTATTAGCCATTCTTATCACCTCGTCCATGATCCAACTCAATTTAATAAAATAACATTATCTTTATTTTCCACATAATATTTTATTATAAATTAAAATTTACAAATCATCTTCTTCTTCCTCATACCTCATATTAGACTTAATTATTTATATGAGGCATGAGGAAGAATATGATTATTTATAAATTTTAATTTATAAGAAAGTATTATATAGAAAATAAAGATGATGTGATTTTATTTAGTTCAGTAGGACCATATGCTGAGAATGGCTAATAGAATATTTTTTCTAATTTTATTTTGAAATATGATTAATTGTATGTTGAACCTTGAGATTTTTAATAAGTATTGAAAAGTCATTAAAAATTAATAGTTCAGCGGTATATTGCATTAGTGGCGTTCAACGATGTGCGTCCCTGTTCTAAAAATTTCCTAATACATAACATTATCTTAAAAAAATTACAAGTATATATCATAATAAATATAAGGCTTAAGTGGCAAATAAGTGACCAAACTATACATTTTTTTTTCTAGATATGTGCCTAAACTTTGTTTTGGGCAAATAGGTGCTTAACGTTGTCAACGTTACTCAAATAGGTGCCCCGCCGTTACTGTCCGTTAATTTTCACCGTTAACTTTCATTATATGACACATGTCTTCTTCTTAAATTTTCAAAATTATATTTTAAAATTAACGAAACAAAATAACTCCAAATTTCACAAAATAGCCCAAAATTTTAAAATCCCTAACACCCCAAAATCCAAATCCCGATTTGACCTGATTTCGCCGCCGATTGACATGCGCCGCCTATCACATTCCTCACTGAACCATCACGATCATTTACCCCGTCATCTCGTAGCCGAAAATCGAAAGACGCCGTGCGAAACGCCGAAATCATCGAATAATTCACTCAAATGATTCACGACGAATGGCGGTATAACAAACGATGAACGGTGTGTGGGTCGTTCGGCGAGGAGAGGGCACTTCATTTTGTCACTAAAAATACGATCAATACCAGTGAGAGTGTTTGGATTTGGGGATTTGTAGATTATTTAAAAATTTTAAGATATTTTAAAAATGCTGCTTTAATTTTAAAAAATTCAAAAAATGTTTAATATTGACACGTGTTATGTTTTTATTGGCTAATAGAATTTTTTAACGACTGTTAACGACAAGACCCTTAAATAAAAATTTTAAAAACGTTAGACAATTATTTGGCCAGAAAAATATTTTAGGCACTTATTTAGAAAAAGAATATAATTTAGGTACTTATTTGCCAGTTAAGCAAATAATTTAATTTATATGCGGTAGGATATAAATCAGAATAAATATAAAAATTCATCATTATCTAAATTGGATGAAACTTGAGCTTAGAATATCTAAAATTCACAAAATCTTAACATTAATACGCAGCATTTAATTTTAAAAATCGAACTCAAATTTAGCGCCCATTATAATTTAATTTTAATACAAGTTATTTGCCACTGTATCACGATTCACGAGCTAGATTGACTATATAAAAAGGAGAATAAAGTAATCTTAATAGTTAAATGGAGTGGTTTAGTCATAAATATGGGACTAGATAGTAAGCCAAGCGCACGTTAATTGTGGTATAAACCGTTAACGTCACACGCCTGAATCAACAGAAACCTATGGAATGGCGCTGTACAAAAAAAATGGCAGTTGAGTAAATAATGACAGTCTGAAGGGTGTTTTCAAAGAAGGCGCGAAGTGTGGCACTCTGCAAGACAGGTCGCTCATTCCCCGAAGCAACATAACCTTTCCCGAACGTGTTCTTTTTAATTAGGGTAATCTTCACATGGGGTCTTTTTTTTAGGTTTTGTTCTATTTTGGTCACTTAAATTTAAAAAATACTATTTTTGTCATTTACGTTTGAAAACGTTTTTGTTTTGATCACTGGACCGTTAGTTTTCGTTATTTTTTTGGTCTGTTTTGGTCATTATTTTAATTCTTTTTGCTTAAGCAATTTAAGTTATCGTTTTATTCTATTTTGGTCACTGGGCCATTAATCCCCATTAATTTGATGATGTGTCACGTTAATAAAAATGAGTAATTTCTAATTTAATCCTTAAACTTTTATTTTTTCACCATCTTCAAGCAAAAAATCCTAAAAAATTTCTCCTCTCCAACCTTAACCCTTTTTTTTTACTGATGCCACCATCAGTTACAATCGTCTACTGAAATAGTGAAATGCAACTAATGTTAACTCTGATACAGAACTAACCAAAGAAGACTGTTAGAATAATTTTGTTATTCTCGTTCGCTTATGCGAGGGATCCTTTTTAGGGGTGTGCATTATTCAGTTTTAACCAAATTAACCGAGCAAACCAATTTTTTCGGTTAATTTTAGGTAAATCGCTTAACGGTTAAGAGTTTTTTCAAACTTTGGTTATCGGTTAATTAGGTTCGAAAACGGTTAATTAGCTGAATTAATTAAAATTATTATATATTACATATATTTATTTTTGGTCATTCTCTTAAAAATTATAAGATGATCTCTAATTTTTTTGATATATTATAAAATGGTCATCAAACTTTTATCAAATTAGCATAAAATGAAAGTTCAGTGACTAAAAAGATCATTTTAGCATAATTTAGTGACCAATTGTGTAATTTACCTAAAACTATATAACAAATTTCGGGTAATTAAAACCGACCGAATTAACTGAATTTTTTTTTTGAAAAAGTTTGGTTCGGTTAACGGTTAAAATGAAAAAAAAAATTGATTAATGAATTTTGAGCAATTCGGTTCGATTGGCTAACCGAATTAATCGAATGCTGTAGCGATCCTTTTTCGCTTAAAAAACGAATGAGGTTTTAAGGTGTTTTGAGTCTTTTGGGTATTTAAAAATGTATTCCATTGGGATTTTAGAAAACTGTATTATTTTATTTTAAAAATGGAGTCTCCACCGACCACTAAGGTAGGCCGGGCACCATAAAAACCAGAGATTTTAAAATGTCGGGTTCAATAGTTGGTTACGCATGGGGAAGGATTATCACCCCACACTGCCCAAAATTGGTACTTTAATAACTATCGCTTTATTAATATTAAACTTTCCGGATTAAAGTGACGATTAAATTAAATTTTGGTTATAAGTGCGAGAAAATTTTAAGTGCCCCGTTATTCGAGAGTAAATTGATAAACCACCATCACTGCGCTTGATACTGGCCACATTTACTCTCGAATAAAAGGGCACCGCATTGACAAAAATATATCTGAAATGCAACTTAAAGTATGACAAACATAAATAAATATAATGCGATAAAAGTATAAATAAATACTAACATAATAAAATAATAATCTAACATAAATAAAATACTAGTATGAAACATTCATGAGTATTAACCTAACTAAAAAATATAATAATAAAGGTAAAATATTTAATACTTATACCTATCAAAAATATCTAAATATATTTAAAGTTAATAGTTTATATATGTTATTATTTTTTTAAAAAGGTATCTATTTATATTATATATGTAGTGATTTGATAGAATACTATACATATTTTACAAATGTGCGTAAAAACTTATACATATATATATATATATGCTTAAGAAATATGATAATAATAGTATAGAAAAATTATGGATATAATATTATATACATATATAAGGTACAAAAAAACATATACTTAGCTCTCTTTTTTTTGCTTGCTTTTTAACTATTAATATATGGACATAGTATGTACATAAAAACATATACAACTCAAATATACATAAAAAAACATAATGTATCTATACATATATCTTACTTAGTATACATATATAGATAATCATGACGTAATATACATAGATATATATTAAAAATCGTTTATACATACATACATATACACATAGGAACAATTATATAAGAACAAATAAAAGCCATGAACAAATACATATCATGATAAAAAAACATATTAGAGATGAGAAGATTGAAAAACAAATATTAAACGACCACCAATAATTAATCTAAATACATTCTAACAACATATAGAGACATATGAACGTGAAAATATATAAGACGTAAGAACGAAAAAAAACCTTAAAATATTACAAAAGCATCATTTCTATTAGATCATAAAAAAAAGATTATACCACAAACATACACCAAAAAATAAATACCCAAACCTAAATATGATAGTGAATTTTCTCATTTTCTTTACAATTTGTGGTATCTTCAAAAGCCAAAAATGAGAGTGAATCTTTTTTTTTTCACTTGCCGAAAGCCTCTCCCTTTTTTTTTCCCAACCTGTCATTCCTCTTTCAATTCTATCCTCTTTTTCATTTGTTTTTGGTGCTTTAAAATGAATTAAGGGAGGGAAATGTGGATAGGAAGGTGGCGTGGAGTGTGGGGTGGAAAAGTGAGGCATGCCAGGGCATGAGGGACATGAGGCTGCAGGGCATGGCCAAGGAGTGAATGGTTGGAATATAATTTAGGGCCCGGACAAAAAATGGGTATTACACCTGCCCCTCTCTTGTTCATTGGTGTGGAACAGGAATAGAGCAGAGATAAAAAGAATAACCATTTTTGTTCGGTCTGGCTGAACTTCTCCTCTTTTGACGCGTGTCTTCTTTCATCAGTAGATCTTCTTTCTCTTCGGCGCATGTCTTCTTTCTAGACTTGACGAATCTACTTTGTCACTCTTGGAGGAAGCAAAATCTTTAAAATGGGGTTAAGGGAGCAAAATGAGTGCGACTCACTACATTATTGACGAAGATGTGATTCCTAAAGAACATTGGATACAACTGCAACACCAACGAAGAGGTAGGGTCTGCAGAATTTAATCCAGCTGCAACACTGACGAAGAGGCAGGATCGATGAATGATGGTTTTGATATCGGATCCAGCTACAGCACTGATGAAGAGGCAGTACCAAAAGTCAGTAAATTTTGACCTAGCTACAACACCGACGAAGAGGCAAGGTATACAAAATTTAATCCAGCTGCAACACTGACGAAGAGACAGGATCAGAACATGAAAATTTGAATATTTGATTCAAAAAATCTATAGCTTAGCTTATAGATTTCTTTTGCATTTTTCCCAAATACACAAAGATCAACAGTTTTGAGTTGCCTTTACCGGTAGCCGTTTGCTCCGGGGTAGCTGTACCATTACCCTGGGTACAATCAGTTTATACCAATTATGAAATTATATTTTTCCCAAAGGATTTATTTTCCTTTGATCATTCATAAAAATGGATTTTGATGAATATTTGAATAATCCATTATCTTAAACTTTGTCGTGTTTAAGCACGTTGCACCAACATTTCTGTCGGACTTGCCAAAATGCTTTAATCCAGTCGCAACACTGACGAAGAGGCATGATAAAAATATTGAAACTTGGTTTGTTTGTTTTTTATTTTGGCTTTTTTCTCTTTTGTTTTTTTGCTTTTTTCTTTTTTTCTCTCTTTTTTCTTTTTTTTTTTGCTTTTTTCTTCTTTTTTCTCTTTTTTTGTTGAATTTTTCTAACTATTGATAAAGATAAATAGTTAAAGGTTAGTAAATTTTGACCAAGCTACAACACCGACGAAGAGGCAAGGTCTAAAGTTAGTAATGTTGATCCAGCTACAACACCGACGAAGAGGTAGGATCGAGAGTTAGTAATTTTGGTCTAGCTACAACACCGACAAAGAGGCAAGATCAGAGTTAGTAAATTTGGTTCAACTACAACACTGACGAAGAGGCAAAACCAAAAATTATTTTGACCAAGCTACAACACCGACAAAGAGGCAATGTCTGAGGATTTGATCCATTTACAACTCTGACGAAGAGGCAGGATCGGAGGGTTGGTTCTTTTTGTGTGATCAAGCTACAACTCCGACGAAGAGACATGATCAAAATTTGGAAAATATGGTTCAGCTACAACACCGGCGAAGAGGCAGAACCGATGGATGAAAATTCCAATGTCCGATCCAGCTACAACTCTGAAGAGGCAATATCAAAAAATTGAAAACTTTTTCTTCTTTTTTTCATTCATTTTTTTCTTCATTTTTTCTTTCCCATTTTTTTGCTTTTCTTTTTTTTCTTTTTCAAGATACAACATTAATAAAACTTGAAAGTTAGTAAATTTTGACCAAGCTACAACACCGACAAAGAGGCAAGACCGAAAGTTAGTAAATTAGGTTCAACTACAACACCGACGAAGAGGCAGAACCGAAAGCTAGATTTAACAAAGCTACAACATCGACAAAGAGGTAAGGTCTGAGGATTTGATCCAGCTATAACTCTGACGAAGAGGCAGGATTAGAGGATTAGTTTCTTTGCAATCAAGCTACGACTCTTACGAAGAGGCATGATCGGGCTTTGACAAATTTAGTTCAGCTACAACACCGACTATGAGGCAGAACCGATAGTCATTCAAGTTAGACCTATCCACACCATCAACGGAGGGATAAGATCGAATTTTAGCATTTGGACTCCACTAAACCATCAACGGAGAAGCAGGATCGGAAGACAACAATATGAATCCTACTACACCATCAACGAAGAAGCATGACTAGATTTCAGCAACTTGGAGTTAGCTTTACCATCAACGGAAGGGCTAGATCGAATAACAACAACTTAGATTTTTACTACACCATCAACGAAGGAGTAAGATAGGCAAATAATAGCGGCTTGGACTCATCTACACCATCAACGGTGAGACAAGATTGGATGATGAAAGTTTATAAATTTTCTTTTTTTTTCTTTTCATTTTTTAATTTTTTATTTGATTTTTCCTTTTTCTTTTTCTTTTTTTCTGTTGATTCTTCCTTTTTTGACTTTTTCTGATTTATTTTTATTTTTTTGCTTGAACTTTTTTTATTTTTGATTTTTTAAAGAGCAAATTCCAAGGAAAAGTTTGGTCTAACTGCAACATTGTCAAAGAGGCAAGACCAGGGTAAAATTTGATTTGCTACACCAATGACGGAGAGACTGGACCAGCAAAATATGAGATCCACTACACCACCGACGGAGAGATAGGATCTGGATGGAAAATTCGATATGCAACACCACTGACGGAGGCAAGATCTAGATTAAGTTGGTCTACCACCACTGACGGAGGCATGATTTGCAAGATGTTGAATTGTTGTGTCACTGACAGCGAGACAATGTCTGGAGAAATTTATTCTATTTTCCATCAATAGAGGGTGGAATATGGAAATAGTTGTCTCTATTGGCAGGAGTAAGGATCTGGAAAATGTTAGCGTCTGTCACACCATCGTTGGAAAAATCAAATCCTAAAAAGGAGAAAAAATTTGTCAGTAATCGTTCAAAATTTTTTTGTCCCTGATACATTTTATTTATATGTTTCAGCATCTTCTTTGTGTTTGGCCTCCTCTAAGACTAAGGTTGGTCGTCATGATTGCCCCTCATGTTGAGGATGTCCGGTCTCTTCTTTGAACCTGTTTGTATGTACAAGCAAAAAATGTATGCCTGAATTTTGTACCTAAATGCACGTGTCTATCCTAAATGTATGGTGACTTTGGTGTATGCATTTAACCTAAATGTGTGACGTATGCAAAAATGATTCAATGCAAGATGAATGCAATTAAATGCATGAATGTGATATGATTTCTGGCCCTTAATGGGATGTTCCTGACTCTTCATTGGTCCTGTCTAGATCTTGGTCTTTTGTATGTAGCGATGCCCCAACCTCTTCTTGGGTTCGATCACCTTTTTTTTGAATAAGCTTTTATCAGGGTGTATGCCCCAAAATTTTGTTCGTTTTATGCCATCATCTGAGAATATTCTTGTAGCAAATTTAAAACCCTGGAGCACATTTTGTTTCCCCCTAATTTGGATTCATAAGTTGGTTCATGGCAGCTCATCATTTTTTTAGATCAAGTGAAGTTTTGTAGACTGTGGTCGATATAGACATTTCAGGGATGTAAAAGTTCTACTCGGTAACGTAGGCCAGACTTTGGCAAATAATGCCCCCAGACTGGGGCCTTGTTAGAAACACACTGTTTGTAAAAGTTGTGGAGGGTACTTGTGGACATGCCTCAAGATCAGGCTCTTGTAAAAGGTTCTGTAAGGTGCTAGGTTGACCAACTTTGTTGTATCTAATGTGGTAACCCGGGGATCGACTTTAAAATTTTCAAAATGTATGCATGTAAATGCAAAATGCATGTTTTAAATGTGAAAGTACTGATTCAAAAATGGTTCTCGTGGCTTAACCTCCGAACTCACATGATTCATTTGCAACTTTGGATATTGCTTTGATATCTAGAGTGGTAGATTTTCTCCCGATGATAATTTTTCAAATTGAGAACCAGTCGTGAATCAGCATTTCATGCTAGTAGAATGCAGAAATTAAAATGTTATGATATGTCATGTAGTTAATGCAAAGATGAATAGATTTAATTATGATATGATCACAAAAAATAGGTCAGTTTGGAATTAAAATAATCAAATGAATAAATTAATGAAAGATTTCTGATCTGGCAAACCACTTGAGCCAACACCTTTATGTCATGCAATGCTAATGCAACAAAAATATGTGTAAAGTAAAAATAAAATAAAACAAAAAGAAATGAGTTAGTACCGAATAAACTCAATAGATACATAAATAAAAAATGAAGTAGACAATGCAACAAGTAAAGCAACCCTATTTATCACATCTAAAACACCTAAGTTATTCGCATGGCTCTAAAAATGTGTGCTTTCTATTTTCTCTACATGCAGTTTTGGTGCTAAGAGGTACCCGAATTATCTTTACTGTCCCCTACTAAGGTCATCACCCATTATAGGCTCCTTTCAACCGGGTTCAACTCAGGGGGACCCATTCGCTTATACCCATACGAAAGAACGATATCCTCACGAAAGCATAAGGTACTCGAGCCCCGAAGGTACTTGCTAGGCCCATACGGAGGAACGACATCCACACGAAAGCACTAGCGTTTTCCCCCACTTAAAAGGACGAGTTTCTATGCCAAATTTTAAATGCGTTAAAATAAACGCGCAATTATAACAAAATGTTAATTTAATAGTCACTTTAATCCAGAATTTCCAATATTAGTAAAGCGATAATTATTTAAAAGGCTAAACTCTCTTTTATTTTTGAAAACCAAAAATGTCCCTAGCGGAGTCGCCATCTGTAGCGATCCTTTTTCACTTAAAAACGAATGAGGTTTTAAGGTGTTTTGAGTCTTTTGGGTATTTAAAAATGTGTTCCATTGGGATTTTAGAAAACCTATTATTTTATTTTAAAAATGGAGTCGCCACCGGCCACTAAGGTACGCCGGGCACCATAAAAACCAGAGATTTTAAAATGTCAGGTTCGGGAGTCGGTTACGGAAGAGGAAGGATTAACACCCCTACATTGCCCAAAATTGGTACTTTAAATAACTACCGCTTTATTAATATTAAACTTTCCGGATTAAAGTGACGATTAAATTAAAATTTGATTATAAATGCGAGTAAATTTTAAGGGCCCCGTTATTCGAGAGTAAACTAATAAACCACCATCACTGCGCTTGATACTGGCCACGTTTATGCTCGAATAAAAGGGCACCACATTGACAAAAATATATCCGAAATGCAACTTAAAATATGACAAACATAAATAAATACAATACGATAAAAGTATAAATAAATACTAACATAATAAAATACTAATCTAACATAAATAAAATACTAGTCTGAAACTTTCATAAGTATTAATCTAACTAAAAAATATACCCCCTATGTCCCACAAATAATGTCTCTTATTGACTTTTTGAAAGTCAAATTTTATAAACTTTGACTATAATTATATTAAATATTTTAAATAATTAAATTTTATAAAAAAATATATTTAAAATCTACTTGATTAGAAGTTTTTAAAATATATATTTTTATATATTTATCAATAATAAATTTTAAATAATCACGAGTCAATGTTAAAAAAATTGACAAAAAAAAGTCAATAAGGGACATTATTTGTGGGACGGAGGGAGTAATAATTAAGGTAAAATATTTAATACCTATACCTATAAAAAATATCTAAATATATTTAAAGTTAATAGTTTATATATGTTATTGATTTTTTTTAAAAAGGTCTCTATTTATATTATATATGTAGTGATTTGATAAATACTATACATATTTTACAAATGTGCGTAAAAACTTATATATATATATATATATGCTTAAGAAATATGATAATAATAATATAGAAAAAATTATGGATATAATATTATATACATATATAAGGTACAAAAAACATATACTTAGCATTTTTTGCTTGCTTTTTAACTATTAATATATGAATATAGTATGTACATAATGTCACGGGGCTAGACTTCTGAACCAACCCAACGTGCGGCCTTAGTCGATTCCTTAAGACAAACGACTAAGTAAGCCTGAATCCTCGATCCGAAAGATCGAATACTCCCAAGTCGCAGAAACACAAGATCGTTCCAAGAGGAACCGAACAAAAGAGAAAGGCAACAAGAACAAGAGAAAGAACGCTCAAGAACGCGAAGAACACTACAGAGTGTTTTTAGAGTAAATGCCAAGTGTATTACTCAAATGATGGATGATACAAGTGAGGTGGGGAGGCCTCTATTTATAGTTGAATCCTCATACAATGAACGGACGAGATCGAATCACACTAACGACCCAGATTGAAAGCCACCTACCAAATCTACACTAACTAAGGAAACTCTATCACTAAGATATTCTTTCCTTAAGTTTGTGTTTACATTGAGAGATATTCTTATCCCTTGGAATATTCCCCGGTAAGATGCCATCTATTAATTTACCAGGCTCAATGTACTTGGGCTTTCTTTCAGTCTCCAACGATCGGACCAAGTCTGGTGGTCTTCTTGGCAAGCCTAGAACCCCTTGGGTTGCTTGTTGCGCATCTGTCTCGGACCCAAATATGCGGGCCGTGATATTCTCCCCCACTAAATCCGGCGATGCCCTCATCGCTGTCTCAGAAAGGACTTCTCTTGGTTGATCTTAGATCTTCCATGGTACCTTGGCTTGCTCCCAACTCAGAATCGGGAAACGATGTTCCCCCATAAGAATGGCTCCCCCATAAGGAGCGCTCGACTCGAACTGGGTTATCTTCCCATACAGACTGCTTGCCTTGGTTCCTTCCGCCGTGTAACTTCTCGCTCTGCATCATTGCGCACATCTCGATGAAGTTTGAGATGCGCCTCCTTCGTGGCATTCACTATAACCGGAATCAACCCTTCCCTCTTGAAGTTTGGTGCCTCGTTGCCCATTGGCAACTTTTCCCGCATTGACCCTTCTTCACACTTGAAGTTCAATGCTTCCTCCACCTTGCCCAAAGGTGATTTTTCCACGGGCCTCATGTCGCTAGCTGGCTCGGGCAGCTCTTGCCCCACTAAAGTAGTCCCTCCAACAGTAACCCCCAAAGCGATGTCTCCTTGGCTTGGAGCATCCTCGGCAAGCTGAATGGCAGTCAGCATCTTGGTTCCTTTACCCTTGTCTCGGTACGAGGGCACAACGCAACGTTGTTTCGATCCAAAACACAGACGATGTCGGCACAAGAAACGATAAGAGCATCTATACGGTCAAGGAAGCTTAGTCCCAAAACAAAATCAAAGTCATCTAAATTGATTACCTTGATGTCTTCCTTGCCCTTCCATTCACCAATCTGCAGCTCCACCTTCCGTGCCGTCCCAACAATTGGAACTTCTTTAGCATTCACAGTCTTGATCTTTCCAGTTGAACCCACAACTCTAAGACCAAGTTTGTCGGCAGCCTTCTTGGACATGAATAGATCGGTTGCTCTGGTGCCCACTAGAGCACTCCTCGATCGTCCCGCAATGTTGATGTCGACAAACATCAACCCTTTCTGCTTGCGTACTCTTGCCTTAGCAGAACTCAGTATCATCGAGCCAAGTCTCGCAGCCTCGCTCTGTTCGGGCTCGTCCACCCCCTTGGATGGCTTGACTCGATGTGGGCATGCTCGCAACTTGTGTGGCCCCTTACATTGGTAGCACTTTAGTTGCTTCTCTACCCTCGGCTTGATCGCTTTGACACTCGCAATCGCACCAAGTCTCGTCACTTCCTCGTCCGACTCCTCGGACACATCGCCTTTGACAGCATTAAGGCGATCATTCTTGGGGCAATCTTTCATCATGTGCTTTCCTCCGCAGACACAACACACAAGACCTTCCCCATCTTTGACTCCCCCACCATAGCCCTTGCCTCGGGGCTTGAGAGTCTCCGCCATCTCGAACTCGGCTATGGATTCAGCTGCGGCCATAGCCTTGAGAGTTCCTCGACTCCCATCCTCTTGACTCCATTCGGCCCATCGCTAAGCCTGTTCTTGAAGATAAAGAGGCTTTCGGCTTCAGCGATGTCCGTGATTTGGAGTTTGAGTTCAGTGAATCGTCTGACATACTCCAGGATGGAACCTTCATGCTTGAGTTCATGCAGCTTCTCCCGAGCCTCCTGTTGGGCGTTCTTTGGGTAGAACTGTTCCTTAAACTCAGCCTGAAACTCTTCCCAAGTCCCGATGGGAATATCCTTGCTCTTCTCCTCAGAGCATCTGCGTCGCCACCATAAAAGTGCAACGTCAGTTAAGTAAACAGAAGCAATGTTTACCTTGTCCGCATCATCCTTGATGCCTGTAGCACGAAAGTATTGTTCCATGCTCCACACAAAGTTCTCCACGTCCTGGGCCGATCTAGCTCCGCTAAACTCCTTCGGCTTTGGCACGTCCAACTTTGGTCGGATTGTTGCCGTGTTTAACATATCAGTCACGACAGCCTTGTAAACTTGAAGCTCTCCCTTGAGCTCCTTGATCTCCTCCATCATCTCCACCTTCAAAGCCTTTAGCTCGGCTTCGAGTGCATCACTCCGTCTATCCGCACTGTCGGCACACACTGGTCAAGGTCTCGCACGTTGTTCTTCAGATCCTGCACGTTACTTTCGAGCTCCTCTCCCGAAGAGTCCAGCTCGTCAAGACGTACTCTGACAACGTCAATCTCCTCTCGGGCATCCTTCATGGATCCTTTGAGCTTTCCCAACCTTTCTTCCAGCGTAGGCACAGTGTTGCTCGGACTGTCTCGCTTTCCATCGTCAGCCTGGGCCTCAACACCCTTTTGTGCTGCAACATTCCCTCCTTTCTTTGCCATCTCCAATCAGTGTTTGTGCTCGAACACTCGCTCTGATACCAACTATCACGGGGCTAGACTTCTAAACCAACCCAACGTGCGGCCTTAGTCGATTCCTTAAGACAAACGACTAAGTAAGCCTGAATCCTCGATCCGAAAGATCGAATACTCCCAAGTCGCAGAAACACAAGATCGTTCCAAGAGGAACCGAACAAAAGAGAAAGGTAACAAGAACAAGAGAAAGAACGCGAAGAACACTACATAGTGTTTTTAGAGTAAATGCCAAGTGTATTACTCAAATGATGGATGATACAAGTGAGGTGGGGAGGCCTCTATTTATAGTTGAATCCCCATACAATGAACGGACGAGATTGAATCACACTAACGGCCCAGATTGAAAGCCACCTACCAAATCTACACTAACTAAGGAAACTTTATCACTAAGATATTCTTTCCTTAAGTTTGTGTTTACATTGAGAGATATTCTTATCCCTTGGAATATTCCCCGGTAAGATGCCATCTATTAATTTACCAGGCTCAATGTACTTGGGCTTTCTTTCAGTCTCCAACGATCGGACCAAGTCTGGTGGTCTTCTTGGCAAGCCTAAAACCCCTTGGGTTGCTTGTTGCGCATCTGTCTCGGACCCAAATGTGCGGGCCGTGACAATAAAAACATATACAACTGAAATATACATAAAAAACATAATGTATCTATACATATATCTTACTTAGTATACATATATAGATAAACATGACGTAATATACATATATATATATATTAAAAACCGTTTATACATACATACATATACACATAGAAAAAATTATACAAGAACAAATAAAAGCAATGAACAAATACATATCATGATAAAAAAACATATTAGAGATGAGAAGATTGAAAAACAAATATTAAACAACCACCAATAATTAATCTAAATACATTTTAACAACATATAGAGACATATGAACATGAAAATATATAAGACGTAAGAACGAAAAAAACCTAAAAAGATTACAAAAACATCATTTCTATTAGATCATAAAAAAATATTATACCACAAATATACACCCAAAAATAAACACTCAAACCTAAATATGGTAGTGAGTTTTCTCCTTTTCTTTTCAATTTGTGGTATCTTCAAAAGCCAAAAATGAGAGTGAATCTTTTTTTTTTCCACTTGCCAAGAGCCTTTCCCTCTCTTTTTTTTCTTCCAATATGTCATTCCCCTTTCAATTCGGTCTTCTTTTTATTTATTTTTGGTGCTTTAAAATGAATTAGGGGAGGGAAATGTGGATAGGAAGGTGGAGTGCGGGGTGGAAAAGTGAGGCATGCAGGCTGCAGGGCATGGCCAAGGCATGGCATGCCTTACCTTGCTCAATTTGCCATTTACTTTTTTTTTAATTTTGAATTTAGTTCGAATAGAGTAAATGGTTCGAATATAATTTAAGTCCCGGACAAAAAATGGGTATTACAAATGCACACCCCACGCTCTTTTCAATAAATAAAAAAACATTCAAAAAATTAAGGACAAACAAAGTGTTTGCTTGGTTCCAGTGGAACCCAGAGTTGACAAGCCCGATCGGTGGAGGGGATAAATTTTAGGAGACAAAAAGATTATAGAATTTTTTTGAAGATGGTGAAAAATAAAATTTTAAAAGTGTAGGGATTAAATTAGAAATTATCTATTTTTATTAATGTGGCACATCATCAAATTAATGGGGATTAATAACCCAGTGACCAAAATAGAACGAAATGATAACGTAAGTGACTTAAAAAATCGGTGACCAAAACGAAACAGATCGAAAGCAAAAGTAACAGAGATTAAAGGTCTAGTGACCAAAACAAAAATGTTTTCAAACATAAGTGGCAAGAATAGTCTTTTTAAATTTGAGTGACCAAAATAAAACAAAATCTAAATAAAAGGGACCACGAGTGAAGATTATCCTTTTAATTATTTTTACCAAAGTTACAAATTCAATTTGCAAAGGTAAAACAAAAGCCCAATTTATGATTTTTTAGAGGTGTCTAAAGTATTTTTGACTGAAATAGTGTTTAAAGTTTTATTTTTGGTTGAAATAAGTACTTAAAGTATTTTTTTGGCTAAAATAGGTGCCTAAAATTTTATTTTTTACTTTTTTAAAGTCATTTAAAGCACCTACTTGAACACCTATTTTAACTAAAAAAATAGTTTAAATATTTATTTTAATCAAAAAAAATATTTTAAATATCTATTATAAAAAACATAATTTAAATATTTATTTTGTAGTTAACCCATTTGTAAATTACAATTACATAGTAAAATGATGTGGCAACAATGCAAATGGCAGGCAGCTTCACCTCTCTCTCTCCACTTTCCGACCTCGGCGTGTCATCATCACTTGCGGCAGGTGCTTCTGGAATCATATGTACAACAAAGGAAGGCGGTGCGGTGCGGTGCGATGCGATGTGAGGTGCATATTAATCTATACATGTCAAATTTACATAGTGGTGTGCGTATATATATTATTGACGTAAACATTTTCTATTCGTTTAAAAAATAAGAAAAAACGATCATTTTTATAACGGAGTAAGGAGATGTTAATTTTATAAGATTGATATAAATTAAATAGTGTTATATTATTTTAAAATATGATATAATGATTTTTAAATTTTTTATAATTATCTTAAGACTATTTAAAAAATAGCATGTTATATTAACTGGACATATTATATTTTAAATAATTTTTTAATAGTCTAAATGTGATTATAAAGTAGTATCTAATCTTAATCTTTTGACAATGTACACATATATTACAAGTATTGTGATTAATCCTGAATCTTAAGATAAACATCACTTGTTCATAAATAATTTAAATAGTTGCATTTAGTTCAGCACAATTACACACTTTATTCATTAGTTTAATACAATGATTCGAGGTTCTTTAAACTACAATAAATATGACGAACATATCATAACATATTTAAACTACATATCATTTAATTCAACCATCTCTAAAGCATATGATTAAAAGCTTTCAGTTGACACTCTCTTTTCTCCTCTAGGTTGAACTGCAAAACTTTTCTTCCCCTCTTAAATAAGATTTGTTTAAAAAGAATCTAACACCCAAATTGATCTTTTTATTAATTTTTTAACGAACATAGATTTTTTTCTTAAAATATTTTGGACGATTTTTACTTAAGGAAAAGAAAATGAGAATTTAACTCTTAATGAATATTGGACCCACAACCTAAGCGAGAGGAGAATGTATCAATTGAAAAATTTAACCACTTTTTCTAGATGTTATTGACGACATCTTTCTTATTTAAAATGGAGTAAAACATAATTGATGTTATAGTACACGGACGATTATACGTAGAGTGGAAGGAGTTTATATCCCTTTCAAAAAAAATTGTTTAATAATATTTTAAATTTTTATCAATTTAAATTAAATTAAATTATTGTTCTCTACAATTTTTTAATTATATAATGAATAAGTTATTATTTTAAACTTGTGTAATTTAATCCTCTCGATATTTAATTATAAATTGGTCCCTAAAACTCACCTATTCCTTATTTTACTAAATGGAAGAGTTATCTGGTTATTCTTTCTTGATCCATGCTTGAATCTATTCTTATCTTGTCTAACCTTGGGGCCCGACAGGCTCACCCTTCCTTTGCCGTCCTTACAATTTAAAAGGTGTCGGCAATGAACAAATTCTTACATACAACATCTTTTATCATTTTAAAAAAGATACATTAAGTTGAATTGTACGTGGATTTAATGCAGTGCAGCATAATTTACCTTGATGGTATATTCCCATAATCACCATTAGTTTATCGTTGACATATTGCCTTAACTAATAAAACAATAATCAAGGGGCAAAAATTGACCCTAGGAGATCCGTGCGGACATAGATGCCTCCGTTGCCCATCGGTCGATTCTTACGCTTCCTCGGGTTGAATCAACCAGCGGGTTGCGAGTACTCTGTCGCTCGACAACGGCTCCTTAAATACCCTCCTTATTCTAAAAAAATCTTGTTATGGCTGATAATTTAAATTTTTTATCGAACTCTCTCAAACCTTAGTCGCTTTCTCGGGTTGATACGCCCGCTAAGTCACCCCGAAATCCTTTATCACGGCCTTAGGTGGAGCTCTCTCGACAAACACCTAACTCGGCCCGATTTCTCGCTCCGAAGATCAAACACTTCAAACACCTCGAACGAAAGATCGTTCTAAGCGAAACACAAATCTTAGAACAACGGAAAGAGAATTGATCAACTTCAACATCTAAAAAAATTTGAAAGAACAATTATATTCTTTTACTCAAAGAGTTTGTTTGTAAATTTTCTTGTTATTTTTCAAAAATAAATGAATAAGTGAAGTGAATTTTTGTTGTTTTTTATTGATTTACAAAAAAGTCCCCCTTTAGGAGCCTTTAGGGTATTTATTAGTTTTATTGAACTCCCCTACATCCAAAATAACGTTTTTTTCCTTTTCGACGATCGAGATTGATCTTATCTAATCAAATCTCAATCCAAATCTCTAATTATCACAAACATTATCTACAAATTATATTTCAAATAAATAGATGATGCTTTGACCGTTACCCTCTTGAATCCTCCATGGATTTGGCTGGTTAGTCATGTGGGTTTAATACATAAAGCATTCTCCAAAATTTCGAGCCAATTTTAGGTTGAACTGTAAAATTGTTTAAATTTTTTCAATGAACATGGACTTTTTTCTTATTTAAAAGCTCCAAAACCTACTGGAATGTTTGGTCCAGAGATTCACACGGACTAGGCCATGTAATGGTGGAAAGAGTTTATATCTCTTCCAAATTTTTTTGTTTAATAATATTTTAAACCTTTATCAATTAAAATAAAATTATTGTTTTCTTCAACTTTTTAATTATATATTTAATAAGTTTTTATTATTTTAAACTTATATAATTTAATCCTCTCAATATTTAATTATAAGTTTGGTCCCTGAAAACTCATATTATATTTCATTATTAAAAAGTTAAATGTAGAATAAGTATCTGATTTCAATCAACGGTACTAGTTTCACCCACTAAACTATATTTTATTTATATATAGTCTTATTATGATTTTTTTTTCTCTATGCACTTTTATCAAAATTAAGAAGTCAATCATCTATTATATTTTATTAAAAACTAGTCCTTGTATTTTATAAAAATTTAAAATTTAATAAAATCAGGTAATATTATTAAATTTTACCGTTAAAATTATATAAAATATAAAAAAATCAAAATTTATATGCAAAAAATTAATAAAGTTAGACTTATTTTCTTGTCCACATATAGTGTAAATTTATGTATTTTAAGCCTAAAACTTAAATTTTAAACCATAGATTCTAAGTTTTAAACACCAAATTTTAAACCTTAAAACTTAAAATCTAAATAGGACACACAAACCATAAAATTGACATGTTTATCTAAATTTTACGATTTTTGTAAAATAGATGGAATAACTTTATGGTTTTTGTAAAATAGAGGGATGAAATTAATAATTAAACTATTTTATATATAAGTATTGATTTGATATTTTTTAATAGAGTATTGGTTTGATATTTAAAACAATTATTGATAACTCTATTCATGCTTTTGAATGAATGTTATTTGAGAAAATTGATAGAAATTATGTATAATTATGATGAGTTATTGTTGGGAAGAGTAATTAAGAAGACAACAAAATGGCGTCAGCGATAAAGGACCTACACAACTTATTTGTGCGTCATGTAGGGACAATCAACACAATGAGCTTATGACTAGACATTTTGTCTATGTATTCTTTTTTCCCTTTTTTATTTTTAAAATTGTAGATTTAATTTATTTCAGTTAGCTTGTCGTAATTATAATATATAAGAGAATATAAGATTAAGTATGTTTAAGTATTTAATATTTTTCAAATCTAACAAGTAATTTAACAAAAAATGGATAATGTTATGTCAAAGAAAAATAAGATTGTTTTTTATTTTCTTTACAAAAAATAAATTAACGTTTTTAAAAGATTAAAAATATATGTGAACAAATATTATATTGTAATCACATTTAAATTATTAAAAAATTATTCAATATCTTTCGATCTAGATATCTAAGTAATTTGAACATCATATCAAACTGTAGGTTAAAAAAATAAAATTGTATCTTATTTTCTAACCCAACAATAATTAACGTTTTAGTTGTTGAGCCAATCAACTATTAGAGCATTTTGAAATTAATTGTTTAATTTAGATTTTTTTCTAAAAGTAATTTAATAATTATATTTAATCTAATACTTTAAATGAAACTACTCATTTACTATACTTTAAAAAAATCATTTATCGACAAAAGAATAAAAGAGAGGCAATGACTTGGAAAGGAGGTCCAGGATCATTTGTTCTTTCTCATTCACTTGTTCATTTAGTTCTAAACCTAAAAGAATAACAAAATATATTTTAATTAATAAATAATATTCATTAATTTATTGAATAATTAAGAATTTTTGTGAAAAAAAAAAAATTAAAAATTCATATCTTAATAAAATAGTATCTTAATCAGTGTTGGAATTTTTTTAACTATGAAATAAAACTAAACAAAGACAAATAATTAAAAAATTAATTATTTAATTTACATACTTTTTTAAAAATAATTAAATAAAATATTTTACCTCGACTTCTAAATAAAATTTTTGACTCCATCATATTATAAACGTGTATTAATAAGAATAAAATTTAAATGACTTAAATGAATTGGAAATAATATCCAAGACCGTTTGGTGGTGGGATGAGGTCACGTTAAGTTCAACTCAATAAAAAAAATAAAAATAATGACAAAATATATTCTTAATTAATAAATAATATTCTTTAGTTTATTGAATAATGAAGAATTATCATAAAATTATAAAAAAAATATACAAACTTATATTAATTGAGATATATTTTTTCTAAAATCATTAGAATACACAAAATAGGTACTTAAAAATAAAATTGATTAAACAAAAATAAATAAAAATTCAACCAAATTGTAACAAATGATAAATACAAACACAATTTTCGGTAATAAATAATAAACACAATCAGTACAATATATATATATATATATATATATATATATGAAACAATGATGACTTGTTAACAAATTGACATTATCATCTCCAGTATTTACAAATGTCTATTGATATCCGGTATTAGAATTTAAAGCAGAGATAGATCAACAAGATAACATGATAACCATTATCTAGATAAACGATGTTAAATTCAACCTTCAAAAAGCCATGCTAAAAGAGCAAACAAAAAATATGTCCAAAAAACATACAAAATCATCAATTATTTTCGTACGAAAGGAGAAAGACTAATTAAGCTAAATAAAATAACATATACAGTAAACGAAAAAAGTGAAAAGAAAAATTATCAACGATTGATGATTAGTTCAAAATTAGTGATCGTGATCAGGTTCATTGGCAATCCTCACCAAAGGGAGTAATGGAAGCTTAATACCGATGGTTCTCGAATCTTAGCTGATGGCGATATTTGTTGCGAGGACGTGATCCGTAACGATAAAGAGCAATAATTACTTAGGAGTTCCAAAGCTAGAGGTAAATCCTCAGTTTTGGAAGCGGAAAAACAACTCAATGGGAATGGATTTAAATATGCCAAAAGTTCATGTATTATTTCAAAACTTTAAAATATAATCCCAAAATTTTAATTTTAAAACATTGAATCTTGTATTATTTTATATTGAAATCATTGAGAGGTTCTTTTTTTTAGTTTCAACGTTAACTCTAGTACAAAAAAAAAAATAACCCTTTAATTTTTTAATATCAAATTGTCCTTTCAAAACTATAAACATATAGAACTAAAATAATACCAAATGAACCTATAATGAAAATATTAACACCTTATATAAATGATGAAAATGTATCCATTTGAATTTTTGATTGATACAAATGAACTGGGCTTAAACCTTAAACCCAAAGTGTTACTAATCTACCTAGTAAATCACATTTTTTTTTACAAAGTGGCTTCATAATCTCATGAGTCCTGCCTGTCCATTAAAAATTTCCTTTGGTGTTTGAACTTGAAAGAGTTTTGAAACGACATTAAGTGATCTTATTGAATAAAAGTAAAACTTGAAAGAGTGAAAATAGTAAGTAATTATACGAAATCATATTACATTCAATAGAGGAAAAACAAAGATAACAATTAACCTTAAATATAACATAAGACCTAATATTTTTTTTAGATCATTGGATAATCCAAAACTTAAATATTGTAATCCATATTTAACCTGATTATCAGATTTTTTCTTCGGATATCCTATCCGAAAATAATAAAACGAATCAGACATCCAAATATTTGAATCGAGTCATCGAATAACAGATCGAATTACTCCCAATTGAATATTTTTTACAGCACTACTTAGATGTACGACATAGACTTTTGAGGACAAATCACAACTATCCTTCATCTTTCATTCTTCATGGGACTTATTGTTTGAGCTAAAGACAGATTTCATTGATTTTTTTTGTTTGTTTTGTTTTCTAAGGTATCTAGAGCAAACACAATAAGTCGATAACTAATCCTTAGCGTTGTGCTGGATCATATATGAGATAGACGCTGACCACAAGTTTTAAAACTGTTCAATGTTAAAGGCGAAAATCAAACTCTCAACCATTGAGTAAAGTAGGAGAGACCCTTACCATCTCACCCATTCCCATAGTTTTGATAAATTTTTATGACTTAATCAACTTAATCGTCTTTAATTTTTTTTTTACAGAATACTTAAATTACCTATGATGAATAATTTCTTAAATCAATGGAGATTATTACATGCTTAAATGTTTAAAACCACATCTTTTAAGATGTTGTAGCAATAATAGTGTTAATTGAACTCAACTCGACAAACGGTCATTAAATTATACCAGAAACACAACACAACACTAATTCAACAATTCACAATGGAATCCCTAAACACCCACCCAAAAGCAGATCGAAACCATGCATCAATTTACCAACCTAATTCAACAATTCGAAAATCAATGCTTCTGTGGTGGAATCATGAAAATAAAGAAGAAACGCCTCCCAACATGAAAGGCTATGGTGTCCGAAACCAATCTTTGACTGTGATTGTGAGACCAGGGGAATACTCTTCTGAATCTAAACAACATAAATTGACTGAAATATATGATACAAAAAGGAAGAGTTTTCGGATAGAAATGTTGCTCAGCCTCAGCCTCAGCCTCAATCAAAACAAGTGTTCCCGATTAGGAAAAAATAGAGCCTCAGGCTCAACATAAAAATGTCAAGACTGGTCTCCTTTGATACAAATGAACTGGGCTTCAACCCAAAGTGTTACTAATCAGCCTAGTAAGTTACTTTTTCACAAAGTGGCTTCATGTCCTCCTCAGTCCTGCCTTCCATTAAAACTTTCCCACAGTGTTTGAATTGAATCTATGTTTGAATTTGTTCATCATCTCCAGCCTCCTCCTCTACGTTTCCGAGGACATATTCGTTTTCCTTCATGAAATTTATCATGTCGTCAATATCTTCACCGGTAAATGCTCCTCTGAATTCAGAATCCGGGTTGGACATTGTTGGTGCAGCAGGATAGGGCAGCGTGGGTGAAGCTGCAGGAGAGGGCAGTGTGGGTGAAACATGGTCTTCTTCAACTAAACTGCTAATCCTCGCCCTTTTTCGTGGTGGCTCTTCATCATCATCATCCATGATTCCTTTTTTATTCTTGATGGCACACACTACATAATCACTCTGCAATGTTCAAAACAAAAGCTATCAGTATTGCTGCACATCCGAATCAAACATTGATATATATATATATGTAAAACACATTAACAAATACTTCATGGCTGGTTCGAGACAAAAACATGATTTATATCAACATATTTGAACGATGATTGCTTTGGGTATTGGTTTGCATGTAATACTAACAAAGACTAATAGCATAGATAGATAAAAATGAACATGCGACGTGTTTATGGAAACTATAAGTTTACAGTCCAAATTTCCATGATTCTTGTGAAGATTCAGAACTAGAGTTTAGGGTTTTATATTCTACTATAAAGAAAATAAGTATACGTGGAGCATATTATACATGGAAACAACACATACATTAAGGAAAGTGACCAGAAAACTTACATGTTTATCATCGCGAAGTGAAAATTCTCGCATCAGCCAATGTCCCTTTCAGCCACTGTTGGAACCTTTAACCGTGAAAACGAAAAGTTTCCTAAACCCTATAAGATTGTTCTCAAAATCTTTAACATCTTCGGTTCTCTGCCCTTCCATGTTCCGCAACCAGCCGTCCGATCGATCCTTCGCTGGCTCTTCTTCTTCAGCTTGCTGAAGATGTAAAAAGTTTTAGAGGAAGTCTCGCCGAATATTTTCCAGGGCTCTTTGTCTTCACCGCCGTAGATATCGCAATCACGTATGACATCGCAGGGTAACGGTTCGCCCTTCACCTTGTTTGACAAGTAGCATCGAAGCAGCTCATCTTCGGTTGGTTCGAATCGAAAACCAACGGGAATGTTGGTCATGTGGGAAGCCATAATATTGTGGGTGGCGATGGTCTCCTGTTGCATTCAACTTAAGGAAACCTAAAAGCAGTTGGCGTTATGATAGCCCTTTAAAATGAGTAGAAATCCTGCCCTATTTATATCTAAAACTAAAAGGAGAAAATTGTCCTAAAGTCCTTTTATTTACCTCGTCTTTCATTTGAACCCTCGAAAGCCCAACAAGCTAAGTTCAAATCTCATCCACCATGATCCAATTTAACCCAATAAATCCAAATACCTCGTTTGCTGAGCTATTTAGCCTCATGCCAACACCCAATAATTAACTCGAAAATTCTAAGTCATTATAGTATCAGATCTATCCAAAAGAATAAGATATCCGTTTGTTTAGATCGACAAAATAAGGATTCATATCGGATCCAAAATAAGGATTCATATACAGTATATGTATACACACTCAGCCACTTTAAATACGAATACAATGAAAACTTCCCCTTCCATGCAACCTCCTCGTTCTCAAATTCCCACAACTCTATGAACGTTGCAAGAATGTGGCTTCTACTTTCCTGCTTCTCTCCACAGAGAGTCCCATCCTTAGCAAGTAATCTTTAGTGGGTAGTCTGTCAAGAATCGTCATTCATGAAATAATGGCATGCTTAGCTATTTATATACATGCATTTGAAAACCGTAACAACTTATGCCATGCAACCTTTTTTTTTTTTTTTTAATTTTGAACCACCACTGTCTTATCAGTCACACATACTAACTTCACCCCTTAATTTCAAAATTTTCCTTAAACTCCAAACGAAATTCAACTTGCCAAAAGAAATTAAAATTATTATTTTTACCTTTTTGGAGAAATTAAAATTTTAAAATAAAAATAAAAGAAATTAAAAAACCAGAATTTTTAAAATTAGTCGAGGGTTTTCTAACAAGTTCAAACAATTATATTTATCTGAAACTTTTTAATATTCTTAATATGATCTTATGGTATGTCTATTCTGCTTTTTGCCCTTAATAAAACACACGCGTACCTTAAAGATAAAATTTTTTGAACCACTTGTAATTACCGGTTTTCATCTAGCCTGAAAAATGGTAATACAAACCCAAACTAAAAAAATCCCAAAACTCGAACCCTAAATGCAATTCAAAGCCCAAATACCCAAATGAGAAAAATTAAAATGTTTAAAACATTTTGCGCTTCGTTATTAGGTTTCCTCAAACTTGAATACAACAGCTGACCAAAGGGTTTTCCTTACTCTCCAACAAAAATACTATGGCTTCCAATCATCAATACACAACCAACATTCCCGTAGGTTTCAGATTTAAGCCAACCGATGCTGAGCTGATTCAATGTTACTTGTCCAAGAAGGAGAAAGGCGAACCAATACCCTGCGATGTCATACGCGATTGCGAAATCTACGGCGGTGAAGATAAAGAACCCTGGAAACTTTTTGGTGAGACTTCGTCTAAAACGTTTTACGTCTTTACAAAGCTGAAGAAGAAGAGCAAGCGAAGGATCGATAGGCTTGTTGGTTGTGGTACCTGGAAAGGGCAGAGAACGGAAGATGTTAAAGATTCTAAGAACAATCTTATAGGGTTTAAGAAACTTTTCGTTTTCACGGTTAAAGGTTCCAACAATGGCGGAAAGGGACATTGGCTGATGCATGAGTTCTCACTTCGCGATGATAATCATGTAAGCTCGATATTCACTTTCCTTAATATATGTGTGTTCTTTCCACGTATAATATGTTGGACGTATACTTTATTTTTTTATAGAATATAAAACCCTAAACTATAGTTCTAAATCTTTGAAAAGAATCATGGAAGTTTGTACTGTAACCTTATACTAGTTTACATAAACACGTTATCATATGTTCATTTTTACCGATTCATCCATGTTATAGTATTACGTGCAAACCGATAACATTCATCATTCAAATATATTCATATAAATCATATTATTTGTATTTGTCAGCGCTTACAATAATGTGTTTTGCATATATATCAATGTTTGATTCGGATGTGCAGCAATACTGATAGCTTTTGTTTTGGACATTGCAGAGTGATTATGTAGTGTGTGCCATCAAGAATAAAAAGGGAATCATGGATGATGATGAAGAGCCACCACAAAAAAGGGCGAGGATTAGCAGTTTAGTTGAAGAAGACCATGTTTCACCCACGCTGCCCTCTCCTGCGGCTTCACCCACAGAGTCTGATCACCCGGTTTCTGATTTTAGAGGAGAATTTACGGATGAAGATATGGACAACATGATCAATTTTATAAAGGATAACGAATATGTCATCAAAAATAAAAATGGAATCATGGATGATGATGAAGAGGCACCACCAAAAAGGGCGAGGTTTAGCAGCTTAGTTGAAGAAGACCATGTTTTACCCGCAGTGCTCTCTCCTGCAGCACCAACAGCGTCCTGCCCTGCAGCTTCACCCACAGTACCCTATCCTGCTGCACCAACAGCGTCCATCCCGGATTCCGAATTCAGAGGAGCATTTACCGGTGAAGATATTGACGACATGATAAATTTCATGAAGGATAACGAATATGTCCTCGGAGATATGTAGCGGAGGAGGCTGGAGATGATGATCAAATTCAAACGTCGATTCAAAACTCAGGTCAAGTCCAACAGCCTGTTCAAACCCCATGGGAAAGTTTTAATGGAAGGCAAGAGGCCTATGATTTCACTTTGTAAAATTGTAATTTACTAGGTAGATTAGTAACACTTTGGGTTTAAGCCTATTTCATTTGTATCAATCAAATGGATACCATTTCATCATTTATATATTGGTGTTAATATTTTCATTATTTGTAATTTATTCCCTTTTCTTGTTATGCATGTTTATGTTTAGACAGTTAGAAGGACAACTGATTGCAAATAAATCTGATTGCTTTGTCTGATTTCCAAGTTTCTCATTCGAAGGCATTTATCTTGCTGCTGTACTCTTTTAGAAATTGACTTGCATGGGTGTAAATGAGTTGTTTTTGAATACTTGGTAGAAAGCACCATTGTTGGATGAACTGCATACTTCCTTAGGATGCAAAACTGATGCATCTTTGGGATGAATTCTATCATAAGGAAGCACTTGATTTTCAAAGGCATACGACTGCATCTTCTGATAGTGAGGATGGACTTTGGATTGAAGTGGAGGAGCAGGATTTGGGAGTGTGTTCCGGAAGCCCTTCACTTTATATTTGACAAGGCCGAGAAAAGCAGTGCAATTGCTGTACAAGGGACTTGGTATGTTCAAAGCTTGGTGGTAGCTGTTTTGGCAAGTCTGCCTAGTATGTTTTGGCAAGTCTGCCTAGTATGGTTCGCCCTTCACCTTGTTTGGCAAGTAGCATCGAAGCAGCTCATCTTCGGTTCGAATCGAAAACCTACGGGAATGTTGGTCATGTGGGAAGCCATAATATTGTTGGTGGCGATGGTCTCCTGTTGCATTCAACTTATGGAAACCTAAAAGCAGTTGGCGTAATGACAGCCCTTTAAAATGAGTAGAAATACTGATGTCCCTATTTAAACCTAACCCTAAATATTAGATTTAGGATTTAGGGTTAATGTTTAAGGTTAACGTTTAGAGAATTGAGAATAAAGTGTATTTATTAGTGTTTAGAATTTAGGATTAAAACTTAAAAATTAATTTGTTGGTGTTAGAGTATAAAAGAGGCAGAGAATAGAGAATTTGTATTCCTTTAGGGTTTAGAATTTATATTCCTTTAAAATATTATGAAACCAGTGGCTTGTTCGAAACTTAATCGTATTCGAGTCTCCTATAGAAGGTTGGAGGTCGATCATAGATAGGAGTCGTCATTTGCAAGCTATGGTGGTGCTGTCAAGGGAGGGCCATAGAAGTAGTACAGTCTCGTCTCCTCACAGGTCTCACTCTCGCCATTTGTGGGTACCACCGGTTGCAAGTTGGATAAAGTTGAACACGGATGAAGCCCGTAGTTCGGATGGTTTCGCCTCAGTGGTGGGGTCTCACGAGATCACATTGGTCGATGGCGTTTTGGTTTCTCCAAATATATCGGACGTTGTTTAGTCATCGAGGCGGAGCCATGGGGGCATATGTTGGATTAAATTGTGCCTGGAAGGCTGGTTACCGGTTGCTCGTGCTTGAGTTGGATAGCCTTGAGGCCCTTCAGATTATGCGTCAAGATGCTACTTCTCAGGGTCGGATTTGGCTGTTGAGATACTTGAATGAGGTGCGGTCACGTGATTGGGTTGTCGAACTGCATCATGTTGATTGTCGGAGAAATCGCGTTGCGGATTCGTTGGCCAAGGAAGCTACGTCAGGTAGTCTTGAGGTGATTCATTGGGCATCTCCCCCAAATACGTTGTTATCATAGTTATATTCGGATGCTCTAGTTTTGGACAGGATTTTACCGAATCTTTCGGCTAGTTAAAACTTTTTGATTATATTTTATTATTATTATGAATATTTTGAGCACTTATTTTTGATTTAAGCCTTCATTTTATGTCTATTATTTGTGTGTTGTTTCAAATGTTATCCCCTGTTTTGTTCTATTTATATTTTTAGTCATTGTTCGCATATTGAACTATATTTTATTTACATATATTATGTTTACGTAATATCTTTTATATTTTACATATATTAGTATATGGTGTTTTATGTTATATTTGTTAGATTTTTATCATATTTGTATGCATATTCATTCTCATCATTTATTTGTTCATGTATATATTTATCATTGATTTAGACTTAGTTCTTAAAATTTCGGTATCTTGTTAAAAGTGTCATTTCGGATCTCCGGGTGTCATCTTTTTTGGGTACCATAGATTGCGAGGTTGTTCTTATTTTCAAATTGATATGATCATGCATCCATGCATTAAGGATTAACCATTAAATTAACTCGAATTTAATTTTTTTTGGTAAATACAATATGAACCCTTAGGTACTAATTTTTGGGCGTGGTAGGGTGCGAACCCTTTCCCACACGTAATCGGACTCCCGAACTTGTTTAATTTCTGGTTTTATTTTGGTGTTCGTTCTACTTTATCTAAGTGACCGGTGGCGACTCTCTTGTTTTATTTAAAACACGATTTTTTTCAAAATTCCCCTAAACTTAATTTTTCGAGGAAAGTGGGAACTCGAATTTTCTTATACTCGTTACACGTAGTTAACAAAATGAGTTGCTCGGTATATGGTATAGTTGAACTAGCCCTCTAGAATCCCTTAATGTCTTCGGGTGAGGAAGCTATGGAAATTAGAAACCCCTTTGCCTCAAAGCATTCTTTTGGATAATCCACACCATGGAAACTCGTCTTCGAATTATAATATACGGTGTAAATTGAGAATTAATATAGTAGAAAAATTAGAGATTGGGTTAGATGAAGAAAAATATAGAAGATGGTGGAGAGGAGAAGAAATAAAAAAATTATAAATATGGAGGATTAAATATATAATTATACAAATTGTTTTTATTTCAGTGGTTAAAATAATAGTGAAGTAATAGTTTAAGGACTATCTAGGTAATTTATCATTCTTTTTATTGTGCCAGATCAACCTCCCGTTAATGTTTACAACAACAAATGTCCTAGTGACCATAAGTTTATAGATTAAAAACGTAAGTGACAATAACGGTCGAATTTGAAAATCGATGACCAAAACTGTACAAACCCTAAACATAAGTGACCTTTACAATAGTTTACCCTAAGGAATATATCATTCCTCACCATTTTTCAGATTTCTTTTAATTTTTAATTTAAAAATATTAAAATTTTATTAAAACATTAAGACCATAAACTAAAAAAATCTGAAAAAATGACATGAAAAGTGTTTCAACATATTTTATTCTAAAAAAATAATCACGCTTTTGATTCCAATGATTTCAAAAGTTATTAAAATAGAGGGGATGAAGGGGGTGTTCTCCTCCTAAAATTTTAAAATTATTATATGATTTAGAAATTTTTATATATTTTCTATTAAAAAATTATTTCGCCTCTCTTAAAACTTTATAGGTTCACCTCCCTAACATGAAGTTCTGCTTCTGTTCCTGCATATAATTAGTGATACATATCAGTACATTACGTTTACTCCAGACTCTTTCTACATATTAATAGTAATATAGGATAATTAAGATAAAACTTTTAAATTAAAATTATTAGTTCTCTTATTATTACCAGTATTAGAGACACACCTATATCTTAGAGCAATTAATAATTTATAAGATAATATTTAATTCTTATAATTAATAAAAATATCATAATTGTGAGGCATTGTACTCAAGTTTTGATAAATTGTCGTTTCTAAAAAATAAATTTTATAGTTATATTAAAAATATTAGAAATAAATATATTAAAAAACCACATAAAATTATTTAAAATAAAAATTACTAAGAAGAAAAAGCATATTGAAATAATTGATGATTTAATATTTTTCTTTTAAATATTCACATTTTTGCTTAGTTACAACATTGATCAAATGTCTAGATTTTACTTCAATGTTACACGACAACCATTTAAAATATAATAAATTTTAAAATATATATTTTAAAGAGAAATCAATCACCACCTATCATTTTTCGTCGTCAGACCCTACTAGTTGGTCACCCTTTTTCGTTGCACGAAACGTAATCGCATGAAACCTCTAATTATACTATCATTCGTCTAGTTATCATTCCCCAGTTTATCGTTGTCGTCGAATTTGTATCACCATCTGAATTTTGATAGAAAGGATTTAGTTTTTTTTTAAAAGATTAAAAAATTAAGGGATTTGTTGATAAAGGAGGGAATTTTTGTTTTTTTTTTATATAAATTAAAATTTTATTTTTAAATAAAAAGGAAATTAAAAACTAGAGCCTTTTCAAAATTAGTTTAAGGTTTTCTAATAAGTCTAAAAGATCATATTTATATTTTTCATGAATTTATTTTAACCGATACTTTTTAGGTGGTATTGAATTTCTTGGTATTCTGGTGGATACCTTTATTTTTGTTTTGGCATCGTATTTATATATTTGAATGATTCATTACCAACTTAGTATGACTTAATCTATCTTGAACTGTTGTTTTGATAAGACTGAAAATTTTGTAGGACTCTCTTGCTAGATTTCCATGTAACCTTTCATTCCTCTCCTCCCACATATAGTATAGTAGATAAAAGAATTTCATGCTAACCTAGTAATAGTGGAAGCCAATGGTTTTCCTTGACCATGCTTTTGAATCCAGTCAAGCATCATTTTGCCACGAATCATGATAAACATTGTCTGTGATTAACCTTACCATACTTGTTTTGCAAAAGGGCAGTCCACCAACAAAAGATCCCTACTCTGGTTTTCACCATTGCACAGAACACAAGTTGTCTCAACTTGAATTCCCCAAGATTCCATACTTGGCCAGCCACGTAATAAACCCATGCCTTGGAATGCATACCACCTTGTGCCATGCTTCTGTCTAAGTAATTCCCAAACATTCTTAGTCTTGTAAGCTGATCCCTTAATTTTAGGATCCTCTTCCGTTGCCCAGCTATGTCTGATATCAATTATTTAGATTTATTTTAAAATAAATAAAAGAAAAGCATTTGGCATCGTCATCGATCTTTGGAGAGATGGATTCAGTGAATTCATGAAAAGAAAGAAGAAACACCTCCTAACATGAAAGGCTATGGTGGCCGAAACCAGAAGCAACCAATGGGAACATTCATCCCATCTGAGTGCGTGATCTCACATGCATACACAATGAGTGTAAGTGGATATCTTGTGTTTAATGTAGGAACTACTTTATGTGGTTCGTGTGGCCGACTGTGGGAATTTCCCTTATGCACGTTCATTTGTGAATTGATGTTGTCCCACGTTCCACTAATGGAACGGTTTCATGGCCATTTCCCACATCCTGCCACGCCCACTTATGGAAGTTAAGGAGATTAATGAGTAAACGGTGGTGGTTCTTGATGGAAGAACCACTATAAATACCCCATTAGTTTAAGGTCCCTAAGCACCAAGAATCACAAAGTATTCTATTTCATCTAGTGATGTTTCTCGAGTGCTTAGAAGATCCTTGACTTTTTAGTTTTCGTGTTGCCATGTTCTCCATATTCGACGGTGGTTCGAGGCGTTTCTACGGTGGTTTTAAGCATCCGACGGTGGTTCGCCGTGCTTGACGGTGGTGCAACCACATCTCAATTTGGCAAACGGTTTTGACAATGGCCGGAGGTATTTATGAATTTTGATCCTTCCGCTGCGTTTTGCTCGATTTATGTTTATATTTGGTATCCGAGCATGGTTAAATCATTTCCTTGTCGTTTTAAAGTTTGCATGATTCTCAAAATTAAAATGCCATGTTGATCTTTAAATTCTAAATTTTTGAGAAAAATTATGTTATAGACTTTTGTTTTAAAATCGTTAGAGTTTATTAAATTAATTTCTAAAATTTATTAATAATTTTATTAAAAATAAATTTTAGAAATAATTATTGTATGTGCCTAAATTAAGAGATGATGTATAATTACCTAATAATTAGTTATATACATAAAATTAGGTACATAAAACTTTAAGAATTACTGCATAAAGTATTAAGCAATAAAACTATAGAATATATGTCTAGGAATCCGAATAATTTATTTAATTAGAAAATTAGCCACAACAACTTTAATTAAATAAAATTACGGTAAGGATCTCATAAGGATTAGACATAAAATGTTGCATAATGAGTTAGCAACAACTTTGAATAAAGTTTAGGGTTAATATCTAGCTAAGTGATTTTCATACTTTTATTTAGTTAAAGACTAGCCACAACATCTTTAGTTAAATGACATTACTAAGGTTAAAAATCACATACAGAAAGCTTAGTTATTAAATCTCATTACATAACTTATTAAGATAAAAATTATTATATGAGTTTTTATAATTACCCACAGGAATTATGAAAATAAATTTAATAATTTTTATATAAGGGATAGACAAATAATTCTATCATAAAATGGATCTAATCGAATTAAAAATTTAGCCCACATGCAATTTTTATGTCACTAGATTCATTATTTACATAATTTGCATTGGTAAATTATGACTTATGTTTGCCTCAAATTTATAGTAAGCATGTATGTCAGTTTATTTTGCAGTATTACAACCTATGAATATGTATGATAATAAAGTAGATATCCATGAATTAACCAGTGAGAACTTTAAGTTCTAGAAGGAGGGTATTCTTCTTCAATTAGGGTGCATGGATATTGATTATGCTATAAGGAAATCTGAGCCACATATCACTGACACCAGCAATCAGGCTGATCTTGCTCTATATGAAAAGTGGGAGCGATCCAATCGCTTAAGTATTATGTTCATTAAGAGCAAGGTTCCTGCTGATGTTCGTGGCTCGATTGAGCATTATGAGAATGTCAAAGAGCTATTAACGGCTATAGAGAAACAGTTTCAGACTTCTCAAAAGACATTAGACAACACCCTAATTATGAAGTTCACATCACTAAAGCTTACTATAGTGAAAGGTGTGCGTGATCACATCAATAAGATGCGAGATTTGGCAGCTCGACTTAAGACACTTGAGGTTGAAATTTCTAAATCTTTCCTGGTGCACTATATATTGAACACTCTTCCACCTCAATATGGGCCATTCAAGATCTCTTATAACATACATAAGGATAAATGGTCTATTGATGAACTTTTGACCATGTGTGATCAAGAAGAGGGTAGGCTCGTACTGGAGATAGGAGAGAGTGCACTGACGGTTACTCAAGGAAAGAAATCAGTCCAAGCCAAGCAGAAGGGAAGGCTAAAATGCAACCCCAAGCTGACATAAAGAAAGAGTTCACGTGTTTCTTCTGTAAAAAGAAGTGACACATGAAAAAGGTATGTGTCAAGCATAAGGGCTGGCTTGAAAAGAAAGGTAAATCAATCTCACTTGTTTGCTTTGAGTTAAATATGGTTGATGTTAATTATAACACATGGTGGATTGATTCTGGTTCTACAATCCATGTCTCAGATTCCTTACAGGGATTAAAAAACCTGAGGGAACCAGTGGGAGTTGAACGACATATCTATTCGGGAAACAAGATGCAGTCGCATGTGCAAGCTATTGGGACCTGCGAATTAGTGCTTAGCAGTGATTTTGTTTTAATTTTAGAAAATACTTTTTATATTCCTAGTTTTTCTAGAAACTTAATTTCCATTTCAAGACTTGAACCCTTGGGGTATTGTTTTAATTTTTCAAATGTTGGATTCAGTTTATTTTATAAATCTGAAATTGTTGGAAATGATGTCTTAAGTGATGGTCTTTACTTTATTGATTTACAAAATAATGCCACTCATAATGTTATACACATTCAAACTGGTACTAAACGTTGTGTTATAAATGAAGATTCCTCTACTTTGTGGCACCGGAGATTAGAACATATCTCCATTGAAAGGATTAAAAGATTAGTAAATGACGGGGTACTCAATACCTTATATTTTACTGATTTTGATACTTGTGTATACTGCATTAAGGGCAAGCAGACTAACAAGTCAAAGAAAGGTGCCAAGAGGAGTTCGACCATATTGGAAATCATTAATTATGATATCTGTTGTCCATATATGGATGTGCAAGGTCAGAAATACTTCATCACTTTCATAGATGATTACTCATGGTTCATGTATCTCTACATGATTTATCATAAAAGTGAAGTGTTAGAAGCCTTTAAGGTTTTTAAGGCTGAAGTAGAGAAACAATGCGGTAAGCAAATAAAGATTGTGAGAACCGATAGAGGTGGTGAGTATTATGGTAGATACACTGAGGATGGACAAGCACCTGGTCCATTTGTAAAATTTCTTCAAGACAACGGTATAGTTGCCCAATACACCATGCCAGGCTCGCCTAATCAGAATGGTGCTGCGGAAAGAAGAAATCGAACTCTAATGGACATGATGCGAAATATGCTTAGTAGCTCTAAGCTACCTAAGTCTTTATGGGTTGAAGCTCTCAAGACGGCTGTGTATATATTAAACTGGGTTCCAACCAAGGCTGTCCCAAAGACACATTTTGAGTTATTCAAAGGTTGGAAACCGAGTTTGCGATATATACGCATATGGGGATGCCCGTCTGAAGTGAGAATTTATAACCCTCAAGAAAAGAAACTGGACCCAATGACCATTAATGGGTATTTCATTGGATATGCCGAAAGGTCCAAAGTTTATAGATTCTATTGTCCATCTAACAACACTAGAATTATGGAATCAAGAAATGCAAAAGTTCTTGAGAATAACTCAATCAGTGGGAGTGACCTGTCTTGGGATTCGATACCCGTAGGTCATCCATCCACTTCAAGTGAGAGATTGGTTATCATATATAACACTCCTCAAGCTCAACCGGTTGTTGAACAACCAATCAATGAAGTTCCACAGCCTGCTGAAAACACTCCAGTAGATCAAGTTGTTCAAGAAAATTCAGAAATTATTGAACAACCAGTTGAACAACATGATCTACAAGAAAATGTTGGTTCAACGTTAAGGAGATCTGTTAAAGAAAGAAGATCAACAATTTCTGGTGATTATTTTGTGTATTTATAAGAATCTGACTATAACGTTGGAGCTGAAAATGACCATAAGTCATTTTTAACTGCCATGAGCTGCAATGAATCAAAATTATGGTATGATGCTATGAAGGATGAGATGAATTCTATGAAAAACAACGAAGTTTGAGATCTTGTACCGTTGCCTGATGGTGTAAAAGCCATTGGATGTAAATGGGTCTTCAAAACAATAAGAGACTCAAAAGGCAACATAGAAAGATATAAAGCAAGACTTGTTTCTAAAGGATTCACTCAGCAAGAATGAATTGATTACACTGAAACTTTTAGTCCAGTATCTAAGAAAGATTTCTTACGCATTGTGTTAGCATTAGTAGCTCAATTTGACCTTGAGTTACAATAAATGGATGTGAAAACTGCCTTTCTTAATGGTGACTTAGAGGAAGAGGTATACGTGAAACAACCTGAAGGATTTTCCTCTAGTGATGGTGAAAATTTGGTTTGTAAGTTAAAGAAATCTATATACGGATTGAAACAAGCCTCCCGCCAGTTGTATTTGAAATTCCATGAGGTTATCTTTTCATTTGGTTTTGTTAAGAATATCATGGATCAATGTATATACCAGAAGGTCATTGGAAGTAAAATTTGTTTCCTTATTCTATATGTGGATGATATTTTACTTGCATCAAATGACAGAGGTATACTACATGAGGTGAAACAATTTATTTCTGAAAATTTTGATATGAAAGATATGTGTGATGTATCTTATGTCATTGGCATTAAGATTCATCGTGATAGACATAAATGTGTCTTAGGTCTATCTCAAGAAACCTATATCAACAAAGTTTTAGAAAGATTTTGGATAAAAGATTGTTCATCTAGTGTTGCTCCTATCGTGAAGGGTGATAAGTTCAATTTGAACCAATGCCCGAAGAACGAATTTGAGAAGGAGCAAATGAAAAACATTCCATATGCTTCTGCTGTTGGAAGCCTGATGTATGCTCAAGTTTGTACAAGACCTGACATTGCATTTGCCTTTGGGATGTTGAGAATATATCAGAGTAATCCGGGTATGGACCACTGGAGAGCTGCAAAGAAAATTTTGAGATACCTCAAAGGGGCAAATGAATACATGCTTACGTACAAATGATCTGACCATTTGGATGTGACTGGCTACTCCGATTCAGACTTTGCTGGCTGTGTTGATTCATGTAAATCAATATCGGGTTACATATTTATGTTTGTCAGCGGAGCTATATCTTGGAGGAGTGTCAAGCAGACATTGACTGACACTTCCACTATGGAGGCTGAGTTCGTTTCGTGTTTTAAGGCTACCTCACATGGAGTATGGTTAAAGAGTTTAATTTCTGGGCTGAGACTTATGGATTCAATCTCTAGGCCAATAAGGATGTATTGTGACAATTTAGCTGTTGTCTTTATGGCTAAGAACAACAAAAGTGGAAGTCGAAGTAAACACATCGACATTAAGTATCTAGCCATAAGGGAACGTGTTAAAGAACAGAAAGTGGTCATTGAGCACATTAACATTGAGCAGATGTTAGCTGATCCTTTGACTAAGGGCATGCCACCACTTAAATTTAAGGATCAGGTTGTCACTATGGGACTTGTTCCCACTTTTTAAATTTCGTTGTAAGAACGATTATGTTGAAACTCTAATAAAGTTTGATATTTGTCATATATGTTGTGTACACAATAAGTTAATTGTTTCGAAGAAATATCACTAAAGTTTGGACCTAGAATAAACATTGGGTTTATTCATTAAGTATATGGGCTAAAGTGTTGAAACTTGATGTATTGTGATACATGGAAGATACTACTCAAATCCATAGAGGAAATATCACTATGATTCATACATTATATTTTGACTTTAAGTACTTATGGACAATACGAACCAAGTGGGAGAATGTAGGAACTATTTTATGTGGTTCGTGTGGCCGATTGTGGGAATTTCCCTTATGCATATTCATTTGTGAATTGATGTTGTCCCACGTTCGACTAATGGAACAATTTCATGGCCATTTCCCACATCCTGCCACGCCCACTTATGGAAGTTAAGGGGATTAATGAGTAAACGTTGGTGGTTCTTGATGGAAGAACCACTATAAATACCCCATTAGTCTAAGGTCCCTAAGCACCAAGAATCACACAGTATTCTATTCCATCTAGTGAGGTTTCTCGAGTGCTTAGAAGATCATTGGCTTTTTAGTTTTTGTGTTGTTGTGTTCTCCATATTCGATGGTGGTTCGAGGTGTTTCCACGGTGGTTTTAAGCATCCGATGATGGTTCGACGTGCTTGACGGTGGTGTAACCACATCTTAATTTGGCAAACGGTTTTGACAATGGCCGGAGGTATTTATGAATTTCGATCCTTCTGCTGCGTTTTGCTCGATTTATGTTTATATTTAAAACCATCAGCTTCACAGACTCAATATCCTAGAATGCTAAACTATTCAAGTCTACCGCATGTGAAGCAAGTATGGGATTCAACTCTGCTACTATCTTCCAATGAGGATGTGCCATTGATGGTTTAACAAAAGTTGAAGACTCTAAATACAACCTCAACCACAACGTCATAATGCATCACTGCAATGCGAGACGAGGCTGGCATCAAGATGAAATGGATGATAGATAGAAAAATGAAGGGTGCAGAGAGTTTCTAGATAAGATAAGAGGATAGAAATGTTGCTCAGCATCAATCAAAACAAGTGTTTCGAATAAGCAAAATAAGTCTTTCTGGATAGAAATGTCAAGAGTTGTCTTGTTTGTGTATCAAAAATAATGCAACAAATGGCCAAAATAGAGCAACCACAACAGCAAAACGAACCAAGTAGAAAATTGACAAAGCCTACATGCCAAAGATCGAAGCAACCTACAACTATAGACAATACATGACTTTGCAATAATGAATCTAATATGAGTTGAAATAACAATCGAAATTGACCTGCAGGTACTTCATAAACTCACTTAAAAACCAGTTGCATGAATTTTATGGGAAGGACCTTCTTAATCAAATGCCTTGTGCTTCTTAAAATATTGGTATTAAGCACGTTACAATCATTTTGATCACCAGTATATGCTATTTTTTTGCCAAATCTATTAGATTCAACATTATCAAGTCCTTCATAATCACTTTGATCACCAATATATGCCCTCTTTATTTAATGGTGTAGACAGTAGGACAATTTCACCCAACAGAGGTTATAATATTACAGAGGAGAAAGGAAGGAAAGAGAGAATAAAAATAGACATGCTTGGATGGAAGAAAATAAGGAGAGAGAAAATATGGTGTAAATGTTTTTTTTTAAACTTAACGTGCCACATCATCTTTTTTACGGTAATGAAAGCAAACTAAAAATTAAGTGATTGTAATGAAAGTTTTTAAAGTTTTGTGGCCATATTGATAGTGACCTAAAAGTTTAGTGACTAATAGTGTAGTTTACCCATAAATTTAACATGCCGCAACAGCTTTTACAAGGGTGGTTGACGGTAACGAACACAGTGAAAGCGAATTAAAAATAGAGTGACTGTAATAAAAAAATTAAAAGTTAGGTGACCATATTGAAAGCATCTTAAAATTTTAGTGACTACCAATATAGTTTACCCTAGTTTTTTTTTTTTTAAAAATCCCAAATACACACGCCTCTGCTTGCCTCCGTCCGGTGATAGTAACCGCCTTTGACCTACGAAACTAATTCAAGCTCCTTCAACCTCAACCTTATTTCTGGAATCAACTCCTAGCTTTAAATAATCAGTTTTCGTATTCAATTTAAGCGTTATACAATAGTAGCTTCCAAATTAAACGATGTCCGAGAAGTTCTCGCCGACGCTCAGAATTGGAGATCTCAGCGATTTCATAGCACCGTCTCAAGCCTGCGTCGTTTCTCTCAAAGCAACCACTAAGAAACCGGAACCTCAGGTACTTATTATACCTTCACTTAATTTCTTTCCTCAGTTATCAATCTTATTTCGTGAATTTTCCATTTCTGCTTTAGATGCTTTGGTTTGGTTATGTTTTGTAATCCTATAGATCGAATTATTTAGCAGTAGAATAATATTTATTCTCGTTATTTTTGGTTAAAATTTTCTTATTTTCAAATACTTTGCTGAAGGTTTTATCTGCTAATAGTCATCAAACTGAACCAGTAAAAATTTCACTCAAGGACTGCTTGGCATGTCGGTAATATTTTCCTCTATCTTCGGCTTATCCTTTATTTCTTTAAAATTTCTTAGCTTGTGGATTGGATTAAAATTGTTTGTTCGTAAGTGTATGTTAAGGTAATTATAGAAAATGTTGAATGTCTAATTTATGACTACCAATTGTTGTCTTGATAAGGGCTTTATTTACTTGTTTGTTTCAACTTTTATTTACATTGAAGGCATGTTTGTAATTTCTTTACTTTGTTGCAGTGGGTGCATAACCTCGGCTTAGACTGTGATGCTTGAGAAGCAAAGCTTAGATGAATTCCTTTCCAATATCAATAAAGGGAAAGCTGTAATTGTATCCCTTTCTCCACAGTCAAGGGCCTCCCTTGCTGCTCACTTTGGCATCCCTCCACTGAAGGTACAATGGAACACTAGAAACCTTTAACCTAAAACGCTTTGATTGTATATTCTACCCCCCTCTTCTGTTACATTCCCACTATATGAGACGGAAAGCAGAGAGGGTTAAATTTATCAGTTTTCTCACACCTCACAAGTATGCACATTGCGCACCCTCCTTACTTGTAATACCTTCTGAATAAATGTGATTCCCTGTATATAATTTCTGTTTTCATTTCATTGGAAGTACAAGAAAGTGTTGGATATATGTTATTTAAGTTGAATGTTTCTAATTATGGAAGTTATTTTTCTCATTTTCAGGTTTTCAAGAAACTCGCAACCTTTTTAAAGTCCTTGGGAGTAAAGGCTGTTTTTGATACTTGTTGTATTAGAGACTTAACATTGATTGAAACTTGTCACGAGTTCATTGCTCGATATAAACAAAGCCAAGCAAATGAAGACGAGAAATGCAAATCCTCACTCCCAATGCTCTCATCATCATGTCATGGTATACATCTTAATTGTAAAAGTTGAGCAATCATTTAATAGCATTATCTCTCTCTAAAACCCTGAAATGCATATGCACACTATTGTTTGTACTTGTGCATTATATGTGGAGAAGAAGTTTATGCATGGGATGTCATTGTAATTTATAGAATTCGTGTGATCAAACGAGTTTTTTCTGTGCTTCTTTCTCTGATTGCAGGTTGGATATGCTATGCTGAAAAACAATTTGGATCATATATTTTGCCATACATATCCTCAGTAAAAAGTCCTCAGCAATCAATGGGAGCTGCTCTTAAGCATCATATATGTCAAACAATGGGTTTCAGATAGTCTTGTCTATTCAACTTTTATGCACCAGGCTTGTGCTTTCTTTTGGTCATGATCGTCATATAAACAACTGTTTTGCTAGCAGAGACAACTTAAAACTTCTAATGTACTCTGGGAATGATATTTGGCTTTTAGATTTAAGATGAATTGCTCGAGTAGCTATTCTCTCATAATTTTATTTGAAAACCTAAAATATTGTTAAATTTTGCGATTACCAATGAATTACAGCATACTGGTTAAAACTACGAAGCCTCCCGCCCTACTATTGGCGTAGGAAAACTTGAAAATAACTGAAGATTGAAGGCAATAATCATAAGAAAATCGTATTCATTTAACATACCAATGAAGGAGAAGGAATATGGAATAATTTCTGGTGTTTTATATGTATTTTTATCATGAAGTCATTTTCATGGTCTGAGTACCTCCAAATTTATGAGTATGATCAAAGGATTGTTCTAACTGCTTTCTTTGATAATGTCGTAGAACATCTCCCCACTCCATTTACTCTTTTTTTTTATTTACTATTCAAGTGCTATAGAAAGTTTTTTTTTTCATCTAGGACTATTTTAAGGGGGACAATCTTCAGTTGGCATCTTAGATTCTTATGGAAATTTCTAGTTTTATATTTTGATACTACCCAAAGACTAGAGAAAATGGTGCATGCCGAAAGCTTTGTATTATCTGTAACGCTTGAATGACTGGATTCATTTTACTTGATAGGCCAGAGGAGATATACCATGTAACTGTGATGCCATGTTACGATAAGAAGCTTGAGGCTGCCAGGGAGGATTTTGTTTTTCAAGTGGAGTCTAATGATGGAATCTATGCAGATGAAGGTCTTTGTATCCCAGAAGTTGACTGTCTTGACCTCTGGGGAAGTATTAGATTTGATACAGGTGAAATCAAGGTTACACATTATCTTAATTTCGGCATTTCAATGCAACAATTTTACATTCTTTATTTGGTCATTTTTTTTCAGTTGATTTTAAAGCCTTGGAAGAGTCACCTTTGGATAGACAGTAAGGTATCACAGTTGTCTTCCTTAAGTGACCCCCTATTCCTACCTTCTTGTTACATACAAATGAACAATATGGTTATCATTCTGCAGGTTGACAAATCTCGATGAACAAGGACATCTTTATGGTGTCTCAGGAAGCTCTGGAGGTTATGCAGAAACTGTCTTCCGCAATGCTGCTAAAGTTCTCTTTGGAAGAGAAATTAATGGCCCTTTGGACTTTAGAATTATAAGAAATTCTGATTTCCGTGAATTGAGTTTAGAAGTAAGTTTGCTTTTTTTTTTTTAATTTGACAGTATACTTTTTAGCAATATAGAGTCCAAGTATAAAATGGAACATGCACTTTCAGCCTGAAGAGTTCCCTTCTTCTGTGATCTTAGTTCACAATGGTTGTATTGAAATTAAATCATGGATATATTATTTAACATATATGGCTCAAAAAGTCATGGCAGCAAGTTCAACACTACATTTTATTTTTTTGTTCTTTGTTGATATCCTGACAGTCCACTGTGTAGGTGGAGGGGAAAACTGCGCTGAAATTCGCTCTATGTTATGGCTTCCAAAACCTGCAAAATATTGTCAGGAAAGTTAAAACACGGAAATGTGATTATCAGTACGTGGAGGTTATGGCATGCCCTTCAGGTTTATGTTTCATTGTACCCCTCAATTTTTTTTTCCTAATAATGAATTGGATTTGAAACATTAGCTTGCAACTTTTTATTAGAATCTGGATATTCATTTTTAGCATAAGAGTTGGGTATTGTTAATATCTGCAGGTTGCTTGAATGGTGGAGGGCAAATCAAGCCAAAGCCAGGACAATCTCCAAAGGAGTTAATCAAATCATTAGAAACTGTTTACATGGAAAATGTGAGTTTCTACGTTCAGTTATGAATTTGTTCACACGTTTTTATAAGTTCTATGCTTGCAATGCTGCACTGCTAAAATTGAAATGATTTCAAATGCTGCATGAAGCTTACCGTTTACATGAACATGCAATCAAGCTCTCTTCCGAATATCCACATAGCACTAAAGTTCTAAGTAGGGAGAAACTCTTCATTTATTCCCATTTTTGTTTCTGTGTTTCTTCTATTAATTCATCTTTATACCTATAGGTCCTGGAAGCTGATCCTTTTAAGAACCCCCTGGTGAAATGGTTGTATGATGAGTGGCTTGAGCACCCGGGTTCGGAAAAAGCAAAAAGGCACATGCACACGGTATACCACCCTGTTGTAAAAAGTATCACTGCTCAGTTGCACAATTGGTGAACACTTTCTAACATCTGGACCCGTACATTGTGGGAACTTTCCCTCTATTGTCTCTCCTTGAGTGCATATGTTCATTGTCGTCGGCCATGGCACGTCGTTGCTGATAGTTTGATCCTCTATATTTGCATTTGCAATTGCAAGGAGACCAATTTTGATAAGGAGATATTTTGTATTGAAGAAAATTATTTATCATCACATCGTTCTTTTCTGCGTAGTGGGTATCGAGTTTGATATGTGTTCGATACTGGCATACTCATTTGTTTTGATCTTTTAATGTATTTGATCATGCTCATGTCGGAAGGTATGTTTTGTACAACTGACTGGCACATACTTGAGAAGAAAAAATGTGTGGGTAATATAGCTCTTTTATGTATAACTGTATATATTGTACCTTCTTCAAAAAAAAAAAGTATACATTACCAGTGAGAATAACCATTTCTAAAATTATATACCCATGTTTGGTTGGTGAGAATTTTTTTTACTTGGTAATAAAAAGTTTCCTACAGTAGCGTGTTATGAATCAGGTGCAAACAAAAAAATATCGACAAAAAATGAGTCAGCATCAAAATAATTTAAAGAAGCAGCAACTTGGAGGAATTCTATTGGTCTCTAGCATAACCGTTTGTAACTAGCTATATATAAAAAAATGGTCTTTGTAACAGGGTATGCTTATTGTTATCAAACAACTATGTTTTTTCTATTTTGTTCTTCGAAATTTCTTCTTCTCTTTTATTTTTTATTCTACAGATTCTTGAGTTTCAATTGCCAGCACAATCATGACATTAGTGCTTTCATTGAGAGTCGATAGCGACGAAAACGGAATTGATCTGACGGTTGCAGGAATTTAGTTCACGGCGTGAACAGTTACTGAACTCCTTCAAACCAGCTTCGCGGAACAAAAACTAATAAATGAGGCAATTCAAAAGACATTCCAAAATATGCTTAGACAGGTTGAGCTTTTGAGATCCCAAGGGGCTCAGATCAACAAGGCGAAACGTGATAGCTATGAATCGACGACATTACATAAATTTACCAGTTGAATCTCAAACTTTAGATTTTGTTGAAGTTCAATATAGAAACCTTCCGTTTTTTAGTGTTAATTCGACACATATTAAAATTGGATGACGTTTCTTGGGAAGAGCAGAAAATTGCACAAAGCAACACCGAAACTGCTCCATCTAATGGTAACAACCCAGCTTACTTTTCACCGTTCAATAGTATAAAAGACAATGACCTTGAAGAGCTGTGGGAGATTGGTTATGGCACATTTGGAACAATTTATCATGGGAAGTGGTTGGGTATTGATGTTGCACTTAAACGAATCAATGATAGATGTTTCACCGGAAAACTTTCTGAACTAGAACGCATGATTGATGATTTTTTGAGTGAAGCAATTAAGCTTGCTGGTTTGCATCATCCAAACATCGTGGCTTCCTACGATGTCATGCTTGATGGTCCTGGTGATTTTGTGGCAACGGTGATGAAACATATGGTTAACAATTCCTTAAGAAATTCTTTACATAAGATGGAGAGGAATCTTGATAAGCATATACGACTTCTGGTTGTCATGGATGTGGCCTTCGAAATGGAATATTTGCATGGACAACTGAAACATGACAGCAATGACAATGTTAAAACTGAAGAAGATGATCTAATGAAAGATTCGTATTTCAAGCATTCTTCTACAGAGGATGTTGTCACGGGCAAGACCTGTACCAATTTACTAACATTCTGCAATTTTGCTAAGGTGCCTACTAAAACCAGTTCTTTATGGACATTAGAAAACTTAAAGGATGGCTCAGTTTCAGTTGAGGGGCTGAAAATTATTTCAGATTTTGAAACTACCAATGATCTTCAAGCCTTACTTGAAGACAAATCTCTAGGAGGTTCTTGTAGTGATCGGTTCTTACATAAAAGTCAGACTTCGAAACCTGATTCTGAACTTTCTAAAAATTTATTTGTTCATTCTTGTGGCTTGGATCACATGTATGGTGTTGAACGAGGTAAGTTTACAAGGTTTCGGTCTTTCCTTGATAGATACCTGCGGCATGACAGTGAGCAGAAATTAGTTCAGAACAGACCAGCATCGACTAAAATTCATCTCGTCTTTCGCGTTCTACATGTGAAACCTTGGTGTGGACAGCCCACACAAGAAGTAACATTTCTACCCCTATTGTTGTACACTCCAGCTGATACAAGACAACCAAAAGTTAGATTGAAACGCCAAATTAGTGAGCAATGTGACCAAGAGATCAAGCAGGGTGTTATACAAGGGAATGATGTCATTGGTAATGAACAAACTAGGGAAAATAAAACTGAATTGTTTGAAGAATTTTCTCGGTTCAACCTTGAGGACATGGTCCTTTCATTTGAAGAGGGTATTGTTATGAATCAGGTGCAAACAAGATATCGACAAAAGATGAGTCAGCATCAAAATAATTCAAAGAAGCAGCAACTTGGAGGAATTCTATTGGTCTCTAGTGTAACCGTTTGTAACTAGCTATATATAGAAAAATGATCTTTGTAACAAGGTATGCTTATTGTTATCAAACAACTATCTTTTCCCTACTTGTTTTTTGGAATTTCTTCTTCTTCTTCTCCCTTTTTAAGTTTTGTCATCCCTCAGTTTTCTTTGGTATTAGACAAATCCCGTCATTTAAGACGAAAATACCCTAAAATAATTTTTTTTCATCTGCATCCTCCCTTTTATTTCTTCCATGGTTCGTCAAATCTCAGAACTGAAAATTAATCAAACTCAAATCCCACTTGCGACCATGCAGTTCCCCAGGCATCTTTTCATTTTCCTTCTCTAACCCTAATTCTTGATTTCAACTTTTCTTTTTCTGATTTTATTGGTATGACTATGACATTGAATAGCTGAAATCGTTTTCTTTGGTTACGAAGGGAAAAATCAGATTTGAAGCGTTTTTTTCCTTTTCGCAATGCAGAAAATGAATCGGTACTAAAAGGTGGAGAAGCTGAAGGCTGAGACACCAATAAAAGAGAATTAGCTGAGGATTATAGTACAAGGGAGAAGGTGAAATTGCATTCTTACGCCATCACTCGGTTTCAGGTTTGTATGCAAAATGTACAAACGAAATTTTACTTGAACAAGACTGTCACGATTGCTGAATTGATTAAGGTAGTTTACATGTCATATTTGTTGATTCAAGTATCAGTGGTACTATACATATATGCATTGTTCCAGTAATAATTGGGCTGCAATGAAAGTGAAAACCGAGTTCAAGGTTCATAAACTGCCCCCACTTTCTATTTAGTCAAACAAAAAAATGCCCACTATTCTATCTTGCGGAAGATTTTCCCTTGGTGACACAAGATATGTCATTGATTCATCAATTTAGTATGCTTTTACTTGCCAGCAAATTTATAGTTTTGTTTGTTCTCCAAAGAGAAAATGAATGATTTGTTGTTCAGATTATTGAACTCATGCAGAGTTTATTCCATATTTTCTTATCCCAATCTGTTTTGCATCTTGGTTTAGGGTTCAAACAAGTAAGAATTCTGGATTCTCTATTTGCTCATCACATCGTCATCTTGAAACAGAGAATAAATTTTCATAGTTCTCGATCTATTTTATACCTTGACATATTTCATGATCTTGATATATGGTATCAAAATATTGAGAATATCTGGGTGTTTTTTTAGTCATCATTATTATCTTGAAATAGTTAAAAAAATTGAGATTTTTTTCTTTTGTATCTTTTCCAACCAGGGAGAAAGCCATGGTTATTAATTTAGAGTTTGTAAAGGCTATTGTCACAGCTTTTAAGACGCAACTAAGATAACTTCCTCATTGAAGTGCTCTTAAGGCACAATCGATGCAAGTGAAAGTGAAATGCATGTTTCAACACCCTTTCAAAAAAGTGATGGAGGACTTGCAGTGTGAGCTTCCATTTGAGTTTAAGGTTCTCGAGATAACATTGGAGGTCGTCTGCTCATTTATTGACAATGGTGAACCTTATCCTGTGTTGGATGAACTGGCACGAAATATCAGTCCCAAAAATCTTGAGCATGTGAAAAGCAATCTCACTCATATTCTTTTTTTTTTTTTGATAAATTAAACGTTATTCATCCAAGAAACCAACTAAAAAAAAATACAACGGAAACAACAAACTATACCAAACTAACCCCTATACAAGTAAACCTGTTAACATAATCCCCACTTATCTGCTACAGAACTATCAAAATTTCTTAAATGACTACATCCGATTAATCTAAGTCGAACATCATTTTCACAAGCAGAAAGATATCAACATCCATTGGAGGCTGTGCTCTATGCCTCTTGCAATTACGCTCATGCCAAATATGGTAATTCATACTGCACCAAGCCAATCGAACAATCACAGTCTTTATAGATCTCCCTTTTCCCCACACGCTGCACCCAGTCCAGAATTTCAATCCAACCATTCTGCCGAACCTGCAAATCACACTCCTGCAACAACAATGACCAGATCTGTAGAAAGTAAGGGCACTCCCCAAAAAGATGATCCCTTGTTTCAAAACTTCTCTCACATAACAGGCAAGAAGAATTCGACTGAATTCCCCACCTAATCAAGTAATCTGCAGTTGGCAATCTATTCAATACAATCAACCATGAAATAAAAGATTGTATAGGAATGGCCAAAATACCCCAAACAACACGAGCCCAAGGTGCTTTTATCATTCTTATGCCTAAAGAATTCCCAAACTATCCGAGCTTTATAGTCCCCAGCAAGCTTCCAACATTTGCCCATACATCTCTAAGTTTCATAAGCTTTTTCTAAGCCCAACTATGAGTGTTTTTAACTAAGACATTCAAGACTAGACGTCCCTTCAGCAAATACTGTTGCACCCACGCCAACCATAGGGAACCAGCTTGTGTAATCAGCAACCAAATGCATCTCATCATACAAGCCTTATTCCATGCTACCATGTCTTTTACTCCCAGTCCACCTTCGTGCTTGGGATGACAAATGGCCTCCTAGCTAACCCGAGCACCCCTAGCATCACCATATGTACCCTTCCAAAGAAAGGCATTACAAATTTGGGAGACCTTTACCACTTTCGAGGGCAAGATGAAAATCTTACACCAAAAATTTTGTATGCTAAATAACACTGCTTGAATGAGCTGTAGCCTACCAGCAAATGACAAGATCTTTGAAGGCCACCCCCTAATTCTGCTAACAATCTTTCCCACCAAACTCTCACAATCAGCTGCAAAAAGTCTCTTTAAAACTAGATGCACACCTAAGTATCTTACTAGCAGCATCCCAAGCTTGAAACCAGATTGCTCCTTCATCATCTGAACTTCAGGATTTCCAATTCTAACAGTGAACATTTCACACTTTGCCTCATTAGTACTCAAACTAGACATCTTGTAGAAAGCCCCTAAAACATTTTAACACCCATTATAGATTCCAAATCACCCTTTGTGAACACCAGTAGGTCATCTGCAAAACAAATATGTGAAAGTTGTATCCTTTGACATTTTGGGTGGAAACCAAACACACCATGTTTTCTAGCACCATTAAGCAACCCAAAAAGAACATTTAAAACTAAAATAAAAAGATAAGGGGAAATGGGGTCCCTTGTCTAACCCCTTTTGCCCCAGCAAAGTAGCCTACCAAGTCCTCATTTACATTTACTGAGAACTTTGGATGCATTACACAAGCCACAATCCACCTTCTAAATTGGATAGGAAACCCCAAAACTTTCAAAACTTGAAGAATAAACTTCCAATTTACAGAGTCAAATGCTTTACGGAGGTCAATCTTAAGAGCACATTTTGAAGAAACATGCTTCCTACCATAACCCTGCACAATCTCCTGAGCAAGCAGCACATTATCCACAATGTCCCCACCAGTCAAAAAGGCACTTTGATTTGGTAGAATTAAGTTTGTCAACCACTTTTTCATCCTATTAGTGATAATCTTTGTAATACATTTATAAATGGTATTACAACAGGAGATCGGCCTAAACTCAGTAGCTGTCCTAGGAACCAAAACCTTAGGCACAAGAGTAATGACTGTAGAATTAAAACCAGAAGGAATATTACCAATTGAGAAGAATTGGACTCCCCTCAAAATATCATCTTTAATAATTTTTCAAGATGCCTGAAAGAACTTTACAGAATATCCATTCGGCCCAGGGGCCTTGTTTCCATTCATAGCAAAGATTACATCCTTAATTTCCTTGCAAGAAACAGGGGCAATCAAACTATTCCTTGCTTCAAAAGTCAATTACACTCCTAAAATCTCTTTCAATAAACTGTCAGATGCTAATTCAACCTCTGGATCCACCCTGCCAAGAGAGCTAAAAAAATCAACTATCTCATTTGAAATAGCAGTATAAGTGTCCAATATTTTTCCTTGGTCATTATAGAGAACAAAAATAGTGTTAGCCTTTTGCTTCACAGCAAATGTCCTAAAAAAAATAACCTGAATTTTGGTCCCCCCTCCTTCACACATTGTTATCTAGATTTCTGCCTGAAAAAGACTCCTCAGCTAGCAACAATTCTTTCAATTCAACAGCCACAATTTTCTCTCTAGCAATGTTACAGGCAGTAAGGTTAGTCATCAAGAGCTTCTGGACATTATCAAAATCTACTTGCTTGGTGAAAACTCTATTTGATATATCACTATACGATTCTCTATTCAACTGCTTCAATGGGTCTTTTGACCTCTTCAGCTTTTCAAACAGTATCTGCAAAGGGTTACCATGCGCTAGCTGCACCCAAGAGTCTGCAACAATAGTAAAAATTGAGGGTGCTTAATCTAGAGATTAAAAGATTTAAACGGCCTAGGGGGCTTTGCTAATGGGGCAGACAACATCATAAAACTTGGGCAGTGATCAGAGCAACTAGGAACTAGAAATTCAACAATAGAAGAGAGATAATTTGTCAACCAAGCTTGATTGTCCAATATCCTATCTAACTTCTTAAACAAAGGACCTTCATCCTTAAGATTACACCAGGTGGACACCGAGCAAGTAAAAGAGTGGTCAAGAATGTCCAAAGCATCCTGACAGTCCTTAAACTCTTGCATAGCTCCAGTAACAACTTGATTTCCAGTAAAGTCAGAGCTTTCTTGAGGACATGTCATAATATTGAAATCACCAACTAACACCCAAGGGCAGTCCCTAACAATAAGTTTTAAATTCAGCATATCCCTCCATAAATCCAGTCTTTCCTCACGACTGTTGCTGCCATAAACCATAGAGTAAAAGAAAGTATCATCTCCTTTAGATACAAAACATGTAATCAATAGGGTAGACTTAAAAACCACATCCATTTTCCGTCCACCCATACTCAAAATCCAAATTCTTCCATTCGAAGCAAACTCATAGTTATTTATAACTTTCCAACCTTGAAACATCTCAGCAACAATTTTAGGTTCATTGAACGCCCGAACTCTAGTTTTCAACAAATTAACCACCTCGGCATTAAGTTTCTTTACCACCTTTAGAACTCTACACTGCTTTAGAAGATCATTCAATCCTCTTACATTCCACACAAGGAAACTCATTTATAAGATGGCGAGCCACCTCCATCTTTACCTTTCCCCTTTTTACCCTCTTTTCCCTGCTTCTTTTTATTTTGTTCCTTAGCCTTAGGCTTCAATTTCTGCATTAGCTCGTTAAAACCCTCAGTAGCAGCACGACCCTTGCCAGGAGAGTGTACACTTACTTCCACATCCTCAATCTCAGGATTTAAAGCACCAAAACTATTTAGACTATTCACCACAGGGCCATAAGAAAATACAGACATTAAATTCGGGACGGCAATCCCAGTCCCAGCAAATTCAAAATATGTACTTCTTATAGGATCATCCCCGATCAACTTTAAACCAGCACCCTCCACCAGATTACCCAATTCCCCAACCCCAACAGTCACAGGACTAGAATAATCAACAACAGTAGCACTAGAAACATGTGTATCAACTGAATTAACTACATTATCAACAAATTCATCTACACTAGCAGTGGACCCATCTAGAGCAATAGGTTCATCTACAGTACTGCCATTCTCAGCAACATTAGCAACATTACTATTCTCTACAACACCCAATCTCGAACTCTTTCAGAAGGAAAATTTATAATGTACACACTTGGAGCTAAGAAACGAATTACCACAGATCCTTCACGCCCCCGCCAATCAGCCGTCCGTTGAAAAATGTTAAGAGTGGAGACTTACCCAAGAAATTCCCGATAAGGGCATTTGACCACTGCTTCGCTCCATTCAGAAGGACATCAGAAGAGGGTTGAACCAGAACCACACCATTTTTCTCAACTGGAGGAAAGAATGGAAGAGATTGGTCAATTAATTTCCATTCAACTTTCATGCTCGACGTGCCCACATCCCCAGAAACCTGAGCAACCGACTCTATTGGCTTTGCTTTTGGCAAAAGAGGAAAACTCGCCAAAACCAGATTGCTAGTATCCTCACTCATATTCTTGTGTGTGTACAAAGGGTAACCTTTATGCCTGTTGTTTCTTTAAATGTCCTAGACTCCCAGTTATTGCTTATAAAGGCCAAGAAAAATACTCCTTATCTAGATTCAGAGTGTTTGTGTGCATGTCAATTATACGAGTCAAAATGATCGGAATTATAATTTCCGAGGTTTACAATGAAAACAAGGATATGATTCTTTAAAGATGCACAGAAAATTATGTCATTTTATTTTCTGTAATGAGGACCTGTTTAATGTCAGGTGAGGGATGAAATTGAGCACCTACTGGATGGCAATGAAGATATGGCACATTTGTATTTGAAAAGGAAGCGGGTTCACAATATGCAATCGGAGGCTCTGTTGAGAGATGAATTTTAAATTAGCATCGGTAATCATACACCTCGACTTGGTTCAAACAGGAGTGGAAGTTTCTGAGCATGTTTAAAATAAACAGGGACTAGGAGCTAATCATTATACGAGTTCTACTCTTCTCGGAAGGTTTTAATTATGTATTCCAATTTAGTGGCTCAATGATTGCAGCTGTGACTGCAGTTATATGTAAGAAACATATTGCAAATAATGTCTGTCAATGATTTCTATTTTTTATTGAAATATTAGTGTTCCATATATTTGAAAATGGGTGTGCACGTATGACCCCTTTAAGTTATGTATGATTTTTTTAAAATAAATATACTCGTGTCAAACATATTACAATATAAGACATAAGAATATCATAGATTTCGGTAGTCTTCGAACTCCATATACAAATCTAAAATCATTGAAACTATAGTTCTTTGTTTTAATGATTAAAAATATTATATAGTTCTTCTTGTTCCAAGTAACGAGCTCGTATTTTCTCTCTACGTTGATTTTGTTTATTCTGAAATCTCAAATTCACGGCTATAATTAATATCGTATATAGATAAAATATATAATATCATTATCAAATATATTAAATTATTTATGTAAGAATTTAATAAAAATATATAAAATAAAAATATTAGAAAAATTAAAATATTTTCAATGAATTTTATAAAAATATTACAATTCAATATTGGAATTTTAACTTGTTAAAAAGAAAATGAATCACAAGGACAATTTGGTAAAATATACATTCTAATAATATTATATACCCTCAACCAAACATTGTCATCTTATATTCCTAACAAACAAACCAAACAAGATAATGTAATATTCCGAATAGTACATCAAGTAATATTGAATTCTAAGAATCTTATTTCCAAAGGTAATGTTTCATTCTATGAACCAAACCCCTTATAGTGTACATTAGCGTGCAGCGGTGAGCAAATAGTTAAATTGGCCGGTTTTTTATTCTTAACCAATCAAATTCAACAACTGAATCGACCAACCTTCGTGGTCTAAAGTCTAAACTGGTCTGAATTGATTTAATATCTGTAAGTTTAGTTTTTTTTTATAAATCTTAATTCTAATTTTACTTAGAGGGGAATGGACTCTACGAAAAGGAAAGAGTGTTTCTAGTGGGTCTAAAACTCATGACATAAAAGAAATGAGAGAACAAAAATGAACAACTTTACCAACCGATCAAATGTATTTACTCAACTCTTTCATTATTTATATGTAATATTTTATATACGTACCAAATTTTCACTTTTTGATGCATAGTTTTTTTAAACATACATTATATTTTAAAATTGAAAAATTATATACATTAGGTCAATCTAGTCGGGCTTCTTTATTATGAATCATTGGCAAAATCATCCTAACTGATGCTAAAATTGGTTTAACAGAAAAATCATTTAGAATTAAAATCAACATAGCTACGTGAAGAATGCTACACAAACAGTAGTTGAGCCAACCATTGCAAGACTCCAATAATCTGCGTTTTGTAATACATCAAGGTGTTGAAATATAGTGTCCCATGCTACAAAATTTTTCCACCAATCAAAATAGAGAATGCTAACCATACAGGAAAGATGAGTTTTGAGAGAATATTTCTAGACATCACGTATGGAATGCAAAGGTGAAAGAACTGACCTAGGACAAACGCTTATTCACGAGCACACTAACTAAGCAACTGTCAAGTCGGGTTACGTCTCGATTCCAACCATGACTCGGCAGCAACTTTTGTTGTCAAAAACCAGCCAGCCTTGTCTGGGGCTTCATGGAATGGAGCATCTAGTTCCTTCAAATGCGACTCGATGACGGTTGCCAAGCCTTTCTCTGAGTATTTATGTTTTCCGTGTCCAGTATTGATACCAAGCAATGGGGGAAGCTCCTCTCCCAACTCCGGTACTTTTGCCAAATCATTAATCCAAACATGCAGTGCAGTTAGAGCTGCCCCAAGAGATAGAGACTTAAGATTCAATGACCACTGAGTTGGAGACCTAGATTGTATACCCAGATAAATCTCTAGGGAAAGCCCCAGCTCTAGCAGCTCACAAGCTCTTTCCAACAGATCTAAGTTGACACAGAGATCAATCAAACAGTTACAGTAAGGCTTCTTTACATCAGAACCGATATAATTAAAAAGTTCTGACGCTTCATTATTAAAACTCCCTTCACCGTTTTGCTCCCCTACTAAAAGTTTCACCACACCTCCTAGTTTTGGATTAGCCTTCTCAACACAATCAATCAGTTTAGCAAGTTCTTCTCTAGGTGTATGTGTCATCACACTCAGAAGACAACCACAGAACCGATCATCCGGAGTTATCCCCAATTCGTAAACTCGCTTAAACATCCTCACAACGTCGTCAGTACGCTGGGCTTTCCCATAGCATTGAATAAGTGATGTCAAAACAAAAATGTTGGGTTCAAAACCTGCTTCCAACATATCATTCAAAATCCCCTCCGCCTCTGATACTTTCCCACTGCAAGAATATATGGTGATCATAGATGAAAATGTCCAACTGTCAGGCTTGCAAGTCCCAGAATTTTTCAAGTCTTTGAAAATTTCAGTAGCTTCATCTGCAAAGCCAACATCAGCACACATGGCCAAAAGGGTATTGTAAAGAACAACAGTCAACTCCAACCCCTTGTCTTTCATCTCATTATATACATTAAGAGCATCCTCACCATACCGAGCCCTTCCATAAGCACGTAAGAGTGCGGCATAGGTTGCCAATTCGGCAAAAATCCATTGGATATCATCTCTTTGTAAATAGACTTGGCTTGCCAAGGCCTCTTGGTTCTTCCCATGGCATCCAACAGGGTATTATATATAACCATATTAGGTTTAGCACCTAAGGCCTTCATTTCCTCATAAACATTTAAACAACCATCATAATTTCCAGACATCCCATATATCTTAATCAAAGTTGAAAAAGTAACAGCATCAATACGCCATTTTTCCGTTCTAGCACGGTCATACAAGGAGAAAGCCATATCAACATTTCCAGTACGGCCATAGGCATCAATCATGGCAGAGTAAGTAACATCATCAGGATCACACCCATATGTAGGCATTTTCTCAAACCACTCAACAGCCTTACTGGGCAAACCACAAACCCTAGAACAACTAATCAACGTGGAAAAGGTAACGTTGTCGGGCTTAACACCTCTTTGAAGCATTTCGTCAAACAATTTCTCAGCACCATCCAAATCCTTAGACTTCCTAAAAACCTTGATGGTGACATTATAAAGAATGACCTCCCGAGTTGTTTTCGTTAATATCTTCCGAAAATGGTCGAGAACAAGCAATGCAACGTTAGGGTTTGACATGTTATTGAGAACAACAACAGCATCTTGTTCAGAAACATCGTCACCTAAACCAGTCAAAACCGCTAAAATATTTTTTCATTTGGATTGCAAGTATCCAAAGACTCGGCTGCTTTGAGAGAGAAGTGTACCTGGAATCGTAAGTCAATTGCCTGAGACGTGAAGCTCTGGGGCTTCGAGGATTGACCCAAACATTATTTTTGGAAGAAGAAGCGGTTTTGCCATATAGGTACTGGGGGTTTGGGGCTTCTTGCAAGGAAACATGGGTTGCTTGGATAGAGGAATTAGATTGGAAGGAGAAGGGAAGTAGCTTTAGAGAAACAGGGGAAAAGGGTAAGGTTCTTAAAGATTTAGGCTCGGGTGAAACAGAGAGACAGTGGCGGTCACGTAAAAGAGGAGAAGGCGAGGAGCGTAGATGATGATACGCCATCGTTGTAGGTGTTTTGTTTAAGCTTTTCTGGCTTAAACTGTATACCCCTCGACGCTAAACAGGCGAGGAGAAAGTGGAAGAGGACTGGAGAGTGCCAAGTCTAAAGTCTATCACGATACTGGAAACTGGAAATGAATGACCTTATCTACAAATTTCAAATTTAGAGAGATAACCCGTTGTCAGACCATCTAGCCCAATAGGGGATTCAACTTGCCTTTCAAATTATCAACTATCTATCTATTTATCAAGTGTTGGGCTATTAATAGAAGAATAAGTTAGTCCAATGGGGGATTAAGTTAGCCCCACCCTGTCCTGTCTCTATTGGATGGGTCTAAAAGAAGGTAACGTAAAAAAATTAAAAGAAGACAATATTGATATGATCGTTAGATTAAGTATAATAAAATTTGAGTTATTAGATTAAAAAAAAAGTGTAAAGGGGATAAAAGGTTAACCGAAAAACCTTATAAAAAGAAAAGGGGAAAAATCAAACGTCATTTTTTTACAAACTCACATTTTCCTTTCATCCAACTTCTTGAACCCCGATTTTTTTGAGTTTAAGTTGGAGTAGAGTAATATCTGAGGTAAGATTCTTTCACTTCACATATCAAGCTTCAAAATAAGATCTATGTCTTCATATATGAGTGTTATGGGGTTACTAGGGTTTCGTTGGGGGTCATGTTTTAAGAGTGGTTTTGAAAGAAATTGAGAAATGATTTTGTTAGTCTCTAAGGATACCCATCGCCATGTGTTAAGACCAGACGACCCATGGCGATCGAACAGCATTGCGAAAAGCATAACATATAGAGCGACCGGTAGGATCACCTGCGAACTACACGACGCCCTTTGCAACCTAAAACAGATAAGCAAAGCCGCACGTTCGGCGACCTCGTGACTTCGCACATAGTCACTGTGGAGAAAAGAGCACACGCCTCGAGACGTCAAATCATAGTTGGTCTAACTAAAGCGCCACGACAACCCAACCATAACATATGTTCGAGTAGTATAAAAGGAGACATCCAATAGGAGAAAGGGGATCTAAGACTAAAGATAGGCCATCATTCACTAGGACAAGGACAACAGACACACTTTGACAAAGGAGAAAAAGACCATCACAACTTCCGTCTGACCACCGTTTCTGACCCTTGTTGACTTTAACAATCAACAAATTTTGTCTTTTATCATTCCATTAATCCTTACGTATTTCTATAATGATTGTTAAATAGTTAAGGAAAGAGAAGAGTTTTCCAAAAGTATAGGCAAAGAGCAAGTTTAAATAGGGGATAAAGGAGCCACTTTTAGAGTATTTTGTGCAAGGTAAAACACTTTCAATACTAGTATGATGCATATGAGTCATAAAACATGAGTCTTGTAGGTTAAATGTGTACTAAAGCATGTCATGTTAGATTTCGTGAATCAATATTCTTGATATGAGATTAACTTTAGGAATGCCTGCTAATTATGTTAAATGACGCATGAACAACACTGGTGGCTTTAGGTATAGTTTTAGGGACACTATGAGAAGATTAGAGTTAGATTGAGGTGCATTTTCGAGCTTAAATAATATTTCCTCCATTTTTGTATCGGTATTGTTATTGCAATATTAATACCATTTGGACGAATATAAAAAATTGGGTAAAAGTATCATGTAGTATATGTACCGTTCTTGACGATATTTGTATTGTTCTTGACGATATCTGTACTGCTCTTACATATTACATATGAAACTGAGATTGACACTATACTTGCACACATTTTATTTTTCAAGCCTTTTTACTTTTTAATAATATATATATAATCTTTAAACTTATTATTTTGGTTAATCAAATTTATTGAGAGTTGAGATTGAATTGTTGCAAACATATTTATTTGTTTTTTACAAGTTGACTTATTTGATTTCTTTAACAATGTCTCTTTGTTAGACTTGAGAAAGTTCGTGGTTAATTTATTTCTCAGTTTAACCTTTTGTTTGATGAGGTTGCCGCTCTCTTTTGGAACTTTTTAACTTTCGAGCTTCTTTCTTCGACTTTGATCCACCACCGGCATAAGATGCTTGATGGATTTGTTTCTCTTGTTTTTCATGATTTGCATCTATATCTTTGGTTGTCATTATGAATTTATGGATGACACTTTGGATTTTTTTTGTTGCATTGATGTTTTTAATTTTGTAGTTTTATTGTGAATGATTTGGATCTATTTGGATATTCTACATTATGCATATATTTTAGATTATGACATTGATCTTATGTAACTATAAATATTTTGGATTACCCTTGACTTTTACTTATATTGTGCTTATCGTCTTATCTGTCTATTGTCTTTCGTTACTATTAATCGTACAAATTATTTTTAGTGCTTAGAACAATTGTTTCCAAAAGTTTAGAATAATTTCCCTTTAAAAACTTCCACAAAACTTTACTCAATGAATATAAGTTTTTAAACTATTTTCCTAGTAATTTTTAATTAAAACCTACAAATTGTATGTATGATATCAAAATTTTTCTTGTGTTGCCGACTATATATTATGAAGATGCATGTCTAAATTGTGGATTAATGCTGGTACACATAAAAGAGTGCCATTACACATGGTATGAATTTATGTAGGCAGTGAACTAAAATGGTACATATGCTACACAATAGTACCGGTATAATTAACATAATTAATGGTACCACAAGAACAGTACCGATCCCGAAATCAAACATGCAACAAACTAGTATCGATTCTGAACGAATAGTATTGACTTTGAACAATTTTTTTGAATTTGATAATCTCGGGTAAGAATTTGTGCTATCACATTTTTACTACCATTTTGGTAAGAATTTATGTAGATTCCATAAGAATTTGTGTAGATACCCAAATTCTTATGAGTTTCGTAAGAAATAAGGTTATCTTGTAAGAGTTTAGGTTATAAGACATTTCTTACCATAAGTTTCGCTGGTTTTAGACTTGGTGATATGGGTTAAAAATGTGTTATTACCTTTTTTTCTTACCGGTTCTATAATAAATTATGTAAGTTTCGTAACAATTTGTGTAGGTCCTCTATTTATTATGAGTTTGGTAAGAAATAGAGTTATCCTTTAAGATTTTATGTTATAACATAATTTCCTACCATAAGTTGGGCTGATTTTAGATTTGGTGATATGGGGTAAGAATCTGTGTTATTACCGCTTTTATTACCGTCTCTCTAATAATTTATGTAGGTTTCATAAAATTTTGTGTATGTATCATATTTCTTATGAGTTTGGTAAGGTATAAAGTTATCCTTTCAGATTTTATGTTATAACATAATTTCTTACCATAAGTTTGGCAAGTTTTAGATTTGGTGATATGGGGTAAGAATTTGTGTTATTACCATTTTTATTACCATCTCTATAATAATTTATGTAGGTTTCGTAACAATATGCGTAAGAAGTATGAGTTTGGTAAGGTATAAAGTTATCCTTTAAGAGTTTATGTTATAGCACAAATTCCTACCATAAGTTGGGTTGGTTTTAGATTTGGTGATATGGGGTAGGAATTTGTGTTATTACTGTTTTTCTTACCCGTTCTATAAACATTTATGTAGGTCTGGTAAAACATTGTGGTAAAATATTGTGTAGGTACCCTATTTATTATGCGTTTGGTAACATATAGAGTTATCCTTTAAGACTTTGTGTAATAACACAATTTCCTACCATCAGTTTGTTTGGTTTTAGATTAAGAGATACAGGGTAATAATATGTGTATCTACCTTTTTTTCTTATAAATTTCATAAACATTTCTGTAGTTCTGGTAAAATATTGTGTAGATACCCTATTTGTTATGACTTTGGTAACATATAGAGTTATCCTTTAAAACTCTGTGTAATAACACACTTTCCTACCTTCAGTTTGGTTGATTTTAGATTAGGAGATACGGGGTAATCATTTGTGTAGCTACCTTTTTTCTTTTAAATTCCATAAACATTTTTTGTAGGTGTGGTAAACCATTGTGCAAGTACCCTATTTGTTATGACTATGGTAACATATAGAGTTATCCTTTAAGACTTTGTGTAATAACACAATTTCTTACCATAAGTTTGGTTGGTTTTAGATTAGAAGATATTGGGCTATAATTTGTGTAGGTACGTTTTTTCTTATAAATTAAATAAACCTTTCTATAGGTCTTGTAAAACATTGTGTAAGTACCCTATTTGTTATGCGTTCGGTAACATATAGAGTTATCCTTTAAGACTTTGTGTAATAACACAATTTTCTACCATCAGATTGGTTGGTTTTAGATTATGAGATATGGGGTAATTATTTGTGTAGCTACATTTTTTCGTATAAATTTCATAAACATTTTTGTAGGTCTGGTAAAACATTATGTAGGTACCCTATTTGTTATGCGTTTGGTAACATATAGAGTTATCCTTTAAGACTTTGTGTAATAACACAATTTCTACCATCAGTTTAGTTGGTTTTAAATTAGGAAATACGGGGTAATAATATGCGAAGCTACCTTTTTCTTATAAATTTCATTAACATTTCTGTAGGTCTGGTAAAACATTGTGTATGTACCTATTTGTTATGACTTTGATAACATATAGAGTTATCCTTTAAGACTTTGTTTAATAACATAATTTCCTACCATAAGTTTGGTTGGTTTTAGATTATGAGATATGGAGTAATAATTTGTGTAGTTACTTTCTTTTCTTATACATTCCATAAACCTTTGTGTAGGTATTGTAAAACATTGTGTATGTACCCTATTTGGTATGTGTTTTGCAAGAATTAATGTTAGTGGGTAGTCGTCTAGGTTATCACACAATTTCTTACTATGATAAGCATTTGTGCAACTATCGTTTTTACAGTTAATGTAATAAATTATGTTACTGTATCGTAAGAATTTATGTTGGAACCGGGTATTGATATAACCGGTCTGCTTTTTTTAGGTTGTCTTACCGCAGAACTTCCCGGCTCTATTCAGCTATATATTCTGTTGGTGAATGGTGATGGTGATGGAAGAGGTTGGTCGTGCTGGTGGATTGGGAAACGAAGATTCGTCACATTCGGCGGGGAATGAACATTATTGCGTATAAATTGGCAGCATTGGTTTGAGGAATACTCATTGGGGAGGTTATTTACAACGAATAACCCTTGAATTAGTGGTCAACAAGTGACTGCACAGTCTTTGATTCGACTATGTATTATCGAAAAACATAATCTAAAACTCAGTCGTCAATGTCATTTTTCAATTCAACACTATCATGAATTGAACATTATATAGAATGAGAGGCAGATAGGGTTTTATTTATATGATTGGAACTCAGGTCCCGAGGGAATGTGGAGAGGGGACTACTTTTCGAAGCACCCACATCACACGCACTGCGTTTCTCATTGAAGAAACAAAATAGTACCTTTCTTTTTACAAATCATAATTCTAATTCTAATTCTAATTATAATAAAGGGAAATGAGAGACTTTAAGGGAAAGAAAGAGAAACGCTCCTAGTGAGTCTAGAACTCATGAGTCCATAACCTAAAGTAATACGAAGAATCATGATGGGCAGTTTGGCCAACCGGCCAAATATATTTGGTCAACAAAATAGTACTATTAAAGTACCTATAATAATAATAATATATATGTTAAAGAAAACTATAGTATTAATTAGTAAACGGGTACTACTTTCATTTTATGTATCAAACAAAGCCACAGACAACGGGAAATACAATAAGAATAAATAAATAAAAATGAACTGAATAAAATTATAAGTTCAAGTCTTACGCATTAAAAAATTAATTGAACTCAATTTCAGATATAATGAAAGGTAAAATTTAGAGAATCTGACAGTTTAAAATTAATTTTAAGAAAATAGGATAGATTGGAGAAATTTTGAAAATTTATGACAAATACTACAATACATGGTAAAAACGCCTCCTACAAAAAGCGATTTGAATTATTTTAATATTTTTTTAATTTACTAAGAATGTTGTAGACATGAACCCGTACATGCAACATGCAAGTTTGTCTTGATCGCCGGCTTTAAGAGGCGATTTTAGTGATCACCGTAACAATTGTCACAAATTTAAAAGTTACCAAACTTTTTCTATTTCCCTAAAATTAGTTTTCAACTTTATTATTCCCCAAAATTTTGCCAATAATGAAAACTAAAATATTTTGGTTTTCCTCGCAAGTATTTTTCTCCCACAAAAATAAAAACCAATGAAGTGTGATTTCATTGGAGAGTAGAAGCGTAAGCATAAGGCTTATCTACACAAGCGTCATCCACTGAATGGCTTTCCATTTGTGATCCTGGCTTCTGCATTCTGGATTCCAAAACCATGGGCACCTCCTTTCTTTCCATTACAATTTACATCACCTATGTAGAAATAAATAAATAAAACATTTCTTAATTAATTTATCCACAAATGATTTACGTTGTTTAAATATGAATGGAAATCAAAATATGTAAATTTATTGTAATATAACTGAATATATATAATTTACATGTATATCGAGTAACTGATACAACTTGTGTGGCTACTGTTCTTTCAAAACACAGTATGTAATAAAAGATGGACATTTCTGCATCACATATCTCCTATTATAATTATATGATGTATACAAACATTATGGAATTCACAATCATACACCATGTAACCCCATTTCCCCTACCTAGCCTCATTCACCTCGCCTTTCATAATTTAAGACTATGCTAACAACCAAATGATTTGATTTTATTAACATTGAGAATTGAATATCTAGTTCTAATTTATCAGAACTGATTTTAATGGTCTTTAGAAGAAATAAGAGTGTTTACGTTTTATAGTCTAAGCATAGGTCAATCATATTCAGTAGATAGGATCACAAAAACAACAAAATTATTTCATCGAATATATAATGTTGCTGCTTTTTTAAAAGATTCAAACTCAAAACGAAATTAGATTCTTGTGTTTTGTAAGAAAAACAAGAGAAAAAGTTGATCCAATCAAGAAACACTATTAGAATTTGCCTTTGAATAGTTAATTTTCAAACCAACAATACATTTATCTTACATACAAGGTAATTGATAAAGTTTAACAATTCTACCATTTATATTACAAATTTATATAGTTATAAATTAAGAAACATAAAAATTCAAGTGTTTATCATTAACGAAACCAACTTTCGAGCCTGTGTAAAGTACGGAAATCAAATTAAAAAAATTAAAGTGAATTATTAATTCCTCAATTTTCATAGAGTAGAAGGATGAATTTCAAATTAGACCCTAGGGAAAGAGTAATTGATTGAGATGCTGAGTCAGCTAAAGGACATATGTCTACCGTGCATTAAACAACTCCACGTCATATCCCCACAATTTCCACCTTGTTTAAAGCTTTTCTTCTTCCCACCATAAAAAAAAAAAAAAAAATCATTGCTTGCAAGTTGCATATATATCCAAACTTTTTTCTGCTCATAATCAGCACAAACATGGGAGAAGTAAGGCTATCTAATTACTCTCTGTAATACTATTAATTTCTTCGTCGTTGCATTGTTCATGTTAATGAAAGCTAATAATAGTTCGTTCCACTGAGTTTTAGTTAATACTCATCGTTATTGCAACAATCTAGAAGAGATTGTGGATGTAATAAACTACTAATAGTTTGTTTATGTTTAAGGACAAGAAAGAGGAGGAGGAGAAAAAGGAAGAAGAAAACCCAGAAATTGTACTCAAAGTTGATATGCACTGTGAAGCTTGTGCCAGAAAAGTTGCAAGAACCCTCAAAGGATTCCAAGGTAATACATTTGTGTGTGTATTAGCCTTTTCAATTTCGGACTTCTTAAGGTTCTATTTGCCGACAGGGGTGGAGCATGTTGCCACAGATAGCAAGGAGAATAAGGTGGTGGTTACGGGAAAGACGGCAGATCCCACCAAGGTTTACCAAAGGCTACTAAAGAAATACGGTAGAAAAGTGGAGTTATTCTCGCCGTTGCCGAAGCCGCCGCCACCACCGGAGAAGAGAAGAGGGAAGAAAACAAAGAACCGGAACCCAAAGAAGAGGTAACAAACTAAAATAACCCACAAAAAACTAACGATAGAATTTAACTTTTTGTCTAAAATCCTGACCTTAAAGTATGATGTTAAAACTCTAAAATTTAAGTAATATCGAATTCATTTTCAGTTATTAAATAAAAAAATGATGCTAAAATTGCTTAAACAGATTATTAAATAAAGTTTGGAATAAGCAATAGCTATCCTCAACTGTGAAAATGTGTGCTGTTTTGTGCTGACATTGAAAGTTACAAAACAAGTAGGTTTTGACCACAACCCCGCCTACTGGCACATTTCACAAGGAGGAAAGGCCCCTGTTTAAGAGTTCCCCCACGGTTCCATATTACTAGTACTGAGTACTGACTCTGCAGCTCGCCCTTTTGCTCACGGGTCGAGACTAATTCAGATCCTACTTGCTTTCACAATTTCCACTTCCAAAGCAACACTATTAAATTATTACTTACCAATTAGCATCATCTTTAAATTCTAATTAGAATTGAGACTTTTGTTTTTCGTAATAAGAGATTGATAGGTTTAGATTGTTTAAAAACAATGATACGCTTCATCTTATCTGACTTTGAATATAATCACACCCGTGTAACTACTTAGACATCAAGCGTTTTAAGAAAAACAGGATTACAAGTAACACAAAGTTGCCATCTTAAAATTTCATGGTTTGAATTATAAATTTTGTAAAAGATTGTCTTGTATATCTGTTGGCAGCCTCCTGCAGTGATAACGGTAGTGCTGAAGATCGGTATGCACTGTGAAGCATGCGCTTATGTTTTGCGCAAGCGAATCCGGAAGATCAAAGGTGCCCCCGGCCATATAGTTCAGTCACACTCAAAACAAAAGGGAACACATTTTCTCACTTATATATATATCACAGGCATAGAGTCAGTAGAAACGGACGTGGGAAATGATCAAGTTATAGTAAAAGGAAGCGTAGAGCCGACAAATCTGGTGGAGCGTATACAAGAGAACTGGAAAGCAAGCAAGCATAGTGAAAGGCGAAGAGAAGAAAGAGGAACAAGAGAGACGAAGAAAGAAGATGACAAAAAGGGTGATGAGATCAAGCCAAGTGAATATTTCCCATCCAAGTATTACTCGGACTTGGATTATCCTATTCCTATTCCTCCCCAGTTTTTCAGTGATGAGAATCCAAATGCTTGCTCTCTTATGTAATTCTTATACGTATTAGCCATGCAATTTTGCTATTTGTAATAACTTCAGAAACACATGTGACTGCATAATTGTGATATGTTGTGTAATTATTTGTCATCTTGAGTTTTAGGACGATGTTAAGGACAGTTAGCTGTAATATTGTTTATATATACTCCAATTAAAGTATAACCAAATCTATATTTGAACATAGTAAAAGTACCAAAACCATAATTTAACCCGACCTTTTTGAAGTTTCACCCTTAATTGCCGAATTTAAGATCAAACCAAATTGACTTGGGGGAATCTTTAGTTTAAATTTCACGGGGACCCAAATACTTGTATATAAATCATAGAAACAAGATCAGAATGTTTACAAGTTTCCAATGGTGATTCCTTCCTAGGCTATAGTTAAAAGAAGTCCACGACGGCATAACATCTCTACTTGCTGATAAATTATATCAATCACTATCATGTGATCACCAGACTACAAGATTCCATATAGGGGCACCCGTCTTATACTACCGCTGCACGGGTTTATACAGCACCACAGTAACATACTTGGCCCGGAATCGATGAGTCGAACCGAGTGCCACCACGGGTTGGCCGCTCTTCCCCTTCTGAATATACAGATGATTGAGGATTACATGCTTTGGTCTTGACAGAGGAGGTGGTATCTCCATGTGAGACGTTGGCAGATTGAGCAGCGGCAGTTGTAGGTGCGGAGGAAAGAGTGGTGGCTCCTTAGCAAATTCTTCAGCTCCAAGCGGCAAATTACAGTAACTTGACTCGGGGGACTGGGGAGATTCAAAACTAGATATACTTTCGATATCTTCTGGAACATAATCCTGCAGGGTATTAACTCACAATTTGCATTTCTAAGTAGTAAGTCGAGGAAATGAAGGAAAGGAGACAGAAGACAAAATACAAGCAAGAACGCATATTAATGCTCCTGTGCATCAGCGGAGTGGCAACTGTGCATCAACAGTAACACTTGCATACGGAGTTGATTATAACCAAAACCTTTGCTATGAATATACCAATATAGTAGAACGTACAAAACGTGAATGTTATAGCCAAGTGAGAGTAGGTGTTTTTGATCACATGTGGAGCAAAATGCTTTGATGCTTTTGCTTAGCAATATATGAATCTCAACCGTAACAACAATGCCGGCTTGATAAGCCAAGGTTATAAAGTATCCATAGACGCCAAGGAATGAATTTATTCCAAGCCAAAAAAAAAATTGAGACTGATAGCTCAGTAGAAAAGTTTCCGAAGAATGGAATTCACCTCATAAGGACAAGAGTGGATATACTCATGGAACACGCCCATATTCTAAGAAAACAAATAGTTGGGACTTGGGAATCCTAAAACTACAAATACCAAACTAATAACAACAAAAAGACAAAAGGAATATACCTGCAAGTCCAAAACGTTGTTAGCATTGCCAACACCATCTTGAACCCATGGCAAGTCAGGGGCATACCTCCGTTGCCCATCAACAATGAACCTATACTGGTAAACACCTGATGGTAACACTTTCATGATAGTGAAGTCTTTTCCACATCTCTGCAAAGGAATTCTGATCAAGATCGCAAGTAAGTTAAATGTCGGACCTGCAATAGCAGTTCTATTTTTCTTTCAATAAAAAATGTAGAAGAAAGTGAATATCTAGAACCTTGTCTTCCAGTTATCCCATGATCCCTCAACAGAAACTTCTACGCCACCATAGCTCCATGTAATCATTGTTGGAATTCCCTTCTCATTGCAGCCAATGCCATCCTCATATCCTATTGTACTCTGCAACCATGACTGGTTTGATGTATGCATCTCGTCAGGCCTTTGTAAAGGAAGAACTGGAACCTGGGATGAAAGAAGGCACGGGGAATAAAATTGGCAGCTTTTACAGAGAAATGGATACATGTTACCATACCAGCATACAAGAAAACGGCTAGCTACAAATACATACAAGTTCCTACATGCTAAGTACTGCATAAACTGCTAACAAAGTATGCATCAAGACAACCTATAGATCAGGTTAGTTTTACCCATAATGAACCTCGAGGCTTAAAGTTATAACAGGAAAATTCGTCCGGCATGCGTCAATGAAGAACTATACCATTTTCTGCCGCAGAGAGTATAGACAGCAGAATAGATAAAGTGACCAGATTTTATGACCATTCACATTATACACAGTTTCCACATAAGTTCTCTCAATACCTGAGGGCCATTGAATACATATAAGTTCTCACAAAAAGTTCACTGACACAAGCATTATAACAACCCGATAGCATCTCTTTAAATTAAAGAAACAAAGAGATCGCACTAAGACTCTCCACCAAAATAGCAACACACACACAAAAGATCTAACATGGAACTTATCAAAGGAATTAGATTCATACAACCTAGGAGTGAAAGTTGAGAAATACGCTATATATTTTTCTATTTGGGGAAGGAGGCACCTAAGATCCACTGTTTGAGATCAAACACTAAATCAAATACTCGAGCATAAATAAACTAAACACTTTGTTTACCTGAAAATTAAAGATCAAATTTATACTCATACTATAAAATTAAGAGCTTTGGTTCATTATTTACTTGAAAATCTTGAAATTTTAGAGCTGAAGAACATCGATCTAATTATAAGTTTGATTAGTCTAAAGTTTTGGCTTTTAATTTTTTTAACAAATATTTTTAATAAAAAATCACAATATATTTTGAAAAAAAACTTCTAATTAGTTTAGCTCGTAATTACTTAGCATTAAACAAATAAGTAAGAACATGGATTCATAAAAAATAATTAAAAATTCAGTTTCATAATCATTATATTTGTCTTGATTTTATACATTGAACATATACACATGATATGAAGCCAGATTCCCATGCAACAAAATCAAAACACATTACATGAAATCTAAATCCCCAGAAAAGCGTACCTGAGGAGTAAACATGAAAGGAGAGTGGGTGGATGTGGGACTGTGAGGAGATGAGTGACCCATGGGTGCAGCCAAAGTTTCGAGAATATTGTTACCCTTTTCTTCTTCTTCAATCCCTGATGGGCTGTTACTCCCATCTTCTCTTCCATTCACATTCCCCATTTTTTCTCTCTATAAAATATTAAAATCAATTATTGTTTCTTTATTGATGATCAATTTATCACCTTTTCTTTTAAATGTATAATTAACAAGGCAAAATAAAGAAAACCCAAACTCCCACCACTCGCAGAATCTCACAATTGATTCATAATTCCCTCATTATAACAGATACCCATAATTTAAAAAAAAAAAGTGAAGAAGAAGAAGAAGGGGGAAACCCAGATGCAGAATTGGGAAAATATTGTAAAAAATTAAGAGAATTGTGCGATGAGTTAGGAGAGTTGATGAAGTAGTGGGGGGATCTGGAATGGGGGGTGAATAGATGAAGGTCACGTCATCGTTTGACAAAGTCTTAAGATTCGCAGTTGGTTTTGGCTTTGGTTTGAGGTTTAGGGCTATAAAACTATGAGCTTTCCCCCTCTCCTCTGTCTCTCTGTTTCTAATGCCTGGCTTACCCTTTCTCCTTCGTTTTTGAGCTCTGCATTATATAATATCTATTTTTACATTCTTCACTTATTACACTTTTTTTTTCTTTTGAAGCTATAATTAATTATTACAATTTCTTTAAATGAAAAACACTTTACTTTTAAATTGGGTCCAAAGATCCTGTATAATAATTCTATGTAATATTAGATTTGAATTAATGAGTTAATAAGATAAATATTAATAATTATGAAAAAAGAATTAACCCTACAATCCTTGTTATAAAAACGTTAAAACAAATATTATCATTTAATTTAATTATTATTACATATTGTGTAATAAATATTAAGAAAAAAGGGATTATGTGATACTATTTAAAATATAACTATATATAATTAAGCTATTGCTTTTGCTTATATTATTTCTAATTATACTTTTTTACTATAAAACCTATTGTTTTTTTATTTAATCTGAATTAAGGGGTTTTAATGAAAAGTTAATTTATTTAAAGATTTATTCAAATGTGAAGAAAAATAACTTAATTTTCAATAAATAAATTTAGTGATAATAGATTATTGGAGTTTTTAACCATACAAACAATTTTAAAAAGGTTATATTTTGCTACATAAGTTGTGTAAATTTTTTTTACACAACCCTTTATATTGAAGCTATAAAACCTAAATCCCTAACCCTAACACCCTAAAACCTAAACATTAAACCATAAACTCTAAATTCTACACCCACATCCTAAACTCCTAAACCACAACATAAATCTCTAACCTTAAAATTGAAAGGCTTGTGTAAACTAAAATGAGATTTAACAAATTTTAATTCCATTTATGGTACATTAAACTTAGAATAAATCTGAGATTTAGAATATAGTAAAACTGGAATTTGGATGTTCAAAGATAGAAAAGCTTGATATTATGAACAACAGCAAGGCTTCAATGGCATGCAAAGAATTATTATCCATTTATGGAGTCATAAATATTTGAAGAAAATGACTTATGAGCAAGAGGAAGCACCAAAATGGTAGCCCAGTTTAATGGAGTGGTCCATAAGTGGCGAAGCAAATAGCAATTAGGTGGGAAGGAAATAGGAATCCAATCCCAGCCCGCGTGTGGTACCGTACTGCTAATCACTGCAGGGTTAATAATAAAGTTGATGACGATTGGGGCATATATTTGATGACATGGGGACAATTACAAAGGCCCATTTCTCTGATTCATAAAAACAACATATGCAATGATTATTTGCCCTTACCAGTCATACCATTACCACTACATCAATGCTATTTTGTTCTCTTATACATTTTTAACTACCATTCTTCATTTGGTACACTGCTCCGGTTTCTTGCTTCTTCTCATCCAGTGATGGACTTAGAGCGATTGGAGGGGAGGTTGTCCCCCTAAAAATTTAAAATTTCTATATAATTTAAAAAAATTAAATTTTTTATGTACTTCATACTAAAAATCTATTTTCACCCCTTACAATTTTATAAATTGCCCCTATAAAATTTTATAGGTTTGCCCCCTCTAACATAAAGTTTTGCGTCCGTCTCTGTTCTCATCGACGAATGATCCACTTTAAAACCGATGTTTGTTAGGTTCAAAATCTAGGAGTTTCATGTTTCGACTTCACATATTATTATGTACGGAGAAAACAATACTTCAATTTTCTTTTTCTTTTTTAAGGGTTCAATGCAATTTGACTTCATAATTAGCCCTATATTCCCGAGCGATATTCATACGATATCAATATCGAATGATAATTGCGAAACCAAACAAGGTTAAATATTGACTCAATTTATTTGATAATTGTTAATTTAAGAATGGGCTAGCCAATGTTGGTGGTTCACCTCATTAAGACGAGTTGAAGAACTGCAGAGTAAGACGATTCAATGATGGTCAAGTGGTGGTGCTTGAAAAATGGTTAAGAGTTCATATTGAATGAAAATAATGTAAGAGCTCAAGATTTAGTTTCTTTCTTAACCTCTATCTGGGCATTTATATCATGTTATTTAGATGTCACATGGCGATCAAGGATTAGTTAGTCGGTTTAAGTAGGAAATGAGATTGGACTAACTCAGTATCATGATGAAGATTAAACTTATTTATCATGTAACCCCCCCAAATTGAACGGGTAATCCGATCCGATCAGAGGTGTCACATTAGGGTCACAGAAATGACCCACAATAAAAATCTACATAAAATATTTTTCTTTAAATACATTAAAACTGTAAAATAAACGTCTGTTTAAAATACCATTTCAGAAAATCATTTAAACACAAAATAGTAGTTCAGATAGTATATTACAGACACCATCATAAAACAATATACGACATACATGCCCACTAATTATACCAGTACCGTACTCCGAAAGCAACACTGAGAGAACTCCAAACACCGATGTCGTTCACTAAACCATGATAGATTTCTTCTAACCTCCGATGGTAAAAACAAAGGTGAGCTTAGAAAAGCTCAGTAATACAAAACTACCAAGAGATGCTATAGACAACATGCATGTATAAGGTATAGCATAGAACAGCCATAAAATTATGGCATCAACAGTTTCTCATTACAGTATAGAATCTCGTATTACGCCATACTTAGAGGCAGCATGGTTATTCAATACTTGAACTTTTGAATATCAGTCGGGCATTTTACAATACAGAAGATTCAGAAAGGAGATATATTTTACAGGAATTGAGCTAGGGTTTGGTGTGTCCTAACAGTCGTAGATCGAGAAAGATAGATAGAAAGTTTCAGACAATTGAAGAATTTTGAAAGAGGCAAAGAAGGAGGCATGAAAAAATTGGTACCAGCCTAACTACCCTCCAACCGAACTCTAGTATGCAATTCCCCATAGTTGCATCTATACATACGTTAACCCATGCCCGATGGGCGTAGGTGCCATCCTAAGGGAATACCTTAGGTACAGGCGGAATTGCCCTAGCCGAAGAATATGAACCAAATACAGGCGGAATTACCAGAATTACCTTAGTTGAACCGTAGGAACCAAATACAGGCGGAGTTACCTTAGCCGAAGCGTAGGAACCAAATACAAGCAGAATTACCAACCTGATCAAGGCTGAACCTGCAGTCTTCAGTCAATATCCCAGTACCCATTAAAACAGTTTGAAAGGTAACAATCATCTTAGTAATTAGTAGCAGTATGCCATGAATTCATGATACATGCAGATGTTTAATCAGTAGAACCAGAGTATCAGGATCCATGAATCGGGTATACTTGTATAAAAAATCAAGAACCAAAAGTCATGTTTTTATTTCAAATAACATGATCACTTGGGATCAGAATGGATAGAATGGTTTCCAATCATGGAGATTATTTATGTAAAAATAGGGCACATTGGATGATCCAATTTATCACTCAGGGTTCCTTGCTAATTACAGAAATGAGACACTGAAATATAGTCCATTCTAGATTGATTTTAGAATCAAGAACCATATCTAAAGAAATTCGATAATTATCAACTTCATCCAGGTATTTAAGGATTATGCCTCAAGATCATTAAGAATTTCTGGTATATCATGACTATACAGGAATTCGGATATATCATGATAGATTTTGGGAATTTGTGTAGATCAGGATCAATCAAGATTCTGGATATAACAAGAGAGTTCCAGTCAATTTTGCTCAAAATGGCATTTTGGCTATTTTAACACTCAGAGGTAATTTTGTAGTTTAACCTCGATAGGATAATTCGGTGATTTGCTATGCTGAGGAATGTTGACTGCTTGTCGGGCTTCCAAGTCCATTTTATTAAACACGTCTCATCAATACATTGCTTTCCAAGCATTTGAATAGGTACACCTCACACGTGTTCAATATTTAGCTCTAGATGCATGGTATAGTTGAACATGTCACTGTCACAAATTATGTTGGAACGAGCCTCGAATGGTTGAACATGTATTTGTGCAGTATTCTTCTATTATTGTAACAATACTAAGATTGACTGATTTACATAAGTCAGGCTTCAAACCCACATGGGTATTACAGTCATTTGCGATCTATAATTTTTTTTAGGATTTTCCAAGCTTTCACTTATCTCAAGTCATGTAGGTATTTCAATCATTTAAGTACTTGATGGTATTTCAGTCATTCAAGTACTTTCGGTACTTCTAAACAATTTATTCATTTCGGAACTCGAAGGTTTATCCATCATTTCGGTTAATTTAAAAATTTGTTACCCGAGGATATTTCAATCAATTCAGTCTATTTTGTCATTTTAATTTATTCAGACTTACGAAGAACTTCCAGAAAATTTATCCTCAGAGACTTATTCTAAATTCTGAAAAAATCCAAGTATTTTACATTCTCAGAGGTATAAATCTCTTTCCATGTAAATCGAGGTTTTCAGATGAATCAATTGTTTTACCAGATCAAGTGTAGATTCTCACATCACTTTTATTGTCAGGGTATTTTAGTCATTCTTGCACCTCAAGGGCATTTCTGTCATTTTTTAACTTAGCATTTCAGAAATTAAATCATTAACAAGCATAACCAGATTTAAAGTATCACAGTATTATCAATTATTCTTGGATCTCAGAAGTTCTTACAGGTCACCAATCTTCCTAACCGAGCATTTCAATCTTAACTGGTTTATTATCCTTTTCCCGTAATTGATTAGACAATAAGATAATTAACCATATGCATAAACATGATCATTCAAGCATTTATCAGATACCACTATGTTTCATAAAGCATACATGAGGTAGTAATGTATTACCTCAAATCCATGCAACATCGACCGACCTATGGTACTTCATTCGATCATTCTCGACTTTGAATTCAACATCCCGCAGCCTCTCAAATTCAAAGATATGTGAATACCTTCAATTACACAAATTCCAATATCAGTCATTATTCGCATTGCTCTTAAACTGAATAATTAAGAACATTTATTCTCGGGTTCAAGGTCAGATTCAGAGGTCTTCATGTTATAACTTTGTGAAATAAACCTCAAAACTAACTCAAGATGTCGAAAAACATAAAATATAGGTTTTCAGAAAACTTGACTTTTTAGGTCAAAGTCAACACTGACGTTATCGGTCAACAATGACGACATTAGTCAATGCCGGCGTTAGTGGTTAACGGGTCATGGGTTAGGTCAGGTTCACGGGTCAACCGGGTTGACTCAGTTGGGCTGAATTAGGCGAGTTGACTCAGTAGGTTAACTCGGACAGGTTGACTCAGTTAACATGTTAACGGGTCGGGCAAACGGGTTGAGTCTGGACTTGAGTTATCAAGTTTGGGCTTAGGCTAGATTAGTTAAATATTCAGTCTTTGGGCTCGGGTTATTGGGCCTTAACAGGCCGGCCCACAAACTCACATAATAGGCCTACTGTCGGTTTAATAACCAGACCTAGTCTGGATAGACTAGTTTAGAGTTGAACCAATTTGGTTCAAGAGTGAACCGACTATGATGGTCGAAAATCAGCTTCAACGACACGTGATCACCACACGCGACCCAAAATCACCAGAAAATTTCCCAAAACTATGACAACGGTGCGAAAAATGAAAGGTTTAATGAAGCTTACCATGCTTAAAATGGCGAGGAACACGATAAAAATTCAAAAACTCGATCGTTTTTCTCACTTTCTGGCAACCCACAAAACGGCAAGGGGACGACGATATGTTGACATGGTTTTACTCGCCTTGGCATGAGGAGCCTGGAGGTGAGGGCGGTGTCTCACACTAGAGCCGGACGGCGGCGGAAACAATGAAAAAACATATTTGGGCAGAGATTGGCTTCCGACGAACCTTCAAATAAATCTCTACGGCGAACGAAGGGGACACACCGCGAGTGGCAGTCATGGGCATGGTCAGGGTGAGGCGACGGTCACATCGACGTTGACGGTGATAACCACGGCGGCTTGATGACCAAGATCACAAGGGCAGACCATGAAGGAGTGGTTGTCGAGAAAGGTTTAGAACCATCTAGGTTCTCTCAAATCTCGAACAGACATCCATAATGGCGGGTAGTTGGGGAGTCAGATCAGACTTATTAAATTTTGGTATAATCACCGAATATAGTTTAAAATTTTAAATTGGGTAAAATCTAACCAAAAATACCTTTATCTCATATTAGTTAAGGCTTTGTTTCACAAGGCCAAAAGGCACGAATTCAAAACCCCTTGGCAGCACCTCTGCTATTTTATTTTATTATTATTATTGTTTTACTTTATTCTTACATCAAGGTGTTACATGTCATGCTATGAATGACGTAGCAATTGAGATGAAATTCATTGATTGATATGTAAGTTTATTTGTTGGATAAATTATAACAAACTTTAAGATTCACACTGAAATTTATAAGATGCATGAAGGGGTGTACTTATAAAAGAAATTGAGCTTGACATGTGATCTTTCAAAGAATCTCAGAAATATGAATGCTAAACTATAAAATATGTGCCTAAACTATGTTTGTTTTTATAATAGGTGTTTAAAGTTTTTTTTGGTTGAAATAGGTGCCTAAACTTTCATTTTGGTTGAAATATGTGCCTAAACTATTTTTTGGCTGAAATAGGTGCCTAAACTTTTATTTTTGGCTTGTTTTAAAGTCAATTTTGGCACCTACTTGGGCACTTGTTTCAACAAAAAATGAAAGTCTAGGCACCTATTTCAGCCAAAAATAGTTTAGGCACCTATTTCAACCAAAAATGAAAGTTTAGGCACCTATTTCAGCTAAAAAATACTTTAGGCACTTATTACAAAAAAGAGGCATAGTTTGGGCACTTATTTTGCAGTTAAGCGAAGTATGAATTGTAATAGTTATTCGAAAACGACATAATATTAATATTGAATTTGACTTCCACTAAAACTTTATCAGTAGATAATAATGAAAAAGTTTGAATTTAACCTTTAAAATTAAGAGGCTTAAACCAAAAAAACAACCCTCAAACTATGTATTTTTCTGCTTTTAGCCCTTAAACTATTATTTGGGCAAAATAAACCCTTAAACTATCATTTTGGGCACTTTAAATCCCTAAACTATTTTTGGTCAAAAATAAGTACCTAAACTATGTCATTTTTCTTCTTTTAGTCCCCAAAACTATCAATTGGTCAAAAAATCTTTGTGACGTGTCAACATCTTATTAGTCGAAATAATTTTCTTTTGACTTAAATAACTATCGGACTTAAAATGACCAGAAATAATAGTTTAGGGGCTTATTTTGATATATGATATTTTAAAATTTAAAAAGAACATAAATATTTATATATGTTAAAAAAGCCTATAAAATGATATTTTTGTAACTATGAACTTAAAGTGACCAAAAATAATAGTTTAAGGGCTTATTTTGCCCAAATCATAGTTTAGGGACTTAAAGTGACCAAAAATGATAGTTTAAGGGCCTATTTTGCCCAAATCATAGTTTAAGGGCTAAAAGCAGAAAAAAAGCATAGTTTGTGGGTTGTTTTTTGGTTTAAGCCAAATTAAGATACTAGTATACGAGAGATAGACAGAATATTAAATATTAAATTAAAAGTATATTGCCTCAAAATGATTATACATAAAATAAATTATTAACTTGTCAAAAGTTATAGGGATAAATATTAAATTTATGCATGAATTTTGATTCAATACATTGTATATGAACTTTGACTTGGTTTAATGTACACATGAAATTTTAATTTGAACTCAAGTATACACTTTAAAAAAATAAATACATCTATTTATTTCTATATTATAGTAATATAATTATATATATTTGCGATTTATAATAGTAAATTGATGTTATGCTCATAATTATTATAGTAATACATGAAAGTTGATTTAAATACAAATTTTGTACAAAATTATAATTCAGTTATTACTTTTATATTACATATTTAACGAAGTTCATGTATAATCCTGAGATAAATCTCAAAATTATATAAATATAAATACCTTAAATATAATTACAACACAAAAATATACAGACTGCTAAATACACAAATTATCAAAATTATCTTTAAACATAATATTTTTGACATTTCGAGTATTTTCATTTAATCCATGAAAATAACATATTTAATACATGTAAATTGTATTTAATTCTCACATCTCTAAAACTCAATACAATACAAAATATTGCTCTATACATCACAATATATATATATATATATATATATTGTTATGCATTCGAGGCAGATAATTTTTAATTTTAAAACTCAATACTGTAACTGAAGTGCCATCTAACTGAGCCATGCAGGTGCCATATATATCCCAAGTATAACCCTCGTTTAAGCTATTTGTTTTGCTGTATTAGTAGCCTTTGCGATGCATGATTTCAAAGGTTTAGATGTGATGTGCTGGAATTTTATTTTTCCGGCAGTGTACGTGCGGATACCATTTTCGACCGATAAAAGCTCCAGCCGCTTGTGTTTCTTCGCCAATGCTGGTCGGCAAGTCGACTTCTTCGGTATTCGAATAATTTTAATTAAACATATTTTTTCTAAATTGGTAACTCCATGGAGGTGTGATGGAAGATCGATCATAAAATTTCCGTATTCATCTGTTATAGCTTGTATTGTGCCCGATTTGGTTTTGCATGAAGTTTCACATTTAACGGCTACCATAGCCCCTATACATGAAGAATTAAACATTAAAAACTAAAAAAATGGCGTAGCAAGTAAAGAATATATATAGTTATAGAAACAGCTTATCTCGACTTTTAACACTTATGTGTGGAACCAAATCATGTATCAACAAAAACAAATTAAAAACTCAACAAATGCTCGATCACACACAAAAAATAATTCTATATATCAATTCGATTAATAAATTAAGTAATTGGACATATCATTGTAGACTTTATGGAGTAATTAATAGAATTAAGCTGTCCACTTTTTTCAGAAATTAATTCATGCAATAAATAATAAAATTAATATGAAGTGATGTGTTTGACTTCTCATTAATTAAATTAAATGGTGATTAATGCAATTCATGTCAATTGTGACATTGCATTATTTTTTTTTTGAGCCCAGATGTTTACATCTTACATAAATGTTTTGGGCATGGGCCTCATGTAATCTTTCAGTAAATTATAAGATAATTATGGCATTTTTCATTTTCATAAAATAAATTAAAATATATCAGATTTTGTCACATTTATGATACAAGTGTATTAAAATTTTTACGTAATATATATATATATTTCTAAGAAATTAAAATTTGATTATAGTTGAAATGGAAAAATATTTGTATACAAATCCATTAGTGACGAGTTTGATCTAGTAGCGATTTCTATATTGTTTTATTTAAAAATTATATAGAAATTTAAAATGATACAAATTAAATGGAGTATTGATTTATATTTTTAAAAAAATCTTTTCCAACTGAGTATATGTATCATTTCATGTGTTTATATTTCATACATTTCCCTAAATTTGACTATAATAAGAGATGAAGATAGAAATTTTTCTAAAGACCGAAATTAAATTATAATTTTTTTATAAAATTTAACATTGTATTAATTTATAACTTCACAACTTTTTTTAAATAACTAAATCACAAGTTTATCATTTAGATGATCAATATGTATTTTTGTTAAATGTTACTTACAATTTTGAAATTTCTAGAGAGACATATATGGTTTTACAATTTTAAGGGGGGCTAAGGCCTCTATCTTCCGCAACTTCACCTAGATAATGTATGTTAAAATAATTTCATTTTTAACTCTTAATAATGTATTGTTGTTAAATTAACAACGAAAAATAAAATCATTATCCATGATTAAATAAAAATCCCTACTTTATAAACTCATTTAAGAAATTCTAAAATGTTGATTGAATTTTGTAGAGAATGTTTTTTTTTTTTTTTTTTTACAAATTCTAATTCAAATCTTAGTCCCTTCGAAAGGAAGGGAAGGGAGGCTCTTAGCATAGGATAGGATGTTTAAAATAAAGTAAACAAGATGGAGTTAGATCTACTAAATAAATAAGAAGAAAGACAAATTTCATGTCTTTTTTAAAGATTACTTCCTTTTGCTGTTTTAAGACAAAACTGTGGTGACTTCCCACCCGATTGGACGTCCAAATTTCTTTATTCCCAAGTTTGTTTGATATTGCAACTGCTGAAAACCCACAGGAATAGGATACTACAACAAGAAGGCAACTTAAACGGCACTTTAGAAATGACGATATATTATCAACATATTTCTTAGTTTAAGGTGCAACCCAAATCCTAAATAATAGGAGTATGACCGAAGATCAACCTTGGATTTTATAAACAAAGTTTCCAGGATTCCTAACTATTGTTTGATTCGACGGGAGTTATAGAAGACGACATGTTGGCGTTCTGCTCCGACATTAATTGATTCTTAATTCAGGCAAAATCTTTCAAGCTAAGCCTAAGAGTGGTGATATATGTGGATAAACCAACAACAAAATCAGGGAATATGATATGGAGTAATATGAAAAACGCAGAACCGAAACCTGAAATGGGCCATGAGCAGAGTTGAGGTTGTGGTTGTGAATGGAGGTGGCAAGCTTCACAAACAACAGAGCCGGTAACGAGGACGGTGGATAGCTTCTCCTCGCCATATCCAGCCATATGCACCATCTCATCTCTGCTCGACAACTCGTATAATATTGGCTTCTTAATCACCGTCTCTTCTACCTCCGACGCCACCGCCATTAATGAAATCTGCGAAACAACCATCATCGTCATCATAGCCTCCAAAATGTTTCTCATCGTCTCCTACTTTGAATTTGATCACCCTGTGTTTCTCAAACTATACGTTGATTATATCAGCTCAGGGACAAATGGAGATTAATAGAGAGAGACTCATCAGCAGCCGCTTTATATTACGTAAAACAAATAATAATAATAAACGGTCAATAATTTGACATTATTTAGGCTTTTTTATAATTGGCATGTGCATGTAAAGATTTTTTTGTTTAAATTTAATATCTAATCTCAACAAATTCATAAATCATTATTGTTATATTCAAAGGCGGAATTAAGATCAAAAGTTAAGAGAAATTAGAGTTTATTAAGTATTTAAATTTAAAAATTAAGAGGAACAATAATTTTATTTAACTAATATTTAAATTAAAAACAACCTAAAATTTTATTTAACTAATATTTCAAAACATATTAATGCAATTGTAAAATGATGATAAATTGGATTATTTAGAAGGGTGGTTTTGGTAATATATATAAAAGATGTAGGCAAAAGGAACGTACATAAGTCAAACTGAGAGACGTATATGTTGGATTTGGAATGGAAGGGATTACATGGGCAGATCAACTGTGAAGTTAGTAACAGCCGGAGGGACGTTTAACCGTTGGTTGGTTGGTTGCCTACTCCTATCGTGTAATATTGGTCTAAATATGGGTTTTGTTCCTCTGCTATGTTAAAATTCGAGATATAAGCCCTTTATTTTTATTATGTTCAATTTGATAACTCCAACTAGTTGTTTACGATTAAAGTAATAATGTATTTTTTTTATATTATTGAATCACATAGTCAAGATAAAATATTTCATATTATCATTTGCAACAACTACCGGTGTTATCAATTTAGATCTACTAGTACTCACATAGTCACCGCCTGAATTAGGATTCTAAATTTCATTTTTTAAAGTATAAGGAATAAAAATATCAAAATAGAGAACAGTGACTAAATGTATAGCTTACTAATAGTACAAGTACTAATGGCAACATTTGACCAATATATATAAGGAGGGAAGAACAAGTTCCCAACCCTTGTTTTAGTCTCCATATTTTCAAGCCTGCCCCAATAATCACCCATCTGCAATTTTGTGTTTGAAGCAAAATCGGTGAGCTTTAACCAATTTCTTACTTTGTGGATTGTTAATATATTATTAATTATATAAGTGCCGGAATTCCGGGACAGGCGAAAATTGTGAAAAGTGGGTAAGGTGAAGTATAAACCGGAGATGGTGTTGGTAAGCTGACACATTATCTGCAAAAGAGAAAGATTGCTTCCTAATTTTCTATTACTCTTTTCATTCTTTCAAACATACCCGTACCTCAATTATAGCTTTACTCCTGGGTTTCATATTCCACATCATAAAAGTTTGTATTAATTTGATCATTCATGCATTTTTATCATATATATTTGGTGTTACAATAACTTGTAAGATATTATTATATGTATGAATTTTGATGAAAAAGGGACGCATATCACTTGTTCTTGACCACCGATGGTGCAGCGGAGTCATGGTGGTCCAAAGTGATGACAACCAACAGGCCCAACCTCGTCCCACAACAAGGTCACACCAGCCGACATGGACTTGACAGCTTCAACTTTGTAAACATGCTCAACTTTTGATCGAATTTGATAAAATAGATAAGACAAAATATCCAAATCTTCATTTACTTAGGGAGCAGAAGGAAAGTATCCTTATACAATGTTGGCTTAAAGATAGCAACATTTGTGCTTGTACAAGTCAAAAGAATTTATTTATGAATTTTACAAGTTGAATCCTTGCCCTATGTATAATTTTAGGTGCAATGAACCAGGACTCACTGCCCTTAGTTTACAAGTCACGAGTATTGAAGTACATATAGTTCTTTTCATCCGAGAATGCCGAAGAGGTAGGCACAGGAGAAAATCCGGAATAGTTTCTATTCAACAATGTATTTCAAGAGCTCGTATTTCTGGACAAATGGCTGCAATGCGTATTCTTCAAATGGCATCCACCGCCAAAAAAAAATCATGAGACGTTTCATCAAATCCGGACTATTTGCTCATATAATCATGAGAGGTTTTTGATGTTATTTCAAAATTACATATACTTGGAAATATAGAAACAAACCTTGGCTGCCTCTATCTCAGTTTCCTGCATCTAAATTTCAGACGAAAGTGGTTCCAGCAGGCATAGGAAGAATATATCCGACTTATTAAAGAATGCTTTGTGACTTTGTCGGTAAATAATGGAAGGGAGAGAAACAAGAACCGGTGGTCACCGAGCAAAGATCACTTCGTTTGCAGACTCTGTCAGGATTTGGGATGAAAACCCAACTTTTGTGTAGAAAGTGCATATTCTGCTCCTTAAGATAGTTAATACACACACATGAAAGATGATTTATCTAGCGGCCTTGACGAAGCATTCATGACATACATCTAGTATGATTTAGAAAGGCTGATTTCAATGTAAACTGGAAGACCACATGCTTGCGTTTCTGTTTCAGTATCAATGCTAATTCAGATTTCATACCTGAATGCTAGTACTTCGATAAATTTTGTATCAACCTGAGTCGGCAAAAAAACCAAAGATATTCAAATCATTTATAAACATAATACATCGTATCATAATGATAAAGTGCAATTACTTGTCATATATATGTATTGAATAACTGTTACTAACTGCTGTCTCTTCTTTGACTTCTCGAACTGCAGCTGCGCATATATCTTCTCCCTGGCGATAAAATAGTTCAAGAAGGGGAAAATATACACGCTATGGTATTATGTATAGAATCCCCCGATACACATACCTCATCCACAACTCCTGTAGGGAACTTCCACACACCTGTACCCCGAAATCGCCCTGTGTTCTCTTGAACCACTAAAGCCTATGATCGATATATGCAAACCACAAATTTGGAATTCATAATAGTGTTTCCAGTTCAGCAGCTGTACGGATAATACAACTTTATCTTGATAAGCACTTATTAGAGAGAGAGAGAGAGGGGTTGAATGGGTGAGTTAGCATTCAGGAAGTAATTAGTAGCAGTTCCAGCTTTATGATTGGTTACATATGTTGGATTAAAATCCAATAATAGTGGGCACATATGTATAATGTATGTTGCTATTATAAAGTTTAACACATAATTAAGTGACCAATTATGTTACACGTGTTATAGGTACTAAATTGTCATGGAATTAAAAGTGTGGATACCATAAGTTGGATTTATAACTCAATGAGGGGTAGAGTTGTAAATATTAATAAACTGTTCTAATTCAGTTTATATAAAGGGTAGTGGTCCCCGAGATATAGGTTAACTTGCATATCTCTTTTTCCCGTCTGAGAGTTGTGTGGCAAGAGGTAATCTATCATCTTAGAAGATCAAACTCTCTCTAAAAAAAACTCCATCGATGGATTCAGGCACGCTTCCGCAAATCTAATTTTTATTCTTAATGATTTGACATATATAGATCTTGGGTTTATATTCGTATTGAATATATTTTGGTTTCTAACAAGTGGTATCAGAGCCAAGTTTATCGAATCATTGAGATCATATTTTTAGGTTATTTATTCTTCCATCGTTATTTGCTGATTTGGAATCTTTTACTGTATATCTATGTTTATTTGTGTTTTGTCGGCATAAATATTCTTTGATTACTATTAATCAAAAATTGAATATTAAATTAGGTTTCGATCTTAGTCTTGAATTTTCGATTGATTGGTATATTCTGTCTTATCTGGTTGTTGTTTTACCATGTGCGATAACTTCTTATTGCGTCAGTAAATGGGAATTGGCAAATAATGTTTCTGTGCAATTTAAACGTTTTGCAATTATTATGTTCCTCTGTTAACACTTTAATTAAGTTACTGGAAATTGAATTTCAACTTTGGTATATATATATATTTGAAATATTATTTCCAAAATATGAAATTGCTTTTAAATGTTTATTATTTTTGCTCATTTAGCAATCACATACTTAGGTTACATTTATGATATATTTTTTATTTAAAATATGTATTTAATTCGGTTGGATCAAAATTTCAGTTTTGATCATTGGGTATAAAGATAAATCTTTATAAACAAATAAATTCATGTTTTGGTATGTCTAATATTTTAGTGGGTTAATTGAAACACAATGTCATCAAGTGACCGCTTCTGCGTAGATTAACTTATTTGAAATATTAAGATGTTCGTGTTTTTGTAATTCATGCGTTTATTAATTGGCCCGAAGGAAAATTAATATTTGGCTGAATTTCAAATAACACATGTGGTAATAAACGTGTGACAATTATAAGGTAATTTATGTGTGCAATACGTTAGTCCAAAGATTAACCTGTTGTTTGACATAGTTTATTGTCAATGTTTGATTACTACAACAAGAGTACCGATTACAGTTAATATTACTGTCCAAAGACTTGATATTAATGTTGTGTTTGGTATCTTGAGGGGAATTAGTCATTATTTTGAATTTATTTGTTTACTTATGAATTATAGATGTGAGCATATTTATTTATTTATTATTTTTTGTTCTATATTTAGCTAGTTCTTATGCTGCCACAATATCTGCTAATGTCAATTCTATACCCATGCTTAAAGGGACGAATTTCAAGGAATGGAAAAGACACTTACTGATAGTGCTAGGTTGTATGGACATAGACCTTGCATTAAGGGAAGAACAACCTACATCTCTCACTGCGGCAAGCACCCCTAATGCAAAAAGGGATTTTGAGATGTGGGAACGTTCTAATCGCATGATTCTGATGATCATGAAACACAACATTCCAGAAACCTTTAGGGGTGCAAAATCTAAAGTTATTATTCAAGCTAAGGATTTCCTTGACAATATTGAGCAACACTTTGTTAAAAACGATAAGGTTGAGATGACATCACTTCTGAATTCTTTGGTGTCTATGAAGTACAAAGGTCAAGAAAATATAAGGGAGTACATTATGGAAATGTCTCACATTGCTTCAAAACTTAAGGCACTTAAAATCGAGTTTTCTGATGATTTACTCGTTCTTATGGTTTTGGTATCGCTTTCTGCACAGTTTAACCAATTTAAAATTAGTTATAACTGTCAAAGGGAGAAGTGGACTCTAAATGAGCTCATTTCTCATTGTGTTCAAGAGGAAGAAAGGTTGAAGTGTGAGAAAACTGAAAGTGCTCATTTGTCTAGTGCCTCTAAAGACAAGGGCAAAAAAAGAAAATATCAGAATGAAGCTGCTAAGGGTCCAGCTCAAAAGAAACAAGAAAAGGTTCCAAATAATTGTTTCTTTTGTGACAAGCCTGGACACATGAAGAAAGATTGTACCAGATATCACGCATGGCGTGCAAAGAAAGGTATGAATCTTACTCTGGTCTGTTCTGAGGTTAATTTAGCTTCAGTACCTAAAAATACTTGGTGGTTAGATTCTGGTGCTACTACTCACATAAGTGTTTCTATGCAGGGTTGCCTGAGCTACCGGAAGCCAAGTGATGGTGAACGAAACATCTTTGTGGGCGATGGAAAATCGGTGGAAGTGGAAGCAATTAGGCATTTTAGGTTGTTATTAGGAACTGGTTTTTATTTGGATTTGAAAGACACTTTTGTTGTTCCATCTTTTAGGCAGAATTTTTGTTTCAGTTTCTTTGTTGGACAAATTTGGTTATTATTGTTCATTTGGAAACAACCAGTTTACTTTGTCTTTAAATTCAAGTATTGTTGGAACTGGTTATTTAAATGCTTATGACAACCTTTATTTGTTAGATACAATTGCATCCTATAATGAAACCTTGCATGTGGAATCGCGTGGTACTAAGCGAAAATTAAATAAAGAAAATTCAGCATCATTATGGCATAAACGCTTAGGTCATATATCAAAGTATAGGATTGAACGTCTTGTGTTTAATGGTATTTTAGAGTCCCTTGACTTCACAGACTTTAATGTTTGTGTTGATTGCATCAAGGGAAAGCAGACCAAAACTAAGAGATTAGGTGTCAATCGTTCTACAGACATCTTAGAATTAATTCATACTGATATTTGTGGGCCATCCCATACTGCATCTTGGAATGTCAACAATATTTCATAACATTCATAGACGATTACTCACGTTATGGGTACCTATATCTCATTCATGAAAAATCGTAGTGTTTGCACGTGTTCAAATCCTATAAAGCTGAAGTTAAGAATCAACTCAACAAAAGGATTAAGAAAGTTCGATCTGATCGTGGTGGTGAGTACTACGGTAGATATGATGGATCAGGTGAACAACGTTCAGGACCATTTGCAAAGTTCCTAGAGAAATGTGGTATTGTCCCACAGTACACTATGCCAGGATCACCTAGTATGAACGGTGTTGCTGAGAGACGTAATATGACTCTTAAGGATATGGTAAGAAGTATGATTGCTCATTCTACCTTACTTGAGTCACTTTGGGGAGAAGCATTAAAGACAACAGCGTACATTCTGAATAGAGTACCCAGTAAAGCAGCTGAAAAGATACCTTATGAGCTTTGGGTGGGTAAAAAGCCCACTCTAAAGCATTTTCACATTTGGGGATGTCCAGCTGAGGCAAGGCCTTATAGGCCACATGAAAAGAAATTAGACTCCAAAACAGTAAGGAGATACTTTATTGGTTATTCTGAGCAATATAGGGGCTATAAATTTTATGATCCCACAATTAAGAATATTTTTTAGACGGGAATTGCAACATTTTTTGAGGATGTTGAGTTCGGAGGGAGAAATAAGGTAAGAGACATTGTCTTTGAGGAGGAATTGAGTTTTAACTCAGTTCCTACTATCACTTTTGATGATGTTCAAGTTTCTTTACCTATTATCAACCAAGAAGTGAATCTGGAACCTCAACAAGACAATGTTGAATAGCTTCTTCCTATTCAGGATGAGGTAATTGTTCCAGAAGAACAAACTCAACAACCTCAAGAACAAATGCCATTAAGGAGATCCACAAGAGAAAGGAGAAATGCTATTCCGGATGATTATATTGTGTTTCTTCAAGAAAATGAGGATGACAATGGAATGATAGAAGATGATCCAATCAACTTTCATCAGGCCATGCAAAGTATTAACTCTCAAAAGTGGATTAATGCCATGCAAGAAGAGTATAAATCCATGCAAGACAATAAAGTTTGGGAACTTGTCTCATTACCTGAAGGTGCAAAACAAATTGGTTGTAAATGGATTTTTAAAATCAAGAGAAATACAAATGGTAATATGGAAAGGTATAAGGCCCGTCTTGTAGCTAAATGATATACTCAAAAAGAAGGTATTGACTTTTTAGATACTTTCTCTCCGGTTTCATCGAAAGATTCATTTAGGACAATCATGGCACTTTTAGCTCATTTTGATCGTGAGTTACATCAGATGGATGTTAAGATTGTATTTCTCAATAGAGACATTGAAGAAACAATTTATATGGTGCAACCAGAAAACTTTGAGTTAGGAGACCCAAAGAATATAGTTTGCAAATTAACAGAATCCATCTATGGACTCAAACAAGCTTCTCGTCAATGGTATTACAAATTTCATCAAGTAATTGTCTCGTTCGGTTTTGAGATGAATATTGTTGATGATTGCATGTATCACAAGTTTAGTGGGAGTAAGTACATATTTTTGGTTTTATATGTCGATGACATTTTACTTGCCACGAATGATATAGGCTTATTGCACGAAACCAAGAGATTTCTATCTAAGTATTTTGAAATGAAAGATCATGGGGACGTTTCTTTTGGTTTAGGAATTCAGATACATCGAGATCGATCTCGAGGTATTCTTGGATTGTCACAAAAGAACTATATCGATAAAGTACTTAAAAGGTTTGGCATGCAAAATAGTAAACCAATAGACACCCCTTTCACTAAAGGTGACAAGTTTTGTCTTACCCAATGCCCTAAAAGTAATCTTGAAATTCAAGAAATGCATAAGATTCCTTATACATCAGCTATTGGGAGTCTAATGTATGCTCAGGTATGTACGCGTCTGGATATTGCATACATTGTTGGGATGTTAGGCAGATACTTAAGCAACCCTGGTATGGACCATTGGAAAGCAGCCAAGAGGGTTATAAGGTATCTTCAGAGAACAAAAGATTATATGCTCACATACAGGAAATCATATCATTTGGAGGTCATAGGGTATACGGATTCTGATTTTGCTGGATGCCAAGATAGCAGAAAATCTACATCAGGCTATATTTATCTGTTAGCTGGTGGAGCTATATCCTGGAAAAGCACCAAACAAACACTTGTAGCTTCTTCCACTATGGCAGCAGAGTTTGTTGCATGCTACGAGGCATCAAATCGTGGAATATGGCTGCAGAATTTTGTCATTGGGCTGCATATTTTGGAGAATATAGAAAGACCACTTAAATTATTTTGTGACAATAAATCAGCAGTGTTATATTCCAACAACAATATGAGCTCGTCTAAGTCAAAGCACATTGACATAAAGTTCCTAGTTGTGAAAGAAAGAGTGCAAAGTGGACAAATATCCATAGAAAACATTGGGACAAACTCTATGATAGCGGATCCGCTCACAAAAGGTTTACCACCCAAGGTCTTTCATGAGCACACTGCTCATATGGGTGTTACATCATTTGAGGATATTATTGTTTGAGTGAGAGTTTGTTATTTGTTTACTTTATGTTTATGATTATTTTTAGACATTTATGTATTTGGTTATTTTCTGATCAGAAATAAAGTATTCAGTTTATTCACTCTTTTCTTATTTGGATAAGGACCTCATTTATGTTTAAAGGGGACCAGTTGGAAATAGGCATGTCTGGTTCACATTTACATGTAATTTCCATGCTACGTATCTATGATTGATCTATGTCATTTGATTATGTTTGTATACGTGACCATTGATGGGTCCAATCATGATTGATATGGCGAAGACCACATTGATCCTATATGGATATAATTGATGGACGAGATTGTTATAGAATACCTATTACATGATAGCAAATTTTTGAGCTCATAAGGTTGTACATTTGTCAGGAACATATATTGCCCAAGTGGGAGATTGTTGGATTAAAATCCAATAATAGTGGGCACATATGTATAATGAATGTTGCTATTATAAACTTTAACACGTAATTAAGTGACCAATTATGTTACACATGTTATAGGTACTAAATTGTCATGGAATTAAAAGTGTAGATACCATAAGTTGGATTTATAACTCAATGGGGGGCAGAGTTGTAAATATTAATAAACTGTTCTAATTCAGTTTATATAAAGGGTAGTGGTCCCCGAGATATAGGTTAACTTGCATATCTCTTTTCCCCGTATGAGAGTTGTGTGGCAAGAGGTAATCTATCATCTTGGAAGATCAAACCTTCTCTGGAAAAAAAACTCCATCGATGGATTCAGGTACGCTTCTGCAAATTTAGTTTTTATTCTTAATGATTTGACATATATAGATCTTGGGTTTATATTCGTATTGAATATATTTTGGTTTCTAACAAGATACTGAAGATTGTGAAGGTGGGGGAGGGGGGAGAATCAACCACTAATTCTTGAGAAACTCGAGCTGTCAAGGAGTGTTTTGGGGTGACTTTTCAACTCTTTTCAACACGTATTACACATGGAATATTGCAGGCTGATTTGAGCATATAAAAAACCATTTTCAACATGAAATAATAAGGGATCATCATGATCAGTACAAAATCCCTTTATCTAAAATTGCGTATATTCAACCTAGGTTGGGAGACAGGAGATGCAGTATACTGTATACCAAGTGGAGAAGCTAAAAACTGCTAAAATGAGTCGAGCAACTACAAAGATCCTCGAGTCAAGAAAAAGCACAGAATATCAATTGAACCATACAAATAATGCTATAGTTCTACAAATTGTAAATCCTTGTATAATTTATTACCATCTATATATATATATATATACATAACACTGTTTCTTTAAATAACTATATACATATATACTATACGCTATAAACTATATACTATATTGAAAATAACACGCATATATATATATAACATCATATGATTTATAAAAAAACTACTTATATGTATTTATACTATATATATATTATAAACTATATATTATATTTAAGTAACATACACACCACCATACACAAAGCATACATCGTCTAATATTAGTAATTAAAGACTGAAAATTAAAGAAAATAAAATACAAGGCTGAAAATTAAACATGCATGCAAGCAGGGGCTAAAAGGGAAATAAACTGAGGGTTTCAGGACCAAATTAAAACAAAATCAAGAATTTTGAGGACCAAGAAGGGTATTTACCCATTGAAAACTGGACTTAATTCGAAATATGGACTAAAGTGAAAACCTTTTCGAACTTGCAGGGATCGAGCATGTGATTAAAAAAAGGGAAGGGCTAAGGGGTTTAATATGGAAATACAGAGGGATTTATGAAAGGATTACACCCTTTTAAAATATGATTCTCGACCAAAAACAGACCTTTAACCATTTTTTTTTGCAAAAACCCAGTTTGAAACCCCCAAAACTTCTGAAACACTCATGAACGCAACCGCTAGTTCTAGAAACTGGCCGCTGCTGGCGGCCATCAGACCTCAAAACATTAGAAAATCCTCATTTCCCTTTTTAAAACATAGATCCACCATTGGTTTTTCGAAAAGAAACCCATTTTTCCTTATATTTTAAAAAAATCGAAACCCTCTTCTTGAAAAGGAATCTCCCCCTTAAGCCTATTCACTTCATTCGGCCTTGAAGGGCGCGAAGCTTATCATCGGACGGAGGAAGATCGACCGGCGGGAAGGTAAAAAACTAAAAACCCTAACTTTTTTCTTTTATATATGCATGCACTAGAAAATGAGAAATATACCTTAAAATGCTCTTTTTTGCTTTTGTATTGCTCTATTTGAAAATCTCAGTATCGGGTTATAACTATTCATTTAGGTTTCTTTCATACCCAAAAATATTCATGCCCTTAAAAAAAGAAAAATGGAAAATTAAAATCGTCTATTGGTTGTCTTTTTTGATTTGGAAGTATTCATGTGTTGCTCTGACTTTGTCGGTTCTGAAATTCTCTGGATTTTAGTTTTTTTGGCTTGTTTCTGACATTTGATTATTTGTTGCATATGGTGATTTGGCTGGAGGAGGGGACCATTGGTGGAACGACGTGGCTGATGAGAAGGTGAAGAGGACGCTGTCCTTGTTGGCCGGTATTCACAATGTTCGGCAGAGCAGAGATGGTAGACGATGTGACCAAGAAGAGGAGATGAAGAATCGTGCATGGACTTCACGTGCCCATAGAGGATTTGAAGGGTAAGGGCGTGCATCGTACGCGCGCGGAAGACTCGATCATGACCATCGAATGTGATCCTGATCGAACGACCATGTAGATGCGACGCTGGGGGCAGAAGGGTGCATCCTAGGGTTTTCTTCTGGTGGGACGATCTGGATCGTTGGACCCAGTCTTGATCCAACGATCACATTGTAGCTACGCAAGAAGATAGATAGAATTAGAGTTTCAGATATTAGGGTTTAATTATTTGGACTCTAAACGGGTCAAATATGTAACTAATATTTTTTGGGTTTTTGAATATGTAAATTGGACTGGATTTTTATTTAATTTAACTTGGGTTTCACTTTATTTATCTGTTTTCGCCATAACAATAATAACATAATTAATTATAATACTTAATAATAATCGTAATGGTAATAATAAAATATATTATAAAATATAATAATAATTATAGCTAATAATCAAGATGGGCCATTATTTATATATCAAGCTAATAATAACAATAATAATATTTTTTGTTTCAAATTAGCTCAAATAACATAAATATAAAAATAGTATGACGGGTTGAGATTATCTAATAATAATATATTAATAATAATAAGATAAAATAAGAAGAAACCCAGGCTAATGAATAAACAAAATTGAAAAATAAAGCTCGGACAAAATTGGTGATTACAGCTGCTCTTCTTTGCTCATTCTTGTAAAACGAGAATAGAGCAAAGATCAAAAAGCACTAATTTTGTCTCACTTCCCTATTCAGAGTTCGAATCATCATGCACTGAAGGTCTTATTGATGGTTCGAAAGATTAACGATCAAGCACTGAAGGTCTTACTAATGGCATGGAGAATTTAAGTCGTGCACTGAAGGTCTTCTGACGGTCCGAATTATCATGCACTGGAAGTCTTGTTGATGATCAAAAAGAAAAAAAGTCCACCTCTGAAGGATTTACGAGCAATCCAGTTTACCATGCACTGGAGGTCTTTTGATGGCTAGAAAATAAAGTCAAATACTGAAGGATTTACTGGTGGTATGAATTATCATGCATTGAAGGTCTTACTGATTCTCCGAAAATTAAAAGTTGAGCGCTAGAGGCTTTAATAGATTGAACATCTAACATTAAAGGTTTACATTTTATAAATGGAACCATGCACTGAAGACTTTGGTAGAGATCTTGAAGTAACATATAGAATCTTTTTGGGCGGGCTCTTCTCATTAAGAACCCTTGATTTTTGCTGGGATTCACTTTTCACGAAGTCATGGACTGAAATCTTTGCTTGGTTTCACGAATGTGTGAATTGAGATCTTGCTATAATCTACTTCTTTAACCGAGAAGTTACCGATTAAAATCTTTTTGAATCTTTGAATACTTGTCAAAAAAGATAGAATAATTTGATCTATGTCTTAGCATGCCCCTTAACCTAGGGATGTCTAATTATGTACGATGCATGAATGAATGTCAATTGAGGACCACTTAAGCGAGTCCTCATCTTCAAGGAAGTTCATTGAAAAATCTCGATCTTGTTTCTTCACTAAGGCTCCTTTGCGACTAGAATACCCTATCTCACACTCAGATTCAACGTTCCAAAGTGTATCTTCAAAATTTTGACTGTAGACTGTTCTTTTGCTCAATTGCGTAACTTTTGTCTTAGAATTATTTTTGTCATTAAACTGATTTGTCATCTTTATGCCTCAACAAAATTTTGCCCCAAAAATTTTATTGCTTACTCATTCTCTCTCGTTACTAGCAAACTTTTGACTTCTTTGTCAAAAAACCGGTTCAAAAAGTTTTTCTCCTATACGTTCTAAATCAGACTCTCAAGTGTAAAAAATCTTGTCATCTTGCAAAAAGGTGACCCCCTCTCCCTCAAGAGACACCTTATCACCTCATGTCACATTTGCCCCTTCATGTTTGGGCTTTATCAATCTTTGTCAACTTAAGATGATCATTTGCATCAAAAACCTTACATTTTGAAAATTATTTTTGAATAAAAGAATATTGTCGTTTCTTCAAAAAGTCAGTTTGCTAATCAATATTTTAATGAGTAATACATTTTTAAATTAATATATAGGGCTTGGAAACCCAAAATTTGAAATGAAAAGAAAAGGAATAGGATCCCTTGGATATCGAATGCAAGAGTGTCTTAGATTCAACCCCCGATGATCAATGGCTTGCCTTTGAATGTTGTGAAAATACCTGAAGTTGTAAGATTCTTCCCAAATTACTCGGTTCATCCTTATGATTATGGTATTTGCTTGATCCGTTAGAAAACTACTCTTTCTAGTTCTCAACATTTTTCTTCTTATATAAATATCATTTTAAAAATTTAAGGTGTAAATGTAAATTAGAAATTAATTGCAATTATGATTGTGCCAATATCTTCAAAGATTCATCTCTGATGTTAGGGTATTGAATAGGTGGAGCATAGCTCCTTCTTAGATTTGTTCTCCCCCACGGCTCAATCAGGATACTCTGAGACTTATTCAATTTTCCATTGATTTTAAAGATTCATCTCTGATGCTAGGGTATTGAACAAGTATAGCATAACTCCTTATTAGATTTTTTCTTCCCCACTGCTCCTTCAACTATTCATTTCTTGAATTTTTTATGTTAAAAGAAGCAACTCCATCGATCTTTCCTAGGATATTTTCTTATCATTGAACATTTTCGAAAGAGTAGTACTCTTGCTTCTCGTGTTTTACCGACTGAAGCGGGTTGAGCAAGAAATCATACTTTATCGTGATCACAATATTCGATTGATCTTTGCACCTGAATCAATGTCACAACAGGCATGTAATATCCAAAGACCTTCGAAGGTAAGACATGATATACATATATACTTATGTTTTAACAAAATGCATCTTTTTATTGAAATAAAGATTTGAAAATAAGTCAGGTCCCCTTTACAAAAGATCATTGCTACCTTCGGGCCAAAAGTAGCAAGATTGATCTAAAATATAAAAAGAGAAACTAAAAATGCAAGGATATTCATGCAACTTGACATCTAATAACAGAGACAAAGATAAGATGTATCTAAACTTTCGGCAACTTGGGGACTGATCTTGACTCTCGATCTTTTAACCTCTAAAAAAAGTATAACCCTTTAGTGGCCACCGTGATTAGGCAAAAGATTGGTTGCCACATCCGGTGTGTTAAATGCTTTGCAATTGTTGATGTAATGCTCGGTGATTATCGCATGATATTCGCACTTAGCCTTAGGGTCATACCATGATGGATAAGGAGGTTACATCGAAGTAAGGTGATAAGGACGAACCAAGTCTGCCTCGAAAAGCTTAGTGTATAACTCACTATAAGTCACGGGTAGAGGAGTGAAAACTTCTTTCTTTTTGGGTTCCCTTCTATCGGGTATTTGTAAACTTGTCGTTGTTGGCTTTGGTGGAATCATGATGTTACTCGGGCTGTGAGTACTCGCATTGCTCACCTCGTTGTCTCTTTTTGGGTACTTTTGCAGATATTTCTCGGTCTTGAGCTTGCCACTCTTGAAAGCAGCCTCAATAGATTATGTCATGTTCACAAATTCAGCAAATCTCAATGATATGTTGCTGATCATTTTCTCATAGAGTGGACCTTGCAGAGTGTCTACAAACATGTAGGTGATTTCACTCTCTATGATGGGCGGTTGGACTTGCGCCACGATGTCTCTTCAACTTTAGGCATACTGTCTAATATTCTTATTTTCCCCTTGAGTCAACCCTTGAAGTAATATTTTATTTCGGACCATGTCCTTCACGTGCTTGTATTGATCAATGAAGATTCTTGAAAGATCTTTACATAACTTCACATTTGCTCGGCTTAGCTATGGGTACCAATGGGCAATTGCCATGGTCAAGCTATCTTGGAAGCAATGAATAAGCAGCTTTTCATTCTTTAAGTGTGCCGCCATTTTACGACAATACATGGTCAAGTGAGCTGAATGACAAGTGTTCCTATCATACTTCTCGAAATCTGTCACTTTAAACTTAGGCGGGATGACCAAATCAAATACCAAATTCAAATCGTAAGCATCAATTTAGTAGTTATCGGGTACTTGCATCAAGCTGACTCTTTCTTCTATTTAGAGGCGTTGATCCTCAAACTTTTTTTCAAACTCCCTCTTTAGTCTTATCTCTATCTCATTTATCAAATTTAAATCCGAGATTTTAGTATCAACGTCATTCTCAAAACTATGTCCTAAGTCGACTAGATTGTTAGCAGATGCCCCGACTTTGTGGACATTTTTTAGAACTGATCATTCTAGTTGAACCTTCGTGTGAGATGTGTTTCCACCTAGGCCTTCTACATTAGAATGTTTATCGATAACATGGGCTTTTCGAAGTTCCCTCTCCCCTAATAGAGCAGTGACGCGGGATATGATATCATTTTGGGTTTTTTATCTTTAACTCGATATCACTCAAGCGTTCATCGATGTCCCTTTGCAACTTCTCAACATTAGCCAATCTATCTCCTATAATTTTGGTTTGAGAACGTATGCCGTAAGAGTGCGAAATGGTTGCGATTTGAACTTACTGCCATGATATTCCCACCATTAATCTCATGGTTTAATTAATTCATGCTAAATATATGATATGAGATGCATAGAAATAAAATGCAAGAATGTATGCAAATAAAGGTTTTGATTCCTTTGGTGATCACCCTTGAGCAACCCTTATTGAATTGGAAAAGATTCTCGCTACAAAAGAGGTAGAAGATCTTCCACATATTAGTCTTGACCATAACTTTTAATCCTTCAATGGCTTCGAGTAGCTGAGAGAATTTTGATGACTTCTTCGGTTCTGAGGCAATAAAAGGATGAAGTGATTTGACTTCTGCGGCTGAAGTCTTCACATACTGGGCTACCTCTTGCACATGAACCATACAAAATGTGTTGTACTAATCTTGATCTTAAATAAATTGGGTAGCATCACGAAGGCGCCTGTAATCATTGTTTGTATAAGTATTATGTTAGTTCAATAATTAATGTATGTATGCATATTATATGTGTGATTAATGTGTGTGTAAAATATGTGTGATACGTGTAAGTGCATGCATATTATACATATTATGTATGTGTTAATATTTATTATAGTATATTTGTGTCATACGTGTTTATATTTTATGTATACATTGTTTGTATGTGTACATTACGTGTATGATTATATATGCATGTATGTTAGTATATTACATTAATTAATGTTTGCATGTGTATTCGTATGTTACACGTATGCGTGTGCACGTATGTATGTACTATAGTATTATTATTACTATTACTATTACTAATACTAATATTATTGGACTAATGTAAAATAAAATCCAAAACATAAAACCCAAATATTTTATAACAGTCTACAGTCCAATCCAAGTTTACAGACCTAAGAAAGTAAATGCAGTGGGCCCAATCCGGCCAAACCCATGGCATAATTAGAAAACCCTAATATATTTGATAACTAAAACCCTAATATGTTATCTTCCTTTTTGCAACAGCCAAAGGATGGTCGTTGGATCAGATCTAGATCCAACGACCATGATTGAATCATGTAGATCATCCAACTGGCCGCGTGGGATCACGCGCGAACCATCAGACTTCCCACGCGCGCGTGTTGGACACGCGCCCGATCATTCAGCTTCTAAGAGCCACGTGGCTTCATCTTGTGCGAACCCAAAGCGCATCTGAACCGTCTATTCCTCAAGCCATCTCAGTCACTGGATCAGATCTGATCCAACGGACGAGAACACGTCTGGCAGGGAACACCGCCATCATGACTCTCCCCATGCCGGCCGTACCAACCACCGCACCAAATCGGACGTGCAAAGACAGAGAAAAAACACAAAAATGTACTTTATCAGTACCGAATCAAGCAAAAAATATATTTCATCTTTGTTTCTACCAACCAAAAAGGAGATATATGTATCAAACAAGTAATCTAAAAATGGGGGAATTTTGAAAAAAAAGGAACCAAGTTTCAGTGGTAATCATTTCCTTCCATCTTTCCTCTTTCATCTCATTTCATTGCATGTAAGAAAAGCAGGAAAAATAAAAATAAAAATAGATGTTTTACCACGGTTTTCTAATGGTCTCACCGGCGATAAACCCTTTGGGGTGAGCCATTTCGGGGAAAGTTTTTTATTTCTAAACAAGTACTTTCTGGTTCCTAAACAAGGGTTTCTAATCAAAAGAAGAGTGTAAGTGTTTTGTTTTTTTGTTCAAGGTTGTCGGGGCTCTGGTCGGTGAAGGCTGGAGGAGGCCATTACGGCGGAACTCGCCAGAGGCCGGGTAAGCGTGGAGGTGCATGGGTGGTTCTTTCTCGGGTTTTCAGAGAAAATAAGAGGGCTTTCTTAGGGTTTCAAAAAAAATGAAGGAAAGTGGAATTAGGGGGCTGATTATTGGTTTTATAGATTGGAAACAAAAAGAAAATGGGAAAATCCCCTCATAAATCCACCGCATTCTGGCAATTTTCGATTTGTATCTGCCCCTTGGTATAATTTCAACCCCAGTCCTCCATGGTTTGCTAAACAATCCAATTTAACCCCAAATTAAATCGAAATCAGTTTAAAAAAGGAGAAAATGCGAGCTTAGTCCCTCTGCGTTTTTATTTTTTTAGTCCGAGTTTGCCCCTTGGCCTTATTACACTTCCAGTCCTTATGGGTTTTGTCTGGTTCTTAATTCGATCCCTAAATGCACTTTTTAATTTTTGCCTTCTGTTTTTTATTATTCCATTTCGGTCCTTTTTTCATGTTTAAATATTTATCCTTTTTATGTGTTTTTAGCATGTTCATGTCGTTCTTTTGGTGTTGGTATATGTTTTGTGTAGTATGTTAATTTATATCCATATAATTTGTGTATTAAAATGTGTTATACCATGTTCCTATGTTTTAATTTATTTTGTTGATGTTGTATTCATGTTTGACTCATATGCTACGTTTTAGTTTAGGTTATATGTCATGTTTGTATGTTTACATAAGTTTTTTGATCTTTTTGCCTCTTAGGTTATATGATAGTGTGATATTGTTTGTCATATACGATGTTTTTTATTTTATGCATGTAATTTGTGTCATATGTTAAGTATTAAATATTAGTTTTATTCTAGTATGTGGTTTTATTATTTTAGTATCATGTTATGCCATGTGTATATGTCATGTGTGTGGTAGTTGTGGTTCATTTTAATGTGTTTAAGCATGTTAGATTTAATTACTTAGTTTTGGAAGCATGATCTTTTTACATATTTACATTTATATTTTTGTTTTATTATCATGACATATTATGTTGTTTTTTGTTCATGCACTTTATTCTTCCTATTATTATTTATATTTTTATGTTTTCTCAATGCCATGTTAATGTGTATGCATGTTTTTTTGTTATCGTTCTCTACGACTGCATAAAAGATATATAAATTGTCCATGCCGTGCCCTTTAATCCGAGCGTACGGGGCCAGTATCAAGCGTAGTGATAGTGGTTGGGGCGTTTACTCTCGGATAACGGGGCCTTTAAAATTTGCTCGCACTTATAACCAAATTTTAAATTAATCGTCACTTTAATCCGGAAAGTCTAATATTAATAAAGCGGTAATTAATAAAGTACCAATTTTGGGCGGTGTGGGGGTGCTAATCCTTCCCCATCCGTAACCGACTCCCAAACCCAAAGTTTTCAAAATCTCTGGTTTTTATGGTGTCCGACCTACCTAAATGGCCGGTGGCGACTCCATTTTTAAAATAAAATACGGTTTTTTTAAAACCCCACGGAATAAATATTTTAATACCCGAAAGACAACCAACACCTCGAAAACTCATTTTTTAGCGAAACAGACATCGCTACAAAAACAAACTCATTTTTCCTTATATTTTAAAAAACGAGACCATCTTTTTGAAAAAGAATCTCTTCCTCTTAAACCAATTCACTTCATTCGGCCTTGAAGGGCGCGAAGCTTATCATCGGACGGAGGAAGATCGACCGACGAGAAAGTAAAAAATTAAAAATCCTAACTTTTTTTCCTTTATGTATGCATGCACTGGAAAATGAGAAATATACCTTAAAAATGATCTTCTTGTGTTTATATTGCTCTAGTTGAAAATACCAAGATTGAGTTACAACTGTTCATTTGGATTCTTTTATACCCGAAAATATTCATGGCCTTAAAAAAGAAAAATAGAGAATTAAAATCATCTATTGGCTGCCTTTGTTGATTTGGAAGTATTCATGTGTTGCTCTGACTTTGTCGGCTCTGAAATTCTTTGAAATTTTGGTTTTTTGGCTTGTTTATGAGATTTGGTTATTTGTTGTATATGGTGATCTAGCCGGAGGAGGGGACCATTGGTGGAACGACGTGGCCGGTGAGAAAGTAAGGAGGACACTGTCCTTGTTGGCCGGTATTCACAAAGCTCGACAGAGTTGAGATGGCAGGCAATGAGACCAGGAAGAGGAGCTGAAGAATCGCACGTGGACTTCACGCGCGTGTGGAGGATTTGAACAGTCAGGGCATGCATCGCACGCGCACGGGAGACTCGATCCTGGCCATCCAATGTGATCCTGGTCGAACGACCCTATAGATGCGGCGTTGAGGGAAAAAGTGTGCATCCTAGGGTTTCCTTCTAGTGGGACAATTTGGACTGTTGGATCCAGTCTTGATCTAACGGTCACACTGTGGATGCACAAGAAGATAGATAGAATTAGGGTTTTAGATATTAGGATTTAATTATTTGGGCTCTAAACGGGCCAAATATGTAATTAATATTTTTTAGGTTTTTGAATATGTAAATTGGACTGAATTTTTATTTAATTTAACTTGGGTTTCACTTTATTTATCCGTTTTCACCATAATAATAATAATAATAATATAATTAATTATATTATTAATAATAATAGTAATGGTAATAATAAGTTATATTATAAATATAATAATAATTATAGCTAATAATCAAGACGGGCCATTATTTATATATCAAGCTAATAATAACAATAATAATATTTTTTTGTTTTAAATTAGCTCAAATAACATAAATATAAAAATAGTATGGCAGGTAGAGAATATCTAATAATAATAATAAGATAAAATAAGAAGAAATTCAGGCTAATGAATAAATAAAATTAAAAAATAAAGCTCGGATTAGTGGTTACACATACCTATCATTGACTGTATTAAGTACTTTTAAAATCTTGCAATACTTGTTTATCTTTTTTCATTCACAGGCGTTGAATTCGTCGATGCTGACATGATTCTGAATCTAGTCCTGGTCTTGGTTCTAAACCCAGCTACAACAAATCAAAACATAATCCAAATTGAAAAACCATATAGTAGAAAGCAAAACTCAGAATTTGTAATCTTTTTTATTCTTCTATTCTTACAGGGAAGAAGTTATATACTTGATGAAAGTGTTCATTTTTGGGTACATACCTGTGAAAGATGAAGAGAGCTGAAGTGAAGTGCAAGATGCCAAATTTGGGGGGAAACCAAATCCAAACAAAGAAAAGAGATTTCTTGTTGTGATTGAGAAGCCGAGTCTTTTCAGCATTTTGATTCAATTATTGTCATATATATATACTGGCATTTTAGTAATAATATAATCAAATACTAAGATACTTTTATTTTGGTTTCATACTAGTGGAGTTAAGCATGGATATTTGCGATTGGCAAATCAACAAGGTGCCGGCATAGCAATGGGCAGGCATGGACGACAGCAAGATGTAATCAAATGAATCAACTCTCATTTCTGGAAATTTCATGTTTTATTGGAACGGGGAGGGAAAGCTCAGAGGAGCTGACACGTAAGTATGAGGGGGCAAACACGTAATTATCTGCAATCCATGGGTAAAAGTCGTAATTTTTGCAGGCCCACGCTTTGCCCTTTTTATTTTCATTTTACCTTTTTTACTTTAATTTACTAACCGTCAGGCCGCCGCTCCTTTTTATGATTCTTTTTTTTAGTCCAGTAGTAGTAATAATTTATTTGAATTATTTAGCAGTAGTTTATATTTACTACTAGTAGTAATTTCTATTGATTTTACCGTGAAGAGAAAAGGATGGAGCTTTTCACCGGCGGCCGGGAAGCTTTCCCTCAACACGTGGCGCATTTCCCTGATTTAACGACAATGATTGAATCGGCGGAGGAAATGATGATGGTTGATCACCGGCCGAATCTTCCGCTGCAAAAGCTGCGTCCAATTAGGTACAACGGCAGGTCACCGGCGAAGGATACCTCTGAGTTTGTTGAGGCAGTTGAACTCGTAGGTGATGACGCCTGCGCGGTAAATGGAGATTCCTTTGGCTACTTGGTACCTCTTATTAAAGCCGAAGTTGGCGACTTGACGGGTAATGTCGTCTGCTGCGACGGGAGCGGCGGCTGTGGGTTAGAGGAGCCGCCAAGCTCGGAGCAGAAAGAAAAGCCTTCAGGGTACGTACGTATGTTTATTGCTTCTTCCAGTACATGACCTTATTTTGATTAAAATGTATCTACTTTATTTCATGTATGTATGCATGTATCCCACCATATGAGAAAGAATTTATATTTATTTATATAGTATACTAATTTGTTAATATACCATCCATTGACACTTTGGAGTACACATCCATCCATCAGAAAAGAAGTAATATACTCCCACTGCTGATTAGATTGGGTTAGGTGATCCTTTTTAAAATTAATTTTGAAGTTGAATTACTCAAAAACAAAAACTAGTAATTTGGTGCATCTTACTATCTTAGTATCGTTTTGTTATCTTAAGAGACACCCGGTATCCCGGAGCTACCTTGATCCCTACTATATTTAGAGTTGAACTGTTGGGGACCCAGGGAAAGCTCTTTTAGTGCTCCTTTTTCGATCTAAAAGACTCGAACATGAGATCTTGTTTAAGGGGCATCGAGCTCCTTATCTCTCAACCTGGCAAGAAATGATTGTTATCCTAAGTTCACGTTATCTAGGACAAGTACATTTGTGCTAATGTCAATGGCAATCTCAAGTAAATGTTAGGCCGGGTTCTTTATCTCCTTTGATTTGAATTTTTGAGTATTTTCTTGTTGATGTTTTGATTTTTCGTTGGAAAACCTGTTTTCTTTTTATACTAATGTTTGGAACAAAAGTATGTAATAATAATTTGGAATATAACTAGTGTTGAGTTAGTTTGTTGAGCCTTGAGATTTTGATATTTCTTTGTGTTGATTTTGCTTTTTGGGATCTGGGACCCCAACCACATAAACCCCAACTGTATCTAGAGTTGATCCGGGTTAAGTAGCATCTAGCTCCTTACCCCTCGACTCAATAGGTGTTGTTTTTCATTTGGATTTTACTATATATAATGTTGCCCGTTTCAGTGGAACTGGAAATGATGGATAAAGTTGCCAACTTGAACTATTGCATTTAATACAATATTATTAGTAAAAGCCTTTTTATCTGTTCCATGTGAATGTTTATGGCGTTTACTTTTATTTTATTGGATCACATGGGAAAATTAATCAACAATACGGAGCATAAAATTTTATGTTTTATGTACGGCATCCAGTCCTGTCATGTCCAACTTCCTAGTTTTATAATGTTGGTAAGGGTTTGTTGGGGTTTTGCCAAATTTGGGTGAAAAATAAATGGGAGTGGTCCTTTTGTCGGAAGTAGACTTGGATATTTTTAAACTCTGATGATCTTGGAAACTATTATGGCTAACTTTACAAGCTGATCAATCAATTTGTCATCACTTGCTGTTTTCTGGAAGACTTGAGTGCTTTCTTTAGTCCTGCTTTCCATAGGATGTCATGGCATTCTTGATCGACTTTGTGAAAATGCGTTCTAAAATTGTGTGTGAAGATCTAATAAAACTTTATAAAAGGTGAAATTTTGATTGAGTTTATTGTGTCCATATTTATATAGTTTGAAGCCTATTTTGAGAAATTCATGACCATAACCATTAAACCAACCGAATGTCTTGTGGATAGTTATAGTGATGATTCCTCAGCAACCATGAATGAACCTTTAAAGAAGAATAGGAAGCGAAAAAGGAGGAAAAAGATAAAGTTTTCTTGGAAAAATTAGTGAAGAAAATGATGGATAAGCAGGAGCAGATGCACAAGCAATTATTAGAGATGATTGAGAAGAGGGAAAGAGAGATAATCATTAGAGAGGAAGCATGGAAACAGCAGGAGATGGAAAGGATAAAACGGGACGAGGAGGCAAGAGCTCAAGAGATGTCTCGTAGCATAGCTCTCATTTCCTTTATTCAGAATGTTTTGGGCCATGAAATTGAAATACTGATACCGTCAACAATGTCATGCATGGAGGAAAACGGGGGCAAAGACATGAGTGAAGATCACATTCAAAAGGACATGATTAATCCATTCGGTCCAACAAATAATAGAGGGCAAGAAGGGACAATGCAAGCCAACTGGGGTGAAAATCATGTCGATAGAGACGGAGGTGCCAACTGTGATCCAAATAATAAGAGATGGCCAGATGCAGAAGTGCAAGCGCTGATAATGCTTCGAAGCACTTTGGAACACAAATTTCACGTCTTGGGCTCAAAGTGCTCTATATGGGATGAGATATCCGTCAGGATGTACAATATGGGTTACTCTCGAAGTGCAAAGAAGTGTAAAGAGAAATGGGAAAACATCAATAAATACTTCAGAAAGTCGATGGTAAGTGGCAAGAAGCATAAAAAAAACAGTAAGAGATGCGCATATTTTCATGATTTGCACATGTTGTACAAGAACGGATTCTGTAGTCAAGTGAACCATTTGAACTGTACCAAAGTTGAAAATGCTGACAATGGTGAAAGCTTGAAAGGTAACATAATTTAAGATGGGGATTCAACTCATTTTAAGGATGGCTGTCTGTGACTGCAGGGACCCTGAAAACGTAAAAGGCAGGAAATGTTAGGCAAAGGAGGACTGGTTTTAAAACGGATTATGAGCCAGTCACGAGATTACTGTATTTTGGACTTTAGAATCTATTTATTTTCCATTTTTTCTGAGTCATTGACATTACTTCCTGCTGTGTTCATTGTTATATGAGAAATCAGTTGGCTGTTAGACCTAAAACATCAACTGAAAACTGCATTTGTTTTGCATCTGATTTTGCCTTGTGTGTCGATTAGATGGCCAATTTTTGTTTTTCTCAGAAAGTATTCTCCTCAAGAAATGGACAACATTGCAATTTGGTTGGACATATAGTCTCATTCTTTGGAGAAACGGCAGGAGGGACTGCCACCGCCAACAGCATCATGGTCATGGCTATCCAACCCGTATACATCACTCTCTATAATCTATAACTTGAAGGATTACTTGCACAGAAACAGAACAAAAATCCTAATCTTATGCCTTTTTGGTGCCACTTTCTATTCCCAAAATTAAAAAAAAAAACTAAATTCTAAACCATAACTCTAGATTTCAAATTCTAAACCTTAAACTCTAAAAAGTACATATTGTGATAAGAGGGTGTCTAGGGACATGGAAACCTTCAATTTGACGGCTTGGAAGCAAACCTAGGACTTCAGACTCGAGCAAGGAAGTTAGGCACAAATCTGAAACTTCAAGAGAAACTTGTTGGGAGTTTCTTGAAAATTTCAGAATTAAGGCTGAAAATTTAAAGAAACAAGAACAAGATGAAGGATTAGTAGATGAATAAGAAGAATAAAACGAAAAGAAGATAAACGATTAAAGGAAGAAGGATAAAGAATCAAATCTAAATTTTTTCCAGATTTGTAGTTTGATGGAGATGGTGTTTGGACGTGAAGAAAAGATGAAGATGTCTTGTGGAATTGAGGAATTTGCCCGCGGAACCCTCCTAGTCGCGATTAACTAGGCAACCTCTGTGATATGGCTTAAAACTAACCCTCCTACCCGCAATTAGATAGGCAACCCGGAGTGTGACGATCAGCAACAATCAATCCGGTTGAAACGTTGAAGATGGCTTCTAGACAAGTTTACCGAACACTTGCAAACACGTATTCAAAGAATACTAAAATCTAAGAAGAGAACTTTTTATTGATCAATCAAAATCTTCTTAAAAACAAAGAAGAAAGCACCATCCTTTATAGATGAAGGATGGCTTTAACCTAATGCTAAGAATGAATACAATAAACAAAGAAATATGGTCCATTAAATTGGACTTGATCTAACGGCTTGGAGAAGGGTGGTTGGTTCCTAAAGTATATAAAACCCTAAAAACATAATTTAAATGTTAATAATTAGGTTGAGCTAAGTCTAATTCGTCCAAAAGCTTTATAAATTAGCTTTTGGGCTGAATTTACAAAATCTTATAGTTAAACCCGTATCCAGTTTTCTACTTGCGCAGTCTTCAGTAAAATGAAAGTATCCTGAACTTCCGATGTCCGATTGAGGCGTTTTCAAGATGCGTTGAAATGTAACTGAATGGCGGTCAATTTGTTAGAAGACAACTCTGTAATCACTCATTTTTTACCTGTAAATACATATTAGTGTTGCATGTATGTTTATTATATTATATGTTTATTGTTTGCATGAGTGTTACTAATATATATAAAGTGTGTGCATGTGTATTATAATCTATGTATGTATACGTATTAGATGAATGTGTGTCGCGTGTATTTAGAGTATGAGCGTATATGATTAATATATATAGAAGTTATGTTAATTATGGGCAGGATTATATGTACGTATGCCAATATGTATATGTTTGTATCATGTATATGTATTGCTGTTATAATTATATTATTATTATTAATATTATTGGGCTGATAAAATAAAAAAAAATTAAATATATTAAACCCAAATAAAATTTACAGTCCAAGTCCAAGTCCAATTACAAGGCCCGGTTGGCCCAAATCTAAATCTTATCTAATTACAATGTGCATGTAACTGTGGGCCGTTGGATCAAGATCTGATCCAATGGCCACGATACAACTAAGAGGTCAAAAATATCTGTCAGGCGCGTGTTCCACACGTATGGACCGTTCGAGTGCCACGCGCGGACGTTTTAATATCCCACGCCGTAAGATCCACGCGCGTTCGACTCGCCATTGCAGAGCTCCACGTGGCGAGATCCGGCGCCTCTCATCAAATCGAGGCTCCATCCAGGCCGATCGTTCTTCAATCCATCTCGACCGTTAGATCGGATCCGATCTAACGGCCGAGAACGCGTCCGTCACGGCGGCGAGAATGTCCATACCGCCACCGCGCCGATATTCATCCCCGTGTTCGAGAATATGCCCAAGACAACAAGCAAAAGTGTCGATTCAGATCCGAAAAAGAAAATGCAACTTGCAACAAACATAGACAATAATATATATGAAACGGGGCTTTTGTAACAAAAAACAAAAGAAGAAGGAAGGGATAAGAGAGAGTAGTAGTAAAAAAAAAAGGAGAGGATGAGATCTTGTAAAACACCAAAAAATTGTAACCAAATCAAGTGAATCAAAAAGAAACCCGAGTGGTAAATACTAGTCTCTTTTTCTTACTTGTTTTCCTTACATACATATAATGAAAGAAAAAAAACAAAAAACAAGAAAGGAGAGTAGTCTTCTACGTGTTTGCTTGTGGTCTTCCTTCCTCGATGATAAGCCTTTCGGCTTCTACAAGTCGATCTGTGAATCAAGGAAGGGAAGGCCCCAGTAGTTATATTTTAGGTTTAAAACTTTTTTTGGTTCGTATTTCCTAGATCTAGGGTAAATAAGGGGTATCTCTCTCAATCCAACCACGGATTCATGTTGAGGATGAAATAGTGGTTATTTTGGTGTCTTTTGAGGCTCGCCAAACGGCAAGGTTAGGCGGCGGCGGCGAGAGAATATACGCGGCGTACGGCGGATTCGGGTTTTATAAGAACAGATGAGAGAAAAAAAGAACACGGGCTATATGAAAACCAAGAATGAAACGAAAATGGAGAAAATTTGGTTTTGATCCGAAAATAGCCTTTATATAGGTATTATTATTTTACTAAATGGGTAAATTACACACTTAATCCCACCGCGTTTTCAATATTTTCATTTTTGTCTTGCCGCATGGTATAATTACAATCCCAGTCCCCGATATTTCAAAATCTTGTAATCCAGTCCAATTAATTACACCGAGTCGATTTCTAAATGGTAAAATTACGCCTTAACCATCCCGCGTTTTGAATTTTTCACTTTGGGTCCGCCCCTTGGTCTAAATTACAATTATGGTCCTTTTAGGTTTTGTTTGTTTCGCAATTTCATCCCTAAATTACATATTAGTGCTCTTTAATTTACTCGCACCGACTTTTATTTTTTCTTTCATTTCATCCTGTTTTTTTAATATTCATGTTCGTATTATAATCGTATATATTGATATTCTATTATTTTATTTTATGTCCCTCATATATGACTTGTATTTTATGTTTATATGCATATGTGTGTTAAGCTTATAATAGTCATGTTTTTTATCCTAGTTATTCGTATTAAAGCATGTTATGTTTTATTTGACTCGTAAAACAGCATGTTTTTGTATTTTTGTATGTATTGTATGTTTTCTTGACTTTTAGGTTACATATTAGTGTGTCTTCTTTGTTCATATATGTTGAGATATGTTTTATTAATAGCATGTATGTCTTTTTAAATATTTGTTCGTCTACATATAACGTAATTATTCCTGCATTGTTATTCTAACTTGTTAAAGTTGTTTTTATTTATCATTTAGAATAATATGTATATATTCATGCTTTAATCTAGTATATCATTTATTAGATTAGTATCTTATTATGTGAATATTTACTGTCTTTAAATTATCTGTCATGCTTTATGTTTTTGCCACTAAGATTGCATATGATTTATAACTTGTTAATGCGGTGTCCTTTTACCCGAGCGTAAACGGGGCCAGTATCAAGCGTAGTGATAGTGGTTAGGCGTTTATTCTCGGGTAACGGGACCCTTAAAATATATTCGCAATTATGACCGAATTTTAAAATAATCGTCACTTTAATCCGGAAAATCCAATATTAATAAAGCGGTAATTATTAAAGTACCAATTTTTGGGCGGTGTGGGGGTGCTAATCCTTCCCCATCCGTAACCGACTCCCGAACCCTGTCTTTTTGAATCTCTGGTTTTATGGTGTCCGGCCTACCTAAGTGGCCGGTGGCGACTCCATTGTTTATGAGGTTTTTTTTGTAAACCCCACGGAATAAATATTTTATATCCAAAAAAAACCTTTCAAACACCTTTCAAAAATCCTCGTTTTTATGTAGCGATTTGAAAAAAGACATCGCTACAGATGGCGACTCCGCTGGGGACAATTTTTTGTTTTTCAAAAACAAATGAGAGTCAAGCTTTTTAAGTAATTACCGCTTTACTAACATTGGAAATTCCGGATTAAAGTGGCTATTAAATTAACATTCGGTCATAATTGCGCGTTTATTTTAACACATTTAAAATATGGCATATAAACTCGTCTTTCTAAGTGGGGGGAAAACGCTAATGCTTTCGTGGAGATATCGTTCTCCCGTATGGGCCTAGTAAGTACCTTCGGGGCTCGAGTACCTTATGCTTTCGTAAGGATATCGTTCCTTCGTACGGGCATAAGCGAATGGGTTCCCCTGAATTGAACACGGTTGAAAGGAGCCTATAATGGGTGATGATCGGGGGCCTTGCTACTCTTAATAGAGGACAGCGAGGACAATTCGGGTACCTCCTAGAACCAAAACTGCATGTAGAGAACACATAGAAACCTACCCTGTTAGAACCATACGGATAACCTAGGTGTCTTAGATGGAATGTAAATAGGATTGCCTTATTTACTTATCGCATTTAATTTGCCCTTTTATTATGTACTTATCATTTTTGTCCGGTACTGACTTGTGTTCTTTTGCTTTGTTTTTACATACCATTGCATTCGCATTACACATGGGCATTGATTCCCGAGTGATTTCTCTTTTAATAGAAAATTGTTCATGATGGACCAAAGGTTCTTTGACCTAAAGGAAGGGGGTCCAATCCCAAAACTCCATCCCGAGACTAGACCGGGGACAGCTGAAGAAGAACCATTCAAGGACACCAGAACAGATTCGGTAAGCAGTGTCAATCCTGGTGACAAACAAGATGAAATACAAGAACTAAAGAAGCAGATGTCCGAGATGATGGACCAGATGAATGCCATGATGAAAGGCAAGCAGCATGTCGAGCTCAGAAAAGATTCGGTCGGGAAGCAGAATGTGGAACAAAATGGTCACAATGTCAAAATAGACAACACCGTTAAATATGACAAATCAAATCCCTTTGTGATCAATCTCAAGAAGCAGACAAGTAGCACATCTGGGGAAGATACCCAAGGAACAGAGGTAAAACCAGGGGAAGTTCGAGAATCTAATGACATCAGAAGACATTATCCAATACCCATGAGATACGCCGAGTTACTTCCGTTGCTTGTCGAAGGGAACCTTATCATACCAGTGAAGTCTATGCCAAGAAAACCTCCTTATCCGAAAGATTACAACAGGCGTGTTCGGTGCAGCTACCACATAGGCGATTCGAGTCATCACACTGAAAATTGTAGGGCCCTGAAGGACAGAGTTCAAGATCTTATCAGAATGGGAATTTTGGGTTTCGAAGACGGACAACCCCGATTCTTCAGCCAGCCAGTCGTGGCCCGAGGGGCAAAGTCAAAGGAAGGTCAATACCGAGCCCAAGGTTCGGATAACACAGGAGTGGGTCACTTAAGCGGGATAAAGTTAGGAACCAAGAATAAAAGTGTCTCAGAAGATGAATTCGCACACAATCGCGACCAGCTCGAGCATGAGAGGCACAATCTGAGCATGAAATCAAAAAATGTACAAGACGAGTACCAGAAGCTGTACTTTGAATTCAAGAGTTTCGGTCTGGGTGACACCGCGGAAGAGTGGGTCAATGGTATGATTCAGCTGAGGAACGGTTCAGAACGCTGGAAGCAGAAATGCAAGAATAAAATCAGATCATTATCAAAGAAGCTGGAAGAAACCCAAGGCCAACGCGACTTTATCCAAAATGAGTTGGAAAACAGTCTCGCCATGGAAGATATCCTGAAATCAAGTCTGCACCAGGAAAGGAATGAATCACAAGCCTTCCAAATGGAAAACGCAGCACTCAAAGAACAGATAGTGAGGCTCGAGACGCTACGTACCGGTGAGATCCGTCTTTGGGGCAATGACCGTTAAGCTACAGAAAGCCGAGCAAACAATACGGGAGAAAGACCAAGACATGAAGATGGTTACGACTCAAGCCCGACAAGTAGCTCAACAGGTAGCAGATTTAGCCGATGCAGCAGCACCAATAAGCCAGAATATGGATCCGGCATTGGACCGCGAAAGAAAACTTACGGAACTATTGAATAAGGTCAAGACATTAGGTGCCAGGGCTCACTGCTATCTGTAAAACCCTAATACCGGATGTAATGAAACCTTTTGGTCTGAATGAAGGATGTTCTATAAGGACAAATCACTTGCGGAATCAATGCTTTATTGCATTCATGCATTGCATTTGCATCACATTTTTTGTTTTATCATCACATGGCACTTCATCATTTAATACATGGGGTTCGATGGCAGAATTAATCGAAAAATGGAACGAATTGAAGAGTCGAGGCTTGACCAGTTAGAAGAAAAAATTGAGAAAGAGCTTAAGAAGAAAGAGAAGATAAATGTCTTCAATACGAGGGAACTCTGCCTAGTCCCCGATTTGGTCATTCCTCCGCATTTCAAGGTTCCCTGATTTGTGCGGTATGACGGAATCACCGCCCAAGATTCACTTAACCATGTTTTGTAGAAAAATGGAAGGATACATGAAGAACGGAGAATTGTTGATCCATCATTTCCATGATAGCTTGACGACCAGCAGCAGCGATGTGTGGTATAACCGCTTGAACAGAAACCAAGTTAGGTCATGGGGTGACCTCGCTAATGCCTTCTTGGATCAATACAAATATGCTTTAGATTTAGCACCACGTCGACAGTTTATTCGAATGAGAAAATGAGACCAAGTGAAAGCTTCGGGAATATGCATTAAGGTGGCGATGTCCGCAACCCAAGTCCAGCCCCTATAGCAGAAGAAGAGTTGACTCCCCTATTCCATGCAACGCTTCCCTCTCCCTTCTTCGATGTGATGTTGGAGAAATCGAGAAGCGGATTCGAAGATTTTATGACGATTGGAGAGAGGATAGAATATACAATCAAAGAAGGAAAATTGGGGTCTAAGTCTAAGGACCGAATCGAAGATAAGATAGATAAGGATGGAGACGTAAATGAGTGTCATCTCCAGGGTTCGCGTGGCCGAAAAAGAAGGAGGCAGACTGACAAATTGGGGTCATCAAGAAAAATCCCTCGGACGAGCGCAAATTTGGAAGTGTTTGGAATATCTATCTCAGACATTTGGCCTCATCTGGTAGAGGGTCACTATCTTGTTCCTAGGCCGATGAAGAGTGCACCTGATCTGTATGCCCATAGTTTTGACTCAAATAGCACATGCGAATTCCATATGGGGGCACCGGGGAATCCCACCAGAAAATGTAGACCTTTACTGGATGAAATCAAGAAGCTGGTCAATGATGGAACCCTGACACAAGAGCTGATCAAGCAGTGGAAGACCAAGGATGAGAAGCAAATCTACATAGTGCTGAAGAAGCCATAGATGTCTCTACATTAAATACCTTCCTGAAGTAATACAAGGGATCAACTTTATGTGGCCCCCATGTGGCAAAGATTTTTTGTGATGGGGCATGTTTGTTGATTTTTATTTTCAATAAAGAACACATTTCGCTTAACATATAATGTTTTTAAAAAACACATAGATATTTTCTCGTCGTTATAGGGCACTGGATATCAATTGCAAGATGTGACATTAGATAGATATCGTGACAACGATGATGTGTGATCTTCCCCACCGGACTCTAGTCAGCAAAGCGAGATTATTACTCTTTCGATGATGTTCAATGACGAAAAAGCTCTAAATGTCAACCATGTAGAGTTGCTTGAAATTGAAACTCTAGGCATAATCTTCTAAGGAATAAAGAAGAAACAAAACAAAAAATGAAGAGAAAAAGAGAAGAAAGAAAAAAGAAAAGAAAATAAATAAGGAGAAAATAATAAAAAAGTACTCCTATGTTCGAAACCTGGTAATAGGCTTGTTCGGATAAGAGTATGGAAATTTTGGGGCACTCCGCTGAAGCGATAGGGTGGAGATATATCATCCAATTCAAGAAACCTTAGCTTCATGAGTGATGGTAATATTTTCAAATCGTGACTATGCCGAGTAACTTGGGGCAGTGTTGTTTGCTCCATCGTTGTCCTCAAGACAAAGGACTGTGACGAATTGATTTCCTCAAATAATGATAAAAACAAAAACAAAAAAAGAGAGAAAGAAAATAGGCGATATCATGAAAAAAATTAAGACTCGCACCACCTAGAACTTTATTTCTAGGGTAATATTTCTGCGCTCAAGTGGTTATACAAACCTACCCTTTTGGGGGCGGAGTAGATAATGAGAATTGAGAAAGAGTAGTACTCTGCAGCAACGCGGTAATCATGAGGATGAACCGAGTCACCAGGGAAGACTTCACATCTTTGAATTATCAAGTGGTTGAATCTAAGCCACTCTTGCACATGATATCCAGAGCTCCTATGCTGTGTTTTCAAAATCTTGTATGATACCCTTCAGAGGAACACCAATCAGCAAATTGACAAGTTAAAGCAACAAAAATTTCCATGTATTACTTCAGGGGTAAGATCCAGAACACAAGGAGGCGGATACTATGGGAGCCCCTAACCAGAAATGACATCACAATGCATAGAATGAAGATGATAACAGAGGTATAGGTGTCAGACAGCTCAAGAACAAGAAGCGAATTCCAGCCACGATGTCTTGTTTGGTTCAAGAAAATGAAAGACGAAACAGGACAAGAATGAGCTCACAAAGTGAGGAAACGGTAAAAAAGTAAACATTGAGTCTCCAAAGAATTAAAGCACATAAATTGATGAACGGTGTCCGTCAAGAGGCAACAAGAAGATTGAGGTTAAGAAGCATTTCGCTCACCCCGATGACGAAATTAACAAATACTCAGAATATTGGGTCAAAAGAACTGGAAGGTAGCCGAGCACGATCGAATGGGGCAATGCAGAATAGTAAGAATCTCTGCACACGCATGATATGATGTTTGTTAGTGAAGCAGACAGAGACCCCGAAGAAGAAAGGCGGGTGCTCGTGTAAAAGAACAAGAGTAGATGCCCATTGAGCAAAATTTGACAGAAATGAAGATCAAAATTGAGCATACCGCAAAAGAAAAGGAAATAGAGAAATCAGAAGAATGACTTTTCAGGACATAAGATTAACAAAGAAAAAGAAAAAGAGGAGAAAGAAAGCATTACATTGCATGCATCATATAGATAGGGGCATGTCAATTTTGCTTGTTCCTAAACAGGTATTTGAAGAATTATCGAAGAATTTACCAAAGTCCATAGAACAACAGCCATGTCGGCGTCAAATCCAGATATTAAATCCTTCGGGTCATCGGTAAGTCCTTCGGGCACGATGTTAAGTCCTTCGGGCCATCAGTAAGTCTTTCGAGCGTGGTGTTAAATCCTTCGGGTCATCAGTAAGTCCTTCGGGCATGATGTGGCAAAGATATCAGCGTGAGTCCCCATAAAACAACAAACGCCATGTCGGTGTCGATCCAGATATTAAATCCTTCGGGTCATCGGTAAGTCCTTCGGCACGATGTTAAGTCCTTCGCCATCGATGAAGTCTTTCGAGCGTGGTGTTAAATCCTTTGGGTCATCGGTAAGTCCTTCGGGCATGATGTGGTAGCATATCAGCGTGAGTCCCCATAAAACAACAAATGCCATGTCGCGCCGATCCAGATATTAAATCCTTCGGTCATCGGTAAGTCCTTCGGCACGATGTTAAATCGCCTTCGGTCATCGATAAAGTCTTTCGAGCATGATGTTAAATCCTTCGGTCATCGGTAAGTCCTTCGGGCATGATGTGGTAGCATATCGGCGTGAGTCCCCATAAAACAACAAATGGCATGTCGGCGTCGATCCGAATATTAAATCCTTCGGTCATCGGTAAGTCCTTCGGGCACGATGTTAAGTCCTTCGGCCATCGATGAAGTCTTTCAAGCGTGGTGTTAAATCCTTCGGGTCATCGGTAAGTCCTTTGGGCATGATGTGGCAAAGATATCGGCGTGAGTCCCCATAAAACAAAAGCCATGTCGGCGTCAGATCCAGATATTAAATCCTTCGGGTCATTGGTAAGTCCTTCGGGCACGATGTTAAATCCTTCGGGTCATCAGGTAAGTCCTTCGGGCACGATGTTAAATCCTTCGGGTCATCAGTAAGTCCTTCGGGCATGATGTGGCAGCATATCAGCGTGAGTCCCCATAAAACAACAGTCATATCGGCGTCAGATCCCGATGTTAAATCCTTCGGGTCATCAGTAAGTCTTTCGAGCACAATATTAAATCCTTCGGGTCATCGGTAAGTCCTTCGGGCACGATGTTAAATCCTTCGGGGCATCAGTAAGTCTTTCGAGCATGATGTTAAATCCTTCGGGTCATCAGTAAGTCCTTCGGGCATGATGCGACAGTCTTAGTAACGTAGGTCCAAAAATGGCAACAGCCTCGTAAAAAAAACCCTGCATTTTCAAGCCCCAGTGGAAGGTCCCATAGAGAGAGAACCCTAAATCTAAAATCTCAAAAAGAACTCCCAGTCAGAAAATTCCATCAGCGGTGCAAAAGGTTTTATATAAGAGAAACCAAATATTGAAGACGAAGAAGTTCTATATAGGAAGGACTCAAGCTTTACAATCTCGAAATGAAGGGTTCTATATAGGAAGAACCTGTAGCTCCAAGATCTGAAGGTGACGAAGCTCTATATAGGAAGAACTTACGAGCCCAAGATTCAGCCAAGGAAGATCGGAGATGTCCAAAAGAACTCGTTTTTCAAAAGCTACAAACAGGGGAAGTCCGATAAAAATGAGTGCTTATGAATCTTTGCTTTGTTTCCCATTCCATGAGAACAAGCAAAGAGGGGCAACTGTAATCACTCATTTTTTACCTATAAATACATATTAGTGTTGCATGTATGTTTATTATATTATATGTTTATTGTTTGCATGAGTGTTACTAATATATATAAGGTGTGTGCATGTGTATTATAATCTATGTATGTATACGTATTAGATGAATGTGTGTCGCGTGTATTTAGAGTATGAGCGTATATGATTAATATATATAGAAGTTATGTTAATTATGGGCAGGATTATATGTACGTATGCCAATATGTATATGTTTGTATCATGTATATGTATTGCTGTTATAATTATATTATTATTATTAATATTATTGGGCTGATAAAATAAAAAAAAAAGTAAATATATTAAACCCAAATAAAATTTACAGTCCAAGTCCAATTACAAGGCCCGGTTGGCCCAAATCTAAATCTTATCTAATTACAATGTGCAGGTAATTGTGGGTCGTTGGATCAAGATCTGATCCAACGGCCACGATACAACTAAGAGGTCAAAAATATCTGCCAGGCGCGTGTTCCACACGTATGGACCGTTCGAGTGCCACGCGCGGACGTTTTAATATCCCACGCGCGAAGATCCACGCGTTCGACTCCTCGATCGCGGAGCTCCACGTGGCGAGATCCGGCGCGCTCATCAAATCGAGGCTCCATCCAGCCGATCGTTCTTCAAGCCATCTCGACCGCTAGATCGATCCGATCTAACGGCCGAGAACGCTACTGGTCACGCGCGAATGTCCATACCGCCACCGCGCCGATATTCAGTCCCCGTGTTCAGAATATGCCCAAGACAACAAGAAAAAGTGTCAGTTCAGATCTGAAAAAGAAAATGCAACTTGCAACAAACAGAGACAATAATATATATGAAACAGGGCTTTTGTAACAAAAAAATAAGAAGGAAGGGATAAGAGGGAGAGTAGTAGCAAAAAAAGGAGATGACAGAGATCTTGTAAAACACCAAAAAATTGTAACCAGTCAAGTGAATCAAAAAGACAGTCCAGTGGTAAATACTAGTCTATTTTTCTTACTTGTTTTCCTTACATACATATACGAAAGAAAAAAAAAAAAAAGAAATAAGAAAGGAGAGTAGTCTTACCGGTGTTGCTTGTGGGTCTTCCCTTCCTCAGTGATAAGCCTTTCGGCTTCTACAAGTCAGATCTGGTGAACTGAAGGAAGGGGAAGGCCCCCTGGTAGTTATATTTTAGGTTTAAAACTTTTTTTTGGTTCGTATTTCCTAGATCTAGGGTAAATAAGGGGGTATCCTCTGAATCCAACCACAGATTCATGTTGAGGATGAAATAGTGGTTATTTTGGTGTCTTTTGGAGGCTCGCCGGCGCCGGTTAGCGGCGGTCGACGGCGGAGAATACGGCGGCCGGCCGCCGGATTCTGGGTTTTATAAGAACAGATGAGAGAAAAAGAAGAACACGGGCTATATGAAAACTGAAGAATGAAACGAAAATAGAGAAAATTTGGTTTCGGTCTGAAAATAGCCTTTATATAGGTATTATTATTTTACTAAATGGGTAAATTACACACTTAATCCCACCGCGTTTTCAATATTTTCATTTTTGTCTTGCCGCATGGTATAATTACAATCCCAAATCCCGATATTTCAAAATCTTGTAATCCAAATTCCTAAATTACACCAAGTCAGTTTCTAAATGGTAAAATTACGCCCTTAACCATCCCGCGTTTTTGAATTTTTCACTTTGGGTCTGCCCCTTGGTCTAATTACAATTATGGTCCTTTTAGGTTTTGTTTGTTTCGCAATTTCGTCCCTAAATTACATATTATTGCTCTTTAATTTCTGCCATTGACTTTTATTTTTCTTTCATTTCAGTCCTGTTTTTTTTTTAAATATTCATGTTCGTATTATAATCGTATATATTGATATTCTATTATTTTATTTTATGTCCCTCATATATGACTTGTATTTTATGTTTATATGCATATGTGTGTTAAGCTTATAATAGTCATGTTTTTTTATCCGGTTATTCGTATTAAAGCATGTTATGTTCTATTTGACTCGTAAAACAGCATGTTTTTGTATTTTTGTATGTATTGTATGTTTTCTTGACTTTTAGGTTACATATTAGTGTGTCTTCTTTGTTCATATATGTTGAGATATGTTTTATTAATAGCATGTATGTCTTTTTAAATATTTGTTCGTCTACATATAACATAATTATTCCTGCATTGTTGTTCTAACTTGTTAAAGTTGTTTTTATTTATCATTTAGAATAATATGTATATATTCATGCTTTAATCTAGTATATCATTTATTAGATTAGTATCTTATTATGTGAATATTTACTGTCTTTAAATTATCTGTCATGCTTTATGTTTTTGCCACTAAGATTGCATATGATTTATAACTTGTTAATGCAGTGTCCTTTTACCCGAGCGTAAACGGGGCCAGTATCAAGCGTAGTGATAGTGGTTGGGCGTTTATTCTCGGGTAACGGGACCCTTAAAATATATTCGCAATTATGACCGAATTTTAAAATAATCGTCACTTTAATCCGGAAAATCCAATATTAATAAAGCGGTAATTATTAAAGTACCAATTTTTGGGCGGTGTGGGGGTGCTAATCCTTCCCCATCCGTAACCGACTCCCGAACCCTGTCTTTTTGAATCTCTGGTTTTATGGTGTCCGGCCTACCTAAGTGGCCGGTGGCGACTCCATTGTTTATGAGGTTTTTTTTTGTAAACCTCACGGAATAAATATTTTATATCCAAAAAAAACCTTTCAAACACCTTTCAAAAATCCTCGTTTTTAAGTAGCGATTTGAAAAAAGACATCGCTACAAACTCAACCCAGAAATGCCTGGATCCCATCCAAAAATTCCTCTCAAGTCGGCTGATGCTCCAGCTTTGCAAAACAGTTTCAGTTTCTTATCTAAAATCCATGGTTTGACACTTCATATGTATGCATCATTTTGGTTCCTGTTGCTTGCATCGAACAACTTCAACTTATTGTCTAAGATAGGTAATTTTACACCTCTCATGCATGTATCATTTCCCCACTCCTAAAAAAGATTCCCCCACTACTTGTCCTCGGATGTTCCTTCGAATGGAGGGATGTTGTACGTTGGTATAGCCAAAGAAGGTTTAGTGCGACAAGTGTAAAACATCCTGAAATTTCACAAAATAAAGAAAAAGGAACCAAATCCTCACCGTTATTCACTCCAACAAAGGCTATAGGAGTCCAAGGAACGGTATGACACCAATTGAATTGAGTTGCAAGGAAGAAGGAATTTATGCAACTTTTAAATTTATACTAACACAAGAAGCAAGAAGGTGTTAGAAGATTTATAAGAATAAAAAAAGCTAAAACAAAGGAAAACTAATAGTTAAGAATGGAAGAAAATCAGAAAACCTGAAAACCCTAAAATTTGCAGCAACTTCATCCACTTTGTTCGAGGTGTTGTCGGTGTCAAAAAATTTTGAAATTTTGTGTGGTGACTTCTCAAATTGTGTATATCTGATTTGGAAATTTTGGGCTCAAAATTGTTTCATTTGACTTTTTTGATTTTTCTTTTTTTTTGAATTTTCACCCAAAACGTCAAAATTTTGTCCAAGAATCGGCTCAATCTGATACCAAATGATATAAGGCTATCTAGGGACGTGGAAACCTTCAACTTGACGGCTTGGAAGCAAACCTAGGTCTTTAGACTCGAGCAAGGAAGTTAAGCACAAATCTGAAATTTCAAGAGAAACTTGTTGGGAATTTCTTGAAAATTTCAGAATTGAGGCTGGAAATTTAAAGAAACAAGAACAAGATGAAGGATTAGTAGATGAATAACAAGAATAAAACAAAAATAAGATAAACGATTAAAGGAAGAAGGATAAAGAATCAAATCTGGAATTTTCTAGATTTGTAATTTAATGGAGATGGTGTTTGGAGGTGAAGAAGAGACGAATATGGCTTGTGGAATTGAGGAATTTGCCCGCGGAACCCTCCTAGTCGCGATTAACTAGGCAACCTCCGTGATATGGCTTAAAACCGACCCCCATACTCGCAATTAGATAGGCAACCCGGAGTATGAAGATCAGCAACAATCAACCAAGTTGAAACGTTGAAGATGGCTTCTAGATAAGTTTACCAAACACTTGCAAACACGTATTCAAAGAATACTAAAATTTCAAAAGAGAACTTTTTATTAATCAATCAAAATCTTCTTAAAAACAAAGAAGAAAGCATCATCCTTTTATAGATGAAGGATGGCTTTAACCTAAAGCTAAGAATGAATATAATAAACAAAGAAATCTGGTCCATTAAATTAGACTTGATCTAACGGCTTGGGAGAAGAGTGGCTGGTTCCTAAAGTATATAAAACTCTAAAAACATAATTTAAATGTTAATAATTAGTTTGGGCTAAGTCTAATTCGTCCAAAAGCTTTATAAATTAGCTTTTGGGCTGAATTTACAAAATCCCGTAGTTAAACCCGTATCAAGTTTTCTGCTTGCGCAGTCTTCAGTAAAATGAACATATCTTTAGCTTCCGATGTCTGATTGACGCCTTTTCAAGATGCGTTGGAAATGTAACTGAATGACGGTCAATTTGTTAGAAGACAACTCGACCTAGAAATGCCTGGATCCTATCCGAAAATTTGTTTCAAGTCGGCTGGTTCTCCAGCTTTGCAAAACAGTTTCAGTTTCTTATCTAAAATCCATTGCTTGACATTTCCTTTGCATGCATCATTTTGGTTCTTGTTGCTGCATCGAACAACTTCAACTTCTTGTCCAAGATAAGTAATTTTACCGCTCTCATGCATGTATCATATTACCCCTAATTTTCCAAATCCTAATCATATACCATAACCTTAAACATTAATCACAAACTCTAAACATATTTTTTAGTGTAAAGGCATTAGTAGGGGCACCAAAAAGGGAAACACATGTCTAAATAAAATTTGGGGTAAACTATCTATTTAATACCTCACCTACGCTCGTATTTTTGTTTTGGTATCTCAATTAATTTTTTTGGCAAAATGGCACATAATGTTACATTTTTGTTCTGTTTTGACACTCGACCATTTAAAATTAACGGAGATGATGACATGGCTTGGTATAATTACAATTTTAGTTTAGAACATTTATATATTCCATCGATTTAGTCCATAATTCATCAATTTAAAACATCATTTAACTTTTTGGGGTAAAGTTGTGAATTACCCAATTTTTTTTCTTTCTATAAAAACTTCTTTGAGTTTGAGATTAGGTTTAGAGTTGGAGGTTTGTTGTTTAAGGGTTACAATCATCCTCTCTCGTTATAGCCTCATCAACTATTCGTCGTATTCTCATCATCGTTTGAAATTGTGATTGTGCAATGCAAATAACGGAGGTGCGATTTGTAAAAGAAGAGCAAGAGCGGTTGGTGATTAGAAAGAGAAAAAGGTTGGACAATAAGAGTAAAAATGAAAAGAATTGTCGACAACAATGAAGTGTAAACAATTGCTAGTGATAAGTGATGCATGTTAGGGTTGTCAAGAAAAAAGGATTATGGTTTTGAGAACAAAGAAAAAAAAAAAAATTTACAATTTTAATATGAAATATTTTAGATGATGATTAGATTGATAGAGTTTGGACCAAATAATGTTTTTTTCATGGATTTTGGATGTTAAATGTTAGATTAGGTCACATATTAAAATTTTTTGGTTTAATCATCGGTATCCAACCTATTGGTTGACTAATTCATATTAGATACTATAGAGGCCATGTTATGAGGGCGACACTTCCAATTCAATTGTTCTATTCACAATGCCAGAATTTGAACTCTTGATATTACTTAAAAAATCTAGTGCCTCATCTACTAGAAATCAACTTGTTGATCACATATTAAATTTTAAACACAAATACATGAACAATATGATTTTAATCTGAACTTATTAATTTGCCAAAAGAAAAACAAGTCATGCCATTACAAAATTGGTGGTGAATTATTTTTTGTTAGATCCGAGTTGTTTTTGCGGTATTTTATTTTTTTGTATTTTAAATATATTTATGTTAAATTTGATTATTTAATATTAAAATAGATGATTAAGTTTAGAAATTAGAAACGAGCGATTAATATAATACTTTGAAACTTAAATAAAGTTTGGACTAGTTTAAAATCTAAAATGAACTTTAATAAAGCAAAGTATAATTTTTGTTAAAAAAAGTTTTTTTTTAAAACTAATGTGTTGGTTTTCAAAGTTATAATTTTAGGCGCATGAGGTTAACTGCCGTTAAAAAAAATTGTAGCCAATTATAATGTGACACGTGGCAAGTTTTATATTTTATATTTTTTAATTATTTAAAAAAAATAAAAAAATTGAAAATTTTAAAAAGCCCCCAAATTTCTAAAAATTCCAAAAAAGAAAATCAAATCCAAAATCAAAAATATAAATTGCTCATTCGAATAATAAAAGGTAGAAGAATAACTCACTATTGAATAAGCAAATGATTTTCACAACTAAATTAAATATTTTAGGCTTAATCAAAAAAATCGTTGAATAAAATTTTGAATGTTTCTTTTTCGTTAGGTTTTGCACGACTCACTCCATTTTATTTGATGGGATGATAGGTAAACGGCCGAGGTGGTCCGGCAAAAGATGTGGTTAGGTTCTCTCAATGACGACGAATCCACTCAAATCCCGATTAGAATTTGGGTGGGTTAGGGATTTCAAATTTAGGGGCAATTTTGTAAACTTTAGAAATTTAGAGTTTTTTTAAATAAGTTAAAAAAAAAGATAAATTAAAAATAAAATAAATTTAAAAAAAAATTAACGGCAAATTAACCCCAGGCACCTAAAATTATAACTTTGAAAACTTTAGGCACTTATTTTTACAAAAAAATACTTTAGGCACCTAAAGTTCAAAAATTGTATACTTTGGGCACCTAAAGTTCATTTAAGCCTAAAATCTAAGCCATAATAAAGTCTAGCATAATTAATGTTAAAAATAGTTTGTTCATATTAACGAGTTGTTTAAGTGGTAAGCAGTTTGATACCGCTTAAATAAATCTCAAGTTTGAGGTATTGTGTATGCAGAAAATACTCGCTGATAGACTAACCCACCAAAATTAAGTATGCAATGCAGATTAATCCGAATTAGTCCAAGTTAAGCCCTAAAACCGAGAGGACAACAAAAAAATAATTTGCTCATTCGAATAATAAAAGGAAGAAGAAGAACTCACTCTTGAATAAGCAAATGATTTTCACAACTTAATTAAATATTTTATAATAATATTAATAAATTATTATTATGGATCCGAATGGTTATTACTGGTCATGAATAACTTGATGGCAATATGGCTATTTAAGCCATCCCAATTTGCCATAATTTTTTTTAACAATAGCATTTGGATTTGTTAATCAAAATGAAAGATATTGATAGTCAATTAAAAATCTCATATAAAAATGCAAAGAAAAATAAACCCTTTCATGAATATTAATATACCATCAAAACCCAAGAACCTTTGGATACCAAACGCTCTTTATTAAGATGAAAATTTATAATAATATTTAATAAATTATTATGATGGATCCGAATACATTGATTAACAAACTATCAAACGAGTGAATCAATCTTTTCTGGCACCACCGCATTTATATAAATCGAAAAAAATTAGATGAGGATCTCTATACGAGCACCACGATCACCTCTGATATCTTTGAAATCGTATGTTTCGACATCTAAATAACTAAAAAAGTCATCTCACAAAAGTTGAATCACATATCACGAGCATAGATTTTTATTAAAATCGAAAAAATAAAATATAAAAAATAATAAACATTAGTAGTTGGCAACCAGTACTAAAACTAATTGCTGCCACAAAAAAAAAAAAAAAACTTCTGGCTGTTATAGATAGAAACTAAGTTTCAGAAAAAATTAGATTAAAAATGTTAAATTTACATTTGATATAAATTCTTAACGTGATTGACTTGTTTGAAAATGCCTGCCTAATTTATTCTACTTGTCAATATAGATTTCCCCGAATTTACTTACCAAAATAACTATATTTTGCACATAATAATTAAAGTAGTATACATTTGAAGTTCATTTATAATGAAATATATTTTCAAACGGGATAACTCCCACTTGAAGATCCACGTGGCAATTTTTAATGAAAAAGAAAAATGAAAATAAATTAGGAGGACAAAAGATGAAATCAGCATTTGGAGGGGGAATTTAAGTTGCATTTAGAGCTCATTTGTGGTGTGGAACTTGGAATCTAAAGCCTCGAAATCCCGAAACCCAGAGGCGGGGCGAGAGGCAGAGTCATAAAAACCAAAACCCCTTTTTGTTTCTATCTCTATCTTATCGAGTTCGCGACTCATTCAGTTGATACTGAGAGCTACACACACACACAAAGAGAGAGAGAGAGAGAGAGAGAGAGAGAGAGAGAGAGGAGACGGAGCTGCTGCTTTGCCTTGCGAGCAGAAATTGTGAAAAACAAATGGCGGAGAAGCTGGAAGAGCAGCTCAAGGAGCTGGGATCCAAGCTGGAATCTCCTCCATCCGCCAGGGACGCTCTTCTCAATCTCATAAAGGCACGCATTCTTCAACTTATTTATTTTCCCACTGAACTTCCTAGTTTCGCTAGGGTTAATTCAAGCCTAAGCTTTTTCTTCCCTTACTATTTTAGGTTTCAAGGTTGTAATCGTCTGTTTTACCTGAATTTGATTGCTTAGCTAAAGTTCGTTTGTAATTGGTTGAATTAGGGTTGTTTCCACAATTCACTAGGTTTCTCCTTAGTAACATACATGTTATCTCCTCATATTTCCAGCTAACCCGAGTTCCCACTTGTATTGTTTGCCCTTGATTTGCTACGTGACATGATATTTAGGTCAGCAGTTCTTTTGAGTTAATTCAAGCTTTTGGTTACTGCATTAGGATTTTCTATTGTTCAGTTGTCTTCAAACATTATGGTTCTTCTAGGTAGTGAACCAGGGCCTAAATCAGTTGCAATGTGCTATGCCTCGATCAGTGTATAAAATAGTGTGAGGCGCACTAAGGCGATAAGGGTCTTAGAGCCGAGGCGCGGGGCGCAAGGCGCGCACCTCATTGAAGTGAGGCGTATTTTTAAAATTGAAATTTTATTGACCTTACATATAAAGTTATCACTTAAATACCATCCATTTTTTCTTTCATTCTTTCAATGTTAATTTTAATTGTGTAAATATGCAATTTTAAATTGATAAATATATAATCACAATAAAAATATTATTTATTATTAAATGAAAAGGAAAATATCTATAGAAATGAAAGGGTTGATCGGTGAGAGGGAGAAAGATTATTGAGAATCAATTTTGACCCAAACAAGAAACATGTGTCAAAAGTGTGCTCAGTGAGCCCAAGTTCCTCTCTTTTTTTTATTCACCTGTTCCCCTTTTCCTCCTACTCTTCTTCTTCGACAGATTCTAGGGTGTTTTTTGTTTTTTCTGCAAATTTTCATCTATGATTGCAGGCCATATAACTCCCCCTTCATTACATGTAGTACATTTCTCCTTCTCCTCTTCTTCTTCAACAGATCACTTTTCTTTTGAGTTTTTTTTTTTTTTTTTTTTCCTTTATCCCAAACTTCTCCTATTTTCAGGTCTAATTGAAACTATGCGCTAAAGGCGCGCGCCTCGCCGCCTCACGCGCCTTGTGCGCCTCACACGCCTTTTTAAGGCTTCGTCGAAATCGCCTCGCCCACGCACTATTAAGCGTTTTGCAAGCGCCTCTCCTCGCCTCAGTGTCTAAGCGCACCTCAAGGGCGCCTTTTTATACACTGGCCTCGATACCTGGACTGTGTTTGACCCCCCCAAGCTTGAATGATTGATACTTCAAGAAAATAAGTGTGCCAAAAATGCATGCTGTGGGTCTGACCTTCTGTTATGTTGTCTTACCCTCCCTCCTCCCTTGTTTCATTTTTTGTTACATTGAATTACTTTTTGCATACTCAAATGCCCGTTGCTCTACTGTGCACTTGACTAAACAATCATTGTGTTGTTCCTTTTGTTTGTGAGTGATTAAGTTTCCGTAGATAAAACAAATGGCTGTCAACGGAGTAGTTAGGTTACTCAAGCAGTAACAACTAGATATTCAAAGATTTCTTGTCTTATCTGAACATAGGCCAAAGTGATTTTGTCGAATATGGATTGGTTTTATTTTGGTCTCACATGGTGCTTGGAATCTCTAATGGTGAACTTGTTATGACCTGAAATGGTATCTTGTTATGCATGAAAGATGGCAGTTCTTTTTTATTTTTATTAACTCAAATTTATTGGTGCTTTAGTGGAAAGCTTAGATATTCTTATCTTTGAGTTTGTTTGAAGGATTTATATTCAATACATTGGCGGTGGAAACTAAAAGTTTTCACAAGCACCTTAATTTTAGGGTTTATGGATTTAGTTTAGGGGTTTAGAATTTGTTAGTGGTTAGAATTTAATGTTTAGGTTAGAATTTAGGGTTTGAATTATTGATTGTGCATTTCATTTTTTTAAAGGCATGATAATACCCTGGCATTGGTTGATAATTCTTAATGGTTGTACAGCTGTTTTCCCATATTTTCTTTTATTCTTGCCTGTTTCACATACATGATCATGTTACTTACATACATCTGCCATCGGACATATGTGCTAAGACAGTTGGGTCTGTGGTAATATGTACTACTTCATGGATCTTTTACATCTTGTTAGATGCTTGAACTTGTGAATTCATGTATATTATGTGTATCAAAGTCAGCTGCAGTCTCTTAATTTGGTTATTTGGTATATATCATGATTTTTTTTATCTAATCCACAGCAAGCTGCTACATGTCTTTCTGAGATTGATCAGTCTCCGCCATTGTCAATAATGGAATCTATGCAGCCTCTGCTTAATGCAATTGTCAAGCCAGAACTGCTGAAGCATCAAGATCAGGAAGCCACACTTCTAGTTGCAACCTGTATTTGTGAGATAACTCGGATAACTGCACCTGAAGCGCCTTATAGTGATGATATTCTAAAGGTGCTTTTCTTTCATGAAGGTTTATTGTTTTTGGTCTTCATTTTCTTAGAAACTAATAAATTTTCAACTGAACTTTTGGTGGTTGATATGTGGAATGCCTTCAGGATATTTTTAACTTGATTGTTGGCACTTTCAATGGATTGAGCGACACTAGTGGTCCATCATTTGGAAGGAGAGTGGTAATTTTGGAGACTCTTGCTAAATATAGATCTTGTGTTGTGATGTTGGATCTTGAATGTGATGATTTGGTTAACGAAATGTTCAGTACATTTTTTGCTGTTGTCAGGTATGTTTTGTTCCAGTATTTATTTACTGTTTTGAGGGAAGTGCTTGTTTTGTGATGTCGGATCTTGAATGTGATAATCTGATTAATAAAATGTTCAGTACCATTTACTCATTAGTTCTAAATATGTGTTGCAAGTAACATGAATGCTTTTATTATTGTCAAATGTAGAAATTTGAAAATGGCTCTATGGTACAATGTGGTATTGGTCTTAGTATTTCACTGTAGTGTAGTGGCCAAGATATGCCTGCAACCTCTTTTTGTTCTTGTATGTATCTTGACCATATCTATACATATATGCATGTCTTGTCTTGTGGTTGGGTTGGTGGCTGTGCTCGAAAGTTTAATCTTCCCTTAAGTTGCTTTTACAGTAAGGATCTGCATGTTGTGTATAGCTTTTTACTTTACATTTTGAATTATCATGGACTGGAAGTCTGATTTTTACTACATATTGCAGGGATGAGCATCCAGAAAGTGTTTTATCATCCATGCAAACAATCATGATTGTGGTGTTAGAAGAGAGTGAAGATGTTAGAGATGATCTTTTACTTGTTATATTGTCTGCATTAGGTCGTAATAGAAGTGTAAGAATTTCATGTTTACTATCGGCTTATTGCTTAAAGATTGTGTGGCTGCCTCAATTTATTCCTTAGAAGTTATAATTCTTAATTGGAAGGGAATTTATTTCTGGAACCTATAATTCAGGGTGTTACACAAGCTGCCAGGAGACTTGCTATGAATGTTATAGAGCAGTGTTCAGAAAAACTTGAAGATGGCATAAAACAGTTTCTTATTTCAGTGATGTCTGGAGATAATCAGCCAGTAAAAAGTGAAATCGACTATCATGAAGTTATCTATGACATTTATTATTGTGCTCCTCAGATACTGTCTGGAGTTGTCCCATACCTCACAGGAGAGCTGTTGGTATGGAATACAATCATTGTTTTTCATTTTTACTAATTACTTAACTGCATTATAATTTTGTTCTCCATTTCAAGACATTTAATTGTTTTTGAGAAACTTATTTATATTCTAAAATAATTCTTATAAGCTTTTTGAGGATGAAATCTTGGTAGTTTTGGAGAGTTTAGGTTCAGCCTAGTGGAAATGGGGGCTTTGTTTGTCCAGTTTATTATGGATTTTTAGTCTATGTTGGGAAACTGAGTTCAAAGATTGTTGGAGTTGATGAACAATTCTGAGGGTTATAAGTTCCAATATATGCAGACTGATCAAATAGACACTCGTTTGAGAGCTGTGAGATTGGTTGGATCCCTCTTTGCTCTGCCTGGCTCTATCATATCTGAAGCATTTCAGCCAATATTTTCAGAATTTTTGAAGAGGTTGACTGATAGAGTTGTTGATGTTCGAATGTCTGTCCTTGAACATGTTAAGAGCTGTCTGTTGTTGGATCCCTTGAGACCTGAGGCTCCTCGAATTATCTGTGAGTTTCTTTTGTTTTTTAATATGTATTTATTTGTGTTTGTTAGCTAATTTTGATTTTGTTCTACATTTTCTAGCTGCCCTCTGTGATCGGCTTTTAGACTACGATGAAAATGTTCGGAAGCAAGTTGTGGATGTAATCTGTGATGTTGCTTGTCATTCTCTTGTTTCCGTTCACGTTGGGACTATAAAACTAGTTGCTGAGCGTCTTCGAGACAAATCTGTATGTTAATTTTCCTGTACTTCTTGGATTACTGGCAGTACTGCTTCTGTATCCGGTGATCATTATCTAATGCGTTTTATTTTAACCTTTTCTTTTGTTTGGAATGTGCAGCTGCTTGTTAAAAAATATACCATGGAAAGGCTGGCTGATATTTTCAGAGTTTATTGTGCTGGGTGCTCTGATGGCTCGATCGATCACAATGAATTTGATTGGATACCTGGGAAGATTTTTAGGTGTTTCTATGACAAAGATTTTAGGCAAGTCATTTGAGAAACTTTCAAGCAAGGATTAATTTTACACTTCTTCAGAATATATCACATTTTTTACATTTGTTTTTCCTCATCATTCAAAGTTTAGGGGCTATTTAGTTAATACATTTAGATCTCTTATTAGGAAAGATTGGTAGATTTAAGAAGGGATTATATAAGCTTACCGTTGGATGTATTCTATATTTTTATCCCTTTAAATTTTGTTAAAAAAATCTTCAATCAAAGCCATGCAAAAGAAACTGAAAATCTTGTTTGTATAAATTTTCTTCTCATGATTATTTATTTATTTCTTTATTAATTTTTTTCCTTAGTGTTTGCAAGTAGTTAATAGGACGAATTTGTAATCTATTAATTATTTTTATTAGTACCTTAGTGAACACTGTTTTCCTATAGTAAAATGCCAAGTAGAGGATTTAAAGAGCTTTCTGCTGTGACTCTTTGTTTGGTGTGTGCCTTGCATAATCATAGCATTTGTAACATATAGATCTGCCCTGCAGGTCAGATATGATTGAATCTGTTTTATGTGGATCCCTCTTTCCTACTGAATTCTCAATCAAAGATAAAGTTAAATGTTGGATAAGAGTTTTCTCTATGTTTGACAAAATTGAGGTCAAGGCACTTGAGAGGATGCTAGAACAGAAGCAAAGGTATATTGTAATTGCTTTCGCATATGGCTTTTGACCAACTTCTCCTTCAATTGTGCATTTAATGGATTCTAAACTGAGTTTTGGGGTTTCCTGTTGGATTGCAGGTTACAGCAAGAGATGCAGAAGTATCTCTCTCTAAGGCAGAGGCATCAGGTTTGAAGCTTTGAAAGATGAAATAGTATCCTAAAGCACACAAGTTACACTTTTATGAGCTGTTAAATTGGAATAACTGGTTCTTTCTCCAATGCAGGATAGTGAAGCTCCTGAAATACAAAAGAAAGTTTTATTTAGCTTCCAAATCATGTCCCGCTCTTTTTCTGATCCTGTGAAGGCTGAAGAGAGTTTTCAGACTCTTGATCGGTTGAAAGATGCTAACATCTGGAAGATTTTATTGAATCTACTGGATCCCAATACCAGCTTCCATGAAGCATCTAGTGGTCAGGTAGGTTGGTTGTAAGATATTGAAAAATGCAAATTTAAATGGGGTGTAACTCATAAGTGAACTCTTTGATTTTTGGGAGAAATTAATTATGATGAGTAGTTTGATCCATGAAATCTAAGTTTTAACATTTTAAGTTTTTTCATTGTACCATTTATTTGTGATTTATATGTTTGTAAATTGCAGGATGAATTGCTTAAAACACTTGCTGAGAGGCACCAACTCTATGATTTTCTGAGTATGCTCTCTCTGAAGTGTTCTTATCTACTTTTTAACAAGGAGCATGTGAAAGAAATCCTCCTGGAGGCTACTGTCCTGAAGTCTGCTGGAAACACATTATACATTCGAACTTGCATGAATATACTTGTGGTAATAATTTGTATCCCTATGAAACTTGTTTTTCTGGGTGTGAACAAGTCCCAGCTGTTCAATTTTGTTTGGTCTTTTGGTTTTGTGAGCATCTTTCTTTTCCTATGCTCCAGTTCACATTGTTATTAAGAGTTTGCAAGTTTAGTGCCTTCAACATTGTTCCATGAAGTTTATGTTCTTCTTTCTCCTCTTGGGAACATATTCTAGTTTTTTTTTTTTATGTCTTTTTGCTGGTTTTCAGATTCTTGCGCAATTTAGTCCATCGCTTCTGGGTGGAGCTGAAGAAGAACTGATTCATTTTCTGAAAGATGACAATGAAATTATAAAAGAAGGCATTTTGCATGTTTTGGCTAAGGCTGGTAGTACCATCCGAGAACAACTTGCAGTGTCATCAAGGTACCACTGTGGGATAATTGACTTGTTGGAGTTAGTTTTTTACCCTTATTCTTAACATCTTCGTAATGGTTGTTTGCAGTTCAATTGATCTTATATTGGAAAGGCTTTGTTTAGAAGGTAATCGGAGACAGGCTAAGTATGCAGTGCATGCACTAGCAGCTATAACAAGGGATGATGGGCTCAAATCTCTCTCTGTTTTATATAAGGTTACACATACATCATGCTCATTAGTCATATATTCGAATGTGTTATGTGTGTTTTGAAAAACATTACAAATAGCATTTCCTTGATATATTTGCCTAACCTACAGTTTCTTTGCTCAATTTGCAGAGCCTTGTGGACATGCTGGAGGAAAAGACACATTTACCAGCAGTACTTCAGTCTTTGGGATGTATCGCTCGGACTGCGATGCCTGTTTTTGAAACCAGAGAGACTGAAATTGAAGAATTTATTAAAAGCGAAATTTTGGGATGCAGTAATGTATGCTGTATCCAATTTTTTTTTTTTCTGTCATATTTATTAATTTGTCATGTATAAACCTTCTTTATTGCTTCAGGATGCAGATGGCAGTGCAAAAGAGTGTTGGGATGACAAAAGCGAACTCTGTATGTTGAAGGTTGTGGATTATTGTGACTTTTTTGTTATTATTATCATTTTTTTTTCATTTCTGATGAAAGCAATATCATTATTATATCATTATCTCTGGGAATCCGGGTTTCAGTTTTTGACTTTTAAGCTTTTTTGTTTTATAATTTTTTTTTTGTGATGGGTCTCTCAGCCTGTAACATTGTTTGTGTGCTGCAGGTGTTTGGGATAAAGACATTGGTCAAAAGCTATTTGCCTGTCAAAGATGCTCATCTTCGTCCTGCTATCGATGACCTTCTAGGACTCCTTAAAAACTTACTTTCTTTTGGTGAAATATCTGAAGATATAAAATCAAGGTACTATAACTGACATCTGGAGGTTGCTCTCTCTCTCTTTCTATCTATGGCTCAAGCACTGTTTTCTTTACTTATATTTTGTATGTGGCTGTTGAACATCTAGTGTCATATTCCCTTAATTTATTGGAATATATTGCGTGTGGAGGCTCAAATTTCACGCACAATTTTTACTTTCAGTTTAGTTGATAAGGCCCACTTAAGGCTTGCTGCGGCCAAGGCAGTTCTTCGTCTGTCCCGGAACTGGGATCAAAAGATTCCTGTTGATATCTTCTATTTAACCTTGAGGACAGCAGAGGTAAAATCATTTATGAAATATAAATTGTTAATCTTTGTTTTCTTTAACTTTTCTAGTTCACTTTGCCTGTTCTCTTATGTTCTTTTCTGGGTTTCTAGATCTCTTTCCCTCAGGCTAGGAAACAATTCCTCAGCAAAGTTCATCAATATATAAAGGACAGGCTCTTGGATGCAAAATATGCTGGTGCTTTCTTACTTAGCGTACCTGGATCCAAACAACTTCAGTTTGATGAGGTTTGCATGCTGAACTTGATTTTTTAGTGTAGTTTGTTGTCCATCTAATATTTTCTTCCTTTATGGAACGATTTGTGAATGCTACTGTTATTTTCTGTTGTGTTTGAAACAGCAGGAAAAACAGAATTTAGCCGATATCTTTCAAATGTATCAGCAAGCAAAAGTTCGGCAGGTTGCTATACAATCTGATACAAGTTCCTCGACATCTTATCCTGAATACATCCTGCCTTATTTGGTTCATGCTCTTGCTCATCATTCCTGTCCCAACACAGATGAATGCAAGGATGTCAAAGCATTTGAATTAACATACCAGTATATGCCTCTTCTTAATGTCTTTTTTTTTAGTTTGAGATACAAATTCAGTCATTGAACTCATCTATTCTTCATTTTTCAGGAAATTGTACTTGACTATTTCTTTGTTGGTGAATAAAGATGAAGATGCCAAGTCAGAAGCTGGTGATAACAAAGAGAAGGAGAGTATTTCTTTGATATTCTCTATCTTTAAGAGTATCAAGAACTCTGAAGACGTCGTTGATGCAACAAAATCTAAGGTTTATTGAGAAGTTTATATATATATATATATATATATATTTGTAGTTACTATTATCCTCTTTTTTTGTATAACTAGTTGATAGGATAACTGTTCTGCCTCTCTTGACGATGAAATAAATTAAAGACCTCCTTAAAAAAAAAAAAAAAGCTAATTCATATAATATTTTTCCCAGAATTCACATGCTATTTGTGACCTTGGACTTTCGATCATGAAGCGTCAAGCTTATAATGAGGATGATTTTCAAGGGCTTATACAGCCGGTCTCTCTGCCTCCACTTCTGTACAAACCATATGAAAGAAAAGAAAGTGAAGATTCCCAGGTAAGGCTTCAATATTTTATCATATTTTCTGTGCTTCTCCATGGGGATCTGCATGTCAAATTATCTGAAGCTTTGTAACTGCAATCAGGCAGTGATAGGAAAGAACTGTGCCTTGCAGGGACACTTTTATACTTGAGAGACTGGATGCCAGCTATTTATTCAGTATTGTGTATAACACCCAGTTCTATATGTAGCTAACCCACTTGTCAATAATTTGTGCAAACAGGGTTAAGTTTCAGCCATGCAATCACGTGGTGCAAGTGGCATTCAATAATTTCTTCATTTACATCATATTGGGGCTATAAGTTTAGCACAATGTTTTTGACTTGCTCTTTCATCTTTTTGATAGGCTGGAGAAAGGCAAACTTGGTTAGCTGATGAGAGTGTCCTGTCTCACTTTGAATCCCTAAAGTTGGAATGTGATGGAACGGTATGATGTGCTCCTTTCATTCATCCAAGGGTACTAGATGGTGATTTGAAAGGGCTATAAGTGCCATACTTGTGCTTGTGGTATGGACCAGTACATACCAATTTTGAAGAAAATTCTTAGAATTGGTAATGCACTGGTCCATACCAGTTGGTACGCCCTCTACTGGTTGTTACAAGATTTTTTTTTAAAATAATCTTTTCTCTTAGTTGATTTTTTTATTTAACCAATTCCTAATGATTTTTTCCCTGTAATAAAATATGTTTACTAGATTAAACTATTGAACCATTTGTAATCCATAAGAGAACTTGAAAATGAGCCATAAATGTATATAAAAAATTGAAAAATCTCATGATAAATTTGAAACAATACGACGAAATACATTAGTAGTGGTACGTACTATAACAAAATGATACTTTCATATGGGTATGACTACTATGGTATTTCGTGTTCCGTGTTACATTGTTCACTAACTTTTCCTGCACCCCTTTTATCACACATTTGGTTCAGAAAGAGATTTCCAAGGAGGAGGCTCTCAAAGACAGTGAAACTGAAAGAAATGAAGTGCCTCTCAGAAAAATGATTAAGCAATTAAAATCTAAAGAATCCAAGGCTGGGAAGGCTAAAAAGAACAAGTCTCCCTCAGTAGAAGCAAAAGATGCGGAAAATGATGTTGATATTTTGAAAATGGTGAGGGAAATAAATTTGGATAGTCTACAGATGTCCAGTAAGTTTGAATCAACAAACTGTCATAACCATTCTTCTACCAAGAAAGAAAAAGTAGAGCAGGAGCATCAGAAAGGTAATAAGAGAAAAGTCAATGTTGCAGCTTCTGTCCCAGTTCCTAAACGCAAGAGGTCGTCGTCTACACATAGTGCTTTCAAGATTTCTAGAAGTGCTTCTAATGTCCCTTCAAGGGATTCAGGAGATGACTGGCATGAAATTAAAGATTCCTCATTTCTATCTATGGAAATGGACATTGATAAATTCCATAATTCAAAAGAGAAAATGCATTATTGCAAAAGGTGGAATGAGAATAATGAATCTGACTACTTGGTGCCAAGCATTCGGAAGAAAAGAAGCTTCTCATCAAAAGTTAAAGGCAAAGGCTCTGACTGGGGTCATAGTGATGAGGACAATGAAGATGAAGCTGATGATGAAAGTCTGGAGGTGTGTGTATGATTTTCTTTACTTGGTTAAATTGCTGTCAGGGATGCACACATTTTATGTTCTCACGGCTCACTGTTGTGATATCTGTTTTAAATCTCCATGCAGAAGTCAGACACCAGCAAGTCTGCAGCTGGATGTATCAAGAAGCAGAAGAGGAGCATTGCTGGATTAGCAAAGGTCCCCCCCTCTCCCTCCTTTATGTCTTGGTGTCGCTTGCATGCATCTTTAATGCTTTTGCTAGAATTTATCTTGTTACAATATTTGGAATTGCACCAAGCACTTGCTTTGCTTCTCTCTTTCTCTCCATTGTTGAGATTTAGCTCAGATGCATACCATCTATATTCTACCTTGTGCATTTTGTATTTCTATTGTGGCATTGTTTCCCTATAAGTGTTGTCCTAACACATTTATAAATGGCTTCTTTTTTTCTGTTCCAATCCTCTTGGTTTCTCAAAGTTTTGGGCTCGTTCGTTATTCATCTTCTTTGTTTCTTTTGTTCAGTGCTCAACCAAGGAAGATGGAATTGATATTGAAGATTTGATTGGTTACAGAATAAAAGTGTGGTGGCCTCTGGATAAGAAGTAAGCAATCAAAACTTTTGCTGTTCTTTGCAGCAGATTCTAAAAGTTTACCGAGAATTGTGCTGTGAAATAGATTGATTTTCAGTCTTTATTTCTGCTGTAGTTCGCATGTTATTATGTTGCATTCATGTGTTTGAGAACTCACACGAGGCTTCATTTTGTTACTGTTGAAATTCTGAAAATGAGTTTGTGCTCTCCGTCGATTTTGTATGACTATTTCAACTTTCCCCTAGTCAGACATGCAAATTCATCCTTTATTTTCTTTTAATGAGGGCAAAATTTATTCTAAAAGGTGTTCTGGTCTTATAACAGCTCAAGGTTTTTGATTTTATGTTTAGCATTAGATGAACCCTTGTGCTTATCCGGTCAACTTGACAGTTTCCCTGTGAGTATTAATTTGTTTCTAGTCTGTAAAGAATTTTTTTTAACTTCCTCCAGGTTGTTGTAAATGTGCAATATTCTATTTGAACTGGTGCAATATCATTTTTCATAACATCAATCTTTATAGAGGTTCTTTGCTGATTGTATCTTCTGGAAATGCCAGGTTTTATGAAGGTACAGTTAAGTCTTATGACTCCATAAAGAAGAAGCATGTGGTAAGCTGCAGTTTTTTTCTACTTGAATGCATATGTGAACATTTGTGTCACATGGAACCAATTGTTAATTATATGTTTTCTCTTAGATATTATATGACGATGGAGATGTGGAAGTACTTCGTCTGGAAAGAGAGCATTGGGAGTGCATTGGCACAGGCCGCAAGTCTGGAAAGGTTATGACTTCACATCTTGCTTATTCTATCAGGCTAAAACCATCTTAATTTTCGTTTGAGCTTACTCTATATTTTTTTTGCTTGCACTTTTTATAGAAGGAAAATTCATTGAAAGTCAACAAGAGCCCTCTGAAGGAAGCGTATGTGCTATTAACTAATGTGGTTTTTAGATAGTTCTTTCTGAATCTCAATTTGCTGTGTAGTTATGTGTGTTTCATATCCTCCTGGTCCGTCACCCCAATAAAAATGAAAAAGTAAAAGTGAAGCTACTAATACAGAGAGTGAACTCTTATCTAAGTTTTTTGGATAAGTGTTGTTTGTATTATATCCAAAGAAGCAGAATTCTGCTACAAAGTCACAAATTTTACAATCTATACCAACTCTCTCTCTCTCTCTCTTATAATTGCAACATTACTTTCAGATATGGCATTTGTTTTGAGAATGACTTGCTCTTACATTGAGTAATTAACTCTTATGTTGCTTCATACTTGATTGTTGTAGTTGTACGATTGACAGGTCTCCTGGGCAGAAAAGTAAGAGCTCAGGTGGTTCACGTCTGAATAAGAGTTCAGTGAAGATGTGAGTACTCGCTCTATGATAAGAAGCAATTTGTCTTGAATTGGTTTGCGAACTTAATTGAAATTTGATTTGCAGACCTAAGGGGAAAAGGACTCCAAAGAAGAACTTGAAGCATACTCAAACTAGTTCATTGAAAGACGATGAAGAAAATGCTGGTGTGTCAGAATCTAAGAACACTGCTGCAAATGAAAATCCTAAGATGAACTCAGGTATTGTTTGTTTTCTTAATTTTTCTATAAAGTTAGAATGCTTTTTTAGTTTCCGTGTCATCTCATGGAGCTGTGGGGCAACCAGATTTAATGTCATTTAGATCGAATGTTGTGCTTTGAACATCTTTTATGGTTAAAAGTAATGTTGTTTTGGTACATGTAGGGTTTATCACTTGGGATTTTGTGGAAAAAGTATGAGATGTTGGGTCACTATTTCTCTTTTGCCTCTCATTTCGTGTCTTTAACTTATGTTTCTCTCGTTTTTCCCAGATGAATCTGAAGGACCAGACACTGAAATGGTAGACAAGAACCTAATGGAAAGAGAAGAATCTGGAAAGGAAGTGGCTTCAGTTTCCCAAGACAGATGTTCGGAAGATACAAAGGGAAGCCCAAATAATGCGGAGGAGTTGGATGAAGTGAAATCTGATGCTGATGGGAATCATTCTGGACATATAGATAGCACTTCAGACAATACTCAAAAGCTGGATGATGAAGAAAAAGCAGCCAATGAAATTAGTGAAGACTCTAAAGAACCTGCGACTAAAGCATCTGGATCAGAACCCGAAGAGGATCAAGAAAGTGACCATGTTGAGAGTAAATCTCCAATCTTGAAGAAATCATTGGAAGGACCTCTTTCGACTTCAGATGTTACGGATTCTGGGATTTCTGAGGATGAGCCCCTTGTAATTTACATCTAGCAATATGTTCAATGAAGTTACATATTTGTCTCATAACTTAATTCATTTTTGATCTTTTGTCTTTTTCTCAAATGCAGAGCAAGTGGAAACACAAAGTTGGAAAACCTGGTTCCAAGAAATTGCGGTAAGGGTTTGAAGTCGAACCTCAGTTGCAGTCTTCCCCTGTAGAGGTGGGAAACAGAGGCAAGAACCTAACAAGATCGATGAAGACAATGTCCATCTGACTTTATGTAAACACTAATAAATGTCCGAGTAGTTGCCATAGCCCTAGACTAGAACATTGTAGAGAATGCACTGTAAAATTAACTGTAGGCATATTCCCATTATCTGTGGCCCTTTAGGGGTAAAAAAAACCCTTTAGTGTATGGATGGTGTAGATGATGGAGAATTCCAAGGTGTAGTTGCATCAAATTGATAGGGTACTTTGTATAGTTGTATTTTTGGGATTGTTTGACAAGTTTATTTGGCTTAAACCACCCATATAAAATTGATTATTGTTTCACCGTCGTCTGCTTAGCCTGCGGCTGGCTATGTGAAAACAAACAAACTGTTTGATCTATTGTGTGATTCGAAATTTTTGCAATTCATCTATCTGTGAAAATGCGCCCAATCGAAAACGTTTAATATTTAAAATTTTGGGTTAAAATATTTACAGGCCTATGGATGACTTGATCGGTCTAAATATTTGCATCATTTATGTCGTGTGTGCTTGCACATTTACTGACCAATAATTGGTTTCACGTTTTTTCTTAACAACATTTGGATGAATTTATCATTCAAAAATTTAAAAATACCAATTTTTTCTAACAAGAGGTGACTTCAGTTCCCAGGCAAATGTGCAGAAGATACAAAGGGAAGCTCAAATAATGCGGAGGAAGTAAAATCTGACGCTGATGGATTATCATTATGGACGTATAGATAGCACTTCAGAGGAAGAGAAAGCAGCCGATGAATTAAGGTCTAGTTTGGTATAGCTTTTGAAAAGTGACTTTAAAAATAATGTTAGAAAATAGTTTTGAAAAGTTAGTTGTAAGATTTTAGTGTTTGATATTACTGTAAAAAATACTTTTAAAAAGATAAAATGTCCATTTCAGACATGATATTGTAAAATAAAAATAAATGAACGTATGTCATGTTTTATTATTTATTTTATTTTAAATATTAAATTCTTAATACTATTTTAATATTAATGTTTAATATATTATTTTAATATATCATTTATCCCAATATTAATATATTAATTTAAAATACTTTTAAGTGATTAATATAATTTATTTGTGGTAAAAAATTAAAAAAATAGTATTTATTGATTGTAAATAATAAATATATAAACACTTCGTCTAGAAAAAAATTATTGAAAGTATTTAGAGTGAAAAAACAACAAAATTGTTGGAAACGTGATATAAAATACTAAGGGTCAAAGGCAAAAGTGTAATTTCATTCAAAAATAGCTTTTGGAAACATAGTATAATAATTAACTAATATTATTGTTGCATGTTTACGTATATATGTGCATGAGTGTTATTAATATATATGTAATATTTATGTGTGATGTGTGTAAATGCATGTATGGTATGTATGTTATGTATTATGTACGTATTAGTAATTATTGTGGTATGTGTGTTTACATTCACATATGTTTGTAAGTATTTGAATGTATGTGTATGTTATATATACGTATGTGTGTCCGTGTATGTATGTGTGCGTGTATATTGGTATTATCATCATCATTATTATTAATATTATTAATATTATTGTTATTGAGCTAAGTTAAAATGGAATCCAAAATAAACAAATATATTAAAACCCAAATATGAAGTCCTAGTCCAAGTTTACAAGCCCAAAGTTATGAATTATACATGGCCCAGTTTCGGCCTGGACCAGACTAAACTAAACCCTAAAAGTATCTAACCCTAATCTCTTTTCTATGCGCAGCCCATCAAGAGCTATTGGATCAAATCTTGATCCAACGTCCATGATCGAAGGAAGATGACCATCCAGCTGACCGCGTGAGATCACGCGCAGGCCATTCATCCCTCTACGCGCCCGTGCATCCCACGCATCTGACCCCTCGACTGTTGTGCGCCACGTGGCTTCATCTCGTACAATTCCGCTCATTCCAAGACTAAACCGGGGTCGTTCGTTTCCCATGCAATCTCAGCCGTTGGATCAGATTTGATCCAACGGCCAAGAACGAGTCTGGCCGAGACGACACCTCCACCATGCTTTCTCCACCGGCCCTCAACCACATCACCAGATGCACCAGAAAAACACAAAAAGAGAGATTATGTCAGTACCAAATCGAACATATATGTATTTTTATGTCTTATTTCTACTAAACAAAAAATCAGAGATCAGAATATATGTATAAAAAAACTGTAAGAACATGCAGTTTTTCTAGTTTCCCAGAAACAAAAATACAAACAGTTTCATTGGTAATTTTCTTTTCTCTCTTCTGGCATGTCCTTTTGAATAAGAAAAAAAATAAATAAAAAATACAAGAAAGGGGTCAAGAGCTTACCCTCGTCGTGACCGCCGTCCGGTGATAAGCCTCATGGTTCTTTCAAACTATGCACGGTGAATCGGATGGTGGTGATTTTTAAAAGGGTGTTTTTTTGAAAATATAGTTTCGGTTTTCTTAGATCTAAGGCAAAGGTGTTTGTCTTCTGAAATTCAGGGCTGGATTTAGTTTCAAAAATGGAAAACGTTTCGTTTTTGGGCTTAGGGGCCGGTGGCTGGTGGTGGCTACGGCGGCCGGAGCGGCCAGCCACCACCGTTTTTTGGAAAAAGGTAGAACACTTGGGATTTTAGGGTTTGAATTATAGAGGATTTGGGGGAAGTTATCAAACGGTTTAAAAAAATGTTAAAGGGTTCAAAAGTTGGCTTTTGGGTGTAATTTATAGAGTCTTATTTTTTTAAAATGGTAAAATCACATAATAAGGACCTCCGCCTTTTGTGATTTTTCGGTTTGAGCTTGCTGCATGGTCAAATTGCAAGTCTAGTCCCTCTCCCTTTTTGCTTTATTTCAATTTCGCCCCTAAATTAAACCGATTTAGTTTTTTAAATGGCAAAATCACACCCCTAGTCCTTCCACATTTCAGATATTTGCACTTCGAGCTTGCCCATTGGTTATATTACATATTCAGTCCTTGCAAGCTTATTTTAGTTTATAATTAAGTCCTTAAATGTGTCTTTTTCTTTATTTAATTTCTGTTTTCTGCTTTTATCTTATTTCATTCCGGTCCCTTTGTATGATTTGAATAATTATGTTTTTTTGTTTGGCTTTATTGGTATGTTCGCATTACCATTTTATATTTCATGCTTTTTATATATGTTTTTCTTGTATTTCATGTATATTTATGTTTTTATAATATATATATTAGTTTGTGATATCATGCTTTTGTGTTTTAGTTCGTTTGTTCACATCGTACATATACGCTTTTAGGTGTTAGGTTTTAGTTTATTTTGTGTAAAGTATGTTTTTGTATGTTAGCATAAATTTTTATATCCCCTTTACATCTTAGGTTACATGTTAGTGTGACACGTTTATTATATGTTAATGTTTTTGGGTATTTGTGATAGGCATGAATACTGCGTCGTAAGTTAAGCTTTTAGGTGTCGCATTTCATATTTTCAATAGTATGTTGCTTTGTTAAGGTTATTTTTTTTTTTTTATGTATATCATGTTATTGTTTATGTTGTCCTTTTGCGCATTTGATATTGTTTAAGCACGTTATAGGTAGCTAATTAATCTTGAGGCATGTTTTCCCTTTTTACTTGTTTTTGTTTACTTTGTTTTTATTATTATTATTATGACATGTTATGATATTCGTGTTTTATGTTTTTAGTATCATGTCAATGTGAATGCATGTTTTATAATTTGTTTTTTAAGATTGCATAACGGATATATTTTTGTCAATGCGGTGCCCTTTTATTTGAGCATAAACGTGGCCAGTATCAATCGCAGTAATGGTGGTCTATCGGTTTATTCTCGAATAATGGGGCTCTTAAAATTTACTCGCACTTATAACCAAGTTTTAATTTAATCGTCACTTTAATCCGGAAAGTTTAATATTAATAAAGCGGTAATTATTAAAGTACTAAATTTGGGCGGTGTGGGGTGCTAATCCTTCCCCATCCGTAACCGACTCCTGAACCCAACGTTTTATGATCTCTGGTTTTATGGTGTCCGGCCTACTTTAGTGGCCGATGGCGACTCTATTTTAAAATAAAACACGATTTTTTTAAAACCCTACGGAATACATATTTTTAAATACTCGAAAGATCCCCAAACACCTCGAAACCCCTTTTTTTTAGCAAAAACACTCCGTCGTAAAAAAGGAAAAAATCAGCTTCAGCGGTCGGTTCAGAAATATGGTTGTAAAATCAGTTTTACCTTCAAAAGTTACCCATTCGGCACAATATTTGTGGTTGAAACTGAGCTTTTAGGCAAAAATTAGTTTTGAACTCATTCCCGAAGGGAGCCTAAGTGAAGACTCTATGGAACCTGCGGCTAAACCAAAGGAAATTTAATTAGTGGTTGTAAGTAGAAGCAATGTGTTATTAGCGTAAGGAATGGGAAATAGCAAAGTCAGAGTCAAAGTGGAAGACCACATAGCAGTAGCAGCAGATGAATTTAGAACGAACCAAGAGAGCGAAACCAAAGACCGAACCTGGTCTGAACGTTGCGTGTTCCTAAATCTGTCTAATACTAGGCCAAATCAAATTTGGTTCGATTCTAAACATGATACCAACCATTTTTGTGATTATTCAGATTTGATTTTATCTAGTCATTACTACATACAATGACGGTTGGAAATCCGACAGACCCAACACACCCATTACGAAAGATCTAAGACTGACCACTAGTACTACACCAACTTCCTAAGTCGGTTAGCCTTTTTTATTTTCTAATTTCTTAGTGCACAATATCTTAAGCGGCAGTGCCGACCATACACCATTTAGACGGTAAAACTAACCATACGCTATTCAGGCGGTAGAGCCGGTCATATAACATTCAGGCGGTATAGCTGACCATATAATAACCAATTCAAGTGCACTAAGAAATACATAAACTAAGGCTCAACTGAAAATTTCTAATTACAAAGAAAAATAACACTTTATTAATACACCAAATAATATACAAAATACATACCTCACTACTAATCACTAGCACCCACGTAACTCTCTCAACTTTTCACTCTAACACTTCCTCACTAACTCTCTCAACTTGCACTCTTGTCACACTCACGTCACTTGCCCTTACTCAACTTGCATTAATTCAAGGCCTATATATAGGCGCAGTAAGTCGGTATAAGTTTGAGATATTTTACATATATTATTATAATATATACATATACTCTAGAACTTTGGAGAGAAGATGCACTTGTATTGTTGTCTTTAGAAACATGGAGAGAGGTCGGTGACTTTAACACTCTCCTTCAACGATTTCTCTTTATAAATAATTTACAAATCATTTCGAGTGCTTCTTTGAATTTCTCAAACTGTGGTTTACTTAGATTCTTTATGAATATGTCTGCAATTTATTCATCTGTATTTATTAGTTCTATTTTAATCTCTCCTTCAAGGACTTTCTCGCGAATGTAGTGATGGTACACTTTTATATGTTTTGTCCTTGTATGAAAATTTGGATTTTTTGCTAGACGTATAGCTGATAAATTATCACAGAAAAATCTTACTTGATAGTCTGTTAGCTGATGAAGATCTTTCATTAATTATTTTAACCAAATAGTTTTTTGTATTGTTGATGCCGCTGCTCGATATTTCGTTTCGGTACTCGATAATGATACCGTTGGTTGTCTCTTACTACACCATGATATTACTCCTGATCTAAAACCAAAGTGGGACGGTCATCGTTATGAATCCGATATACTCCACATGTTATTGTCAAATTTGCTCTTGTTTTTCCAAGTTCAATAGAAAATAAAAGTCAATACGGAGGCAGATAGCTGTTTGTCTTTAGAGCATTCGGTCGGCAGCCATGAGACAGCAGACAAAGGAAGAATCCGTGGTGTACTGAAAAACATGAAAAAAGGGTTCCTTTGTCAGTTTAAACTTCATAAAGCATATAACAAAGTTTCATAAAGGCTTAAATGAAAAATAAATGTTAAAATTATATATATTTTGAATTTTAAGTGCTTAAAATATTTTTTTGTTAAAATAGGTGTCTAAAGTTTATATTGTTACAATTTTAAGTACTCGATAGTTAACTACCGTTAAAAAAACGTTAAACAATCAATGCTTGACACGTGACATGTTCATTATATTTTTTTCAAAATTAAAAATTAAAACTTTTTTACACAAAAATTTTAAACTTTCAAAAAATCCTGAAATTCTCAATTTTTTACAAAACAGTCCTTAATCCCTAAAACTTCCCAAACCTGAACCCTCAAATCGCCGCCGCCGCCCCTGAACACACCCCTTTGGTTGCCGGACCTAGCCGATCGTTTCTCCCGACACGACATCGCCGAAAACGACGAACGTCGATTTTGCGTTTGAGAAAATGACCGACTAGGTCCGGTGACCAAAGGGGTGTGCTCATGGGCGGCTAAAGCGGTGACAATTTGAGGGTTCGAGTTTCAAAATTTCTAGGGAATTAGGGACTGTTTTGTAAAAAATTTAGAATCTTAAGATTTTCTCAAATATTAAAAAAATTGATTTTTTCTTAAAAAAAATCAAATAAACATGCCACGTGTCAAGTATTGATTGATTAACGATTTTTTAAACGGTAGTTAACTACAAAATCAAAAAAATTAAAATAAACATGCAACGTGTCAATCATTGATTGGTTAACGATTTTTTTAACGACAATTAACTACCAGACACCTAAAATTGTAATGGTATAAACTTTAACTACATTTTTAACAAAAAATACTTTAAACACCTAAAATTTATAATTGTATAGTTTAAGCACTTATTTTTTTATTTAAGCCTTCCGTAAATTACATCCAAAGTGGACAACTTTTATTAAAAAAATGTTATGCTTTCTTCCTTCCCTCCTCTCTTTTTCATTACAAAAGAGCAAAAGTATCAAAATAAATAATTATTTAATTGCAATCCATGAATGGTCGAGTTTAGCTTAATGACAAAATCATAATTAATAAACCCCGCCCTATTGACATTTGACCATATTAATTTTTAAATAAATTACAAACTGCAGGGCATATGCGAGTATCCTTTTTATTGTTTTTCCGTGTTTTTTTAGGGTTGTAAACAAACACGAACGAAAGTATTTTTATGTTCATTTATTTAATTTTAACCGAATAAATGAATAAACACAAATAATTAAACGAAAATAATTTATTGTTCGTGTTCGTTCGTTAAAATAATAAACGAACGCAAACGGATATTGAGTATTGTTTAATTTTTTTCTTAAGAAGTCGGAAGTCCAGTATTTGAGTATTTTTTAATTTTTATTTTTCTTTTATATTTCTAATATATGTTCTTAATTTTTTTTAAATATAATACTTTTGTTATGAAAAATAATAATATAAATGGACATATGTAAATAAATTTAAACGAACGGATTATCGAACGTTCACGAACATAAATGAACGGACAAGAACTTTGTTCGTGTTCATTCAATTAATTAAACGAATAAAAAATTTTGTTCATGTTCGTCCGTTTAATAATAAACGAACATCCTGCCGAACAATTCATGAACGGTTGGCTGAAAGTTTGGTTCTTTTACATCCCTAGTTTTTTTAATGCAATTGCAATTGGCGTTGTAATTTATCCATAAATATATTATATATTTGAGTTTGTGATATATTAAATATTTTGTGGTGTTTGATTTGAAACTTCAATTACTTCATAGATATGATATATTAGTATAACATACTCTTATTTTAAAGAAAAAGCTTAATCAAAATTCATTGGGTGGTCCCGATAGTAAAGGACAACGTCGTTCCTCTTAGACGATCCGAATTGAAGCAGTGTAGTTTACGCAGTGTGTTAAGGATTAAATTGAAAAAAAAATGTTAAGGTAAAGTACACCACATGTCACTCAATTATTAGTAAGTTTATAATTGGGCCATTGTATTTCAAAAAAATCATAAGATTCATTCAATTAATTGATTGTAACAATCATGTCATGTATATAATTTAGCAATCTACGGTAGTCGACGAACCTCAAATTTTTGTCATAATATTCACCTTGATCTCCTTGTTTGATTCGTCGAATTATATTCCCCAAGAATCTCTCTCGGAAGCCTCAAAATCACCCCAAAATGTTCAAACTTCTTGAACTCCAATATATACCATCCATCGTCAAATGACTTTCGTCTCGAAATATATTCTTCCTATCACCAACAACAATCCTACCATTTTTCGGATCGTCGTATGGAGTCTAAAATCTTTGAGAAGCCCAAAACCCAAACATGCATTTGTAACTTTTTAAAATACTATAATCCATTTGTAAACTTACTAATAATAGAATGACTTGTGTTGTAATTTATCCATCAAATGATTAAAAATGGTTTGTTGAGTATATTTTGCTATAACAATGATTAGAAAATTGTTTTGGACTAAATCGAATATTTTAAAAATAATTCAAAAGTTTCAAATCTTGAAAAATTTGTTGTAATTTACTTCATAAGGTTTGATATTCTTATGAGACTTTAAAGCACCTCTTGAAAGTAAAATGAAATCAAAATTGGACTTTTTAACAGTAGGTTTTGATAGCCCTTTAAAGGTTTCGATGCCTCTACGAAGAGCTTGTGTAACACCCTCGACCCGTATGTTATATTTGGGCCTCAAGCCCAAACCAAAACTATAAAATTTTTTGATTCGGTTTAGCCCAAAAGGTATTTCTCAAAAATGTTTAAAACCAACAGTGGAAAATATAGATAAATAATCAAAACGTTACAAATGAACCCCACTAATTTAAAACATTTAAACATTCGACTTGATTAATACAATTTCAAAAATAAAAATTTACAGACTCCACCACGTAAGGTCATATGAATACACAACCAACTAAATACAAGTACCGTACTCTGGAAATCACCCCATGCTGGTCAACCTACGCACGGAAACGTGTAACACCCCGAATTTTAGCCCAAATTTAAAACTTTAATTTTGAAATTCTCAATTCCAAAACCCTAACTTTTGGTAATGTTTTGAAGTTTAAGGACTAACTCTATAGATAACCCATATTTTATTTAGAATTTGAATTCTAATGCTATTAAATCTCTGCTCCAGTCGTCTCTTTTACTTTTACTTGTTTTACAATTTAGTTATTTATAATCTTTTTCTATCCTAGACCACTGATTTCATTATTTTACTTAAATTAAGTTTACTATATATATATTTATTAATCTAAACTGCCCAACTATATATATATATAGTTATATTTATGCAATAAAGAAATTAAAAAAAATACCAATGCCGTCATGCACACCCAATACCACAAACATGGTCATACCAAAACGTTTTCGATTCGGTTAAGATTTAGTACTAGACAAGGAGCGCGAGAGTTGTTCGCGACGTCGTTATAGCTTTACCGTTGCGAGGTGTGTTTCTTTAAATTATTTTTTTATGTGTTAGTGTTTTACACCTTGCTTGATTATAATTTGCACTGTAACTTGTATGTCAGTCATCATGTGCATACTTTTTCATAATATGTTTTTAATTATGATTTATGAAACATCGAATTTACGGAACTATTATTTATGTATTTATGGACTATGACTTATGAAGTATGTTTTATGGAATATCAAATTTATAAAATTGGTTTTTATGAAACTTGAGTTTTAATCATCATATCATTGTATGAGCATGGGTTGGGTTTGTATGAAGGAAGTTTACGAATATCCTCCCTTCAAACGGTTGATACACTTAAGACCGGCGGTTGTAGTGAGGGGTTTTGAGAAACTTTTCTCTTCTCTTGGCGGTTGTAGATGGGTGCATTGCATTGCGCTCGTGATTTATGTGTTATGGTTTAAAGGATTTTAAGAAAATAATACTATATTTTACGACTATGGTTTTCTTGCACTTTAGAGACACACTAAGCTCTTTAGCTTACTCCCCCATAGTTTTCTCTTATAGATATCTTTGGACTTTAGGCGACGTGGTACTTGGAGGATCTCACCTTTTATCCAGTTATTTTATTTTTCAGTACGAATTACCTTTTTTAAGTTTCAAATTATTAGTTATTAATTATTTGGACATCAATGTAATTTAGACTTTGAGTCTATTTATGTTTTGGGGATTATTTTTAGCATCCATTTATTGTAGTTTTATTTGGATATTTTTATTAAACATTTGAATATTTATTATGACATTTATGTTTTATTTATTATGAGTGATTTATCAAATTATTGTTATATGTTCTTTTTAAATTAAAGTATAATTTTCAAAAATGGTTTTCTTGAGGGTTAAGTTTTCAATCGTAACTTCCTAAATTTGTTTTTTTCTAGGCCAAGTTTAGGGGGTTATACAACGATTCCGAGCGCTGAGCTTACAAAGCTCAGCGGTACCCATCTAATCTACTATACTTCATGCTATTCATAAACATAAGCATGCAAGCTAGTATGAGCAATTAGGAAAGATAAATAAATACGTGGTGCTACCAATAGTCGCCTAAACACATGCTCTCATCAAAGCAATCATCCTACATGGCTCACAAGGCCCAGCCATACTCATAACATGGCACTATAACATCATATAGATATGACGCTACCTCTAGCCGCCAAATCATATAGCATAGCATGAAAGCATAAGCTTCTCATAGCATATAAGCATTATATCGTAATATAGGAGTGAGGCCCGGTCCTACTAAGCATCGGGATCATACACTCTGAGTGAGGCCCGGTTCCACTAAGCATCGTGATCATACACTTTTTGGGGTGAGGCCCAGTACCACTAAGCGTCATGATCATTCACCCATGATCAAAATCTCTCATCAAGCATCTTTAAGTGAAGCCCAGTTCCACTAAGCGTTGGGTACATACATTCGGCAATCTTTAACCATGATGTTGCAACACGCTCTTTCTCACACTGGGTATCTGGATCCCACCAAACAATGGTAACTCAACCATCTAGGTGTCCATTTCAGCACATAGCAAGGACACGTCTACCACATATCACACAATATCACATGATCCACCAAAGATCCCTACGGTGTCCATTACTATCAAGTCACTCAACCTTTACCAAGTTATTAATTGTTATGGAAGTGTACATTAATCGTCCTCATTAATTATCTCTATTAATCCATATTATCTCATTAACATCCCAAGTCAGATTCCATCTTTTTATTAGCATTATAGATTATTTCGTTTAGTGGGTACCGATGCTAGAACACAAGTATCGATATGGTACCCTTGTGTATCGGTACTCATAACCGTACCGATACTATTATAGCTTGCTAGAAATCCTCAATTTCCACAAGTATCGGTACGGTTTGACCCGTACTGATAAGGTCCCCAATCGCGTACTGATACGACCAAAGCTCGTACAGATACCCTACACACGGTCTTGTACCATTTCCATAGATTACGACTTTTACAATACTTTATTCGATCTCTAAAGCTTATAAAAGTCATTATGGTTTGTTTACTAACACATTCATTCAATTGTTATTACTTACCGGCTTCAAAATCATTTAATCGAGTATTTATCCCACAAACATAATTTCCAACGAATCACGTCAATCTATTCGAACAAGCATACAAAGCACCACAATCAATCAATCATCAAATAATCATACGGGTAATTATTATAATTTCCCAAATAGAAAGAATTCTTTCCTCACTCACTATTCTTCCATCCGAAACTCCTTCAAACACAAATTCATATTTCTTACTTAGTGGTTTACCGAGAATCGAAAGTGTTATTCTTCCTTTCGTTCTTCTTTACTCACTATTTTTTATACAATTTTTTTTATCCGAAATTCCTTCAGAAATTTTTCTTTCTTCATCTTCACTGTCTTCATTCGTCACTTACTCTATCCTTCTTTTTGTTGGGAGCAAGGCGGTTAAGCTACGAACTCTCGGATGCAATCTGAAGCCTCTCTTGAGCAAGAAAACACCCTTTTATGTCTAGTTAAGGAATGCAAGGCTGTTAAACACTATACATTCCCTGAACATTTTCGATCTTTCAAACTTGGTGTTAAACCAAAGTTCCAGGTACCGTTGTGGAAAAAGCAAAAGACAGTAAGTAAACGTAATCAGCATTCAATAGCAACACCAGCAACAGGAAAGATCAAATTCAACTCACAGATCGCACACTAGTGACCAACAAATGTTAGGCTTAAATCTCTAATTTAGATCAATCATGAGCAGAAAACTACAGCTAAGCTTAAAACTTAACTACCAGCAAGTTCATATCACTATAATTTCCAATTCATAAGAATAATGTCATCAACCACCACAGACCAAAGAATTCAACTCATATCAGTCCAAAGAAATTAGGTGCAGAAGCAAACGAGAATTATCTTACAAAAACTAAGAAGCCTCAACTCAGTCTTGAACAAAATTAGTCTAATTACGAGACTTCAACTCAAAGAATATCCACCATAGTCATTATGCACTAAACAAACGTGGAAAGCTAACTTGGACCACTTTGCTAAATCAACTATTGCACTTATATTATTAGAATCTCAACACAGTGCTAATTCCAGCAAATCAAAACTATCACCAAAAAATTGTAGCCCAAACGATCAAGATCCAATGTTACTAGATTGTACCATGAAATTCAGAACTATCACGCTAACTGAAAAAAAACTAAAAATTGAACCATGAAGCAACTAACCGACAGTCTACTAAATCTGGCCAAACGAAGAGTTTGCAGATCCTGATTGGAGAAATCATCAAAAATCGAGCAGTTATTCTGATTTAAACAGCTACTTGAAATTCTATAGGGATTGAGGGCAACTGAACGAGAAGCAACGAACCACCACGTCAACGAAAAAGTATGAAGAATCAATCTGATATTATATCAAAAACTCGATGAGTGTCGAACGACATATTCATACCTGAGATATGAAAATTAGGGATAAAACGGTAGATATACGAACCACCACTTGACAAGATCTAGATGAGGTAGAACAAGAAAACAAACGATGGAAGAGAAGCTCGTGTGGATGATGAATTGAAACGACGTCAGGATCTTTGGCTCAGATACCATGTGAAAACGAAGGCATGGTGGCCGGACGGTAACCGGTGTGTGGTGAAGGTGAAAAATGATGAGGGTTAGAGAAATAACAAAAACACATAGATATAGAAATGTGAATCTAATTTTATTTGAAATGGATTACTTTTTCAATTTGGTTACATAAATGTTGGGTATTTATAGCCCAAAGAAGAATGACCCAATAGGCTAACAAATTCAACACACTAATAATATATTCTTAACAATCAATTAACTAATTATCTTCAACAACCCTAAACGGCCTTTAAATCCTCCATGAGTCTCATCATATTCGCAACATTATCATGCATCTCATAGATATCAAGTGTCGTACTATTTGTCTCCAAACATGCATATTCATCGTATATCTATTTTGCAGATACTAACACGCAAAATAATCACATTTATGATGCTCATGAAGCAACAGAAGTTTGAGGTGTACTAACCTTAAGCCAAGGTGATAAGTCCCCATCCAAGCTCCTTCAATCATTCTTTAATTCCAAAATTCGAGTCCACCAATTCCTCCATTTCACACTATTAGACTACTTTAGGGGATAAAACGCGTAAAAATAGCTTACCAGGTTCAAATTTGGTGAAACAGACTGCGCCAATAGACTCATAATATCGAGAAACCCCTGGGTAAGTTCTCTCTAAAAAAGTCAACAGCTCGATCAACACAGTCAATGGCTCAATCAACACGGTCAACGGCTTAGTCAACTCAATCAGTGTGGCTCGGCTCTAACCCAGCTCGGCTTAGATGGCTTCAACTGCCCATGACGATGCCACGCGCAGCCGACAGCGTGTACAACGGCCGAACGGCCACGGGAAGCTCTAGATTTGCTCCAAATCGGCTGGAGAATTCAATGGTGGCTTCAAAATATGACGGTTGTAACACCCCAATTTTGGGCTTAGATGTTTTAAGGGTTGGATCGAAGGTTCAGTGGACCGGTATTAGAGATTAGAGTCAGTTTCGAGATTAAATCAGATTAAATATTTTTGAAGGTGATAAAATTGTGGAAAAATATTATAAAATCATTATTAAATATATTAATGATTATGGTAAAGTCAATTTCGGAAAACGAGTTTTGGAAATTGGACATTTTGGGCTAGTGACCAAAATAAAACTATTTTTAGTGGCTATTTTGTAAAGAGTCAAAAATTTGAATCTTTAAGGAGATAATTGCCCTAAAAGTCTAATATCAGACTTTATCCCTTAATTGGCTATTTTAAAGTGTTTTAGAAAATATAAATATGTTGGGGAGAGTTATTTTGTAGTTAAAAGTTTTAAAACAAAAATCACATAACTAACTTTCTCAAAATATTTTCTCTCAAAATCTCTCCAGCCAAACATCAATTTCTTCTTCTAAATCTTCAAGTAAACCTTTCTTTTCTTAAATATTTTGTTTGTAAATGATTCTTTGTTGTTAGTTTACCAAAACCTTATTGTTTTAACTTTGTTTTCTCATGTAAATCATCCAATTAAGGGAGAAAGCATCCATTAGAGGTAAGGTTCGTTCTCCTCCTCTAATGAAAGTTTCTTTACTGAAATTCATAAGTTTTTGACTCTTTACAATTGTTTTATAATGTGTTTTGATAGTTTAATTGAGGAAAATTGGTTTAATTATGTTTTGATTGATGAAATTTGTAGATCTTCGTACTTGTTCTATTTTGCTGGGATTTTGATAAGATTAGATCGTGATTTTGATATTTAATTGAGTTAATAACTTGGTTTTAACATTGTAATCCCGAAACAAGTTGAATCTCTAATGTTTAAGGGTGTTAATCAAGGGTTTTTGGGGTAATAGTTGAGTTTAATCATTGCTGGAAGTAACATGATGTTGGGAAAGGGTTTTTAGATGTTAATTGATGGTGTTTAATGGGTTGAATCGTTATATTATGGCTGGGTCGAGTTTCGGAAGTGTTTGAGGATGTTTTTGATATGTTTTAGATGGTTTTTGAGTGGGCAACTTAAGAGTTGCAGGTAATTTCTTGTTGGCAATGGTTTGAATGCATAATGATGCATTTTCCCTCTGGTTTTATGTGATTAAAATAGGGGATAATCAAGGCAATGAAGCTTGACGTTGTTTGTTGCTATCCGGGAGCTCGATTCGCGTTGGCAAGAAAAACGAGGTGTATCGGTGAATGGAAACGGTTTTAAAAGTCTTTCAAAGGTTTCAAAGTGTTTTTGGGAGTTTAGGTTAAGCTTGAAACACTTATCTAAGCTCGGAAGCAAGTTTCTCTCTTTTGCTCTTTAATATCGTATATGAGCATGTGTAATTCATGTTTTGGTCGTAAACATGGTTTGCTTTACTTACTGTAAATGCATGATTTTGAGTACATATGCAATGTTTTAAAAGTTTATGAAATGCTAGTGAGCATTGGTTTTCATTCCGGTCTGGAATGGTGTTATCTCTTTGGCAATGTGATTTGCATATGTGGTGATTTTGTATAATGCATTGTAAAACAATGAGTAAATGGTTTTATAAATGATATATTGGCTATGTGACATGATGAGAAAACATTCGGATATAGGTTACATGCCATAGGATGAAGTGCACTATAATATGTTAAAAATCGATTGTGGTTATGGGTCCTTGAGGTAAGCGGTCGGCTACTCAGACTATGATGTTATCACTTGGGTTGAGTGGTTGGTTCCCCTTGTTGATGTTTATCTTGCGGTCGGCAAGGGTGTTGATCATGCGGCCAGCATGGTATGGGTCATGGTAGTGGTCGACTATCATGGGAGATCTATGTATCCGATATGTAAGGTTAATGGTCGGTTAACCAAGGATTAGCGGGCTAATCAAGGATAGTGGTCGACTATCCGAGGTCACTGTAAATGCCAATATATGCAAGTTCATGTGTTGAACCTACTTTTTAATGCTTTGGGATTTAAGCATGGTTTTGTAAAGTGATGCTTTGGGATTTAAGCATGCTTTTGTAATTTAATGCTTTGGGATTTAAGCATGTGGTTTGTAAAGGTTTTTGCATATAGTCGATATACATGTTTGATTTGGAATCATTGGAATTGCTTAGGTCGTAAGTATGGATTGAAAACAAGTGTTTAGTTTTCAAGGGTTATATCGCATCATTGTTTTAAGAGCACCCTCACTAAGCATTTGTACTTACGCTCCATTTTTCCTAGAAGGGAAAAGTTTAAAGCGATATAAGACAAAGACTACTTTAAGTATGAACTCGGTTTATATTTCCTGTTAATACAACAATGTGTTCGCCATATTTTGGGGATTTTTAATTCTGTTTTCCCATGGTTTTTAAGCATGTTATGTTCTAGATTGTAAGGCTGATTTGATGTTGATATGTGGGTTGATGATCTTTGCTTATAGTTGAGACTAGGTGGTAGCATAGGAATGCATCTACTTAACCTTGATGGTTGCCATGTTTTGATGATTCAAGCAAGTTTGTTCTGATGCTTTAGATGTGTAAGCATGACGAGTATGCCTTAAAGTGCCTAATGTGAGTTTTGGTTGTTTGGTAGAATGATATTAGGAAGCATGCCTATAGAATATTTTGGGGTATATGAATGCCATGTAATGTTATTGGTTATGTGCTGTTTTTGGTTAGGAATATATCCTAGTAATGTTGTATAAGTGTTTGAAGCATGTTAGAGCATTTTGGTTATCATTGAAGAATGTTTAGACAGCAAATTGGGACATTCCAGGTCCAGGCATACTGGTACGGGTGTCCCTATTTCGGTACGAGTAAGCCATTTTAGGCTTAGCGTACCGGTCGTGAAGAAGCATTTCGGTACGAGCCTAGGCAAATTTGGCCAGCGTTTCGGTACTCGAGAGGGTGTTTCGATACGGTACAAGGATTTTATGAAAGGCGTTTCGATACACGGGAGCGTATCAGAACAGATTTTAGCTACTGGAATCTGAGTTTTGGAAATTATTGAGGCGTTTAGGGTTTAAAGTTTAGGGGTTTAAGTGCAGTAGTTTTGAATTTATGGGCTGTTAATAGAATTATGAGTTTAGGGTTAAAATTTAGGGTTTATAGGTTAAAACTTAAATCCCTACCCATATTACCATGAAACCTAAACCTTAACCCTAAATCCTAACCATGAACCCTAAATTCTAAATCCTACACTAAAATCCTTAAACTAAAATTCTAAACCCTAAAATTAAGGCACTTATGGAAACAAAAAGTTTTCACAGCTTGTGTATAGGATAATAATTCTTCTTATATATAGTTCTTGTTTTCTTTTATATTTTAATTTGCTTCTAGTTTTCCTCTGCCTTGTGGCACACTTTTGCCTTATGGCTTGTTTTCGCCCACATTTATGGTAGATTTGCGTTCATGGATGATTTTCTCACGACGTTTGGCTCTGGATTATTTTTATCAGTGGTTTGTTTGCCAACATAGTCATATTTGTTTTGTGAAGCAACCTGCAAAATTGTTAGTTTTGCTCACCACTCCTACTTCGATTCTTAAGTGAGTAGATGGATAGAGACAATAAAATTTCTTTCCATCTTCCTTTATCCAGTGTTTCATCACATCCTTAACGTTGCAGCTTACTGGACGTGTTTTGGTAGTCTGATATTCAGTTCTATAATTTTTTTGTTTTCTTTTGTTTTATTATTTTTCTGCTACATTTTAATTTTATTTAGAATGTTTTTTATTTTATTTTCTAATATGTTTAACTGGCATGTTATTCAAAAAGCTATCGCATCGTATGGTTATTTTAAATCTTCTTATACATATTGACGTATGGTACAAATACTTGCCTACTTGAGTCTAAGTAATGTATTTAACTTTATATACTATATTTGTAATATTATTTTTTAGGATTTGATGACTCGTTCAAACTGGAAAAAAAGAATATAATTATTTGGTGGACTAATAAAATAAAGAAAATACTTTGATACACAAGCTTGTATAAATTAAAGTTTATACAAACCTTTTAGTTTTAAGGTTTAAGGATTTAAGCTAAGTTTAGAGTTTAGGATTTAGTGTATAGGGTGCAGAATTTAAGGTTTATTGTTAAAATTTAGAATTTAGAGTTTAAGGTTTAAGATTTTATAATATTAAGGCTAAAGATTTAAGTTTTAAATTTTATAACTTAAATATAAAGAATTGTGTAATTTTTTACACATCTTGTACATTAAAATATAACCCATAAAATAACGGCAAGGGAAAGTGTAGCAAAAACATAAAAATTAAGTGAACGTCATTAGATTACTCATGAGATGAGATAGTCAAAGATCAGGGCTGGCTATAAGGGGGAGCACCCTGAGCGACCGCTCAGGGCACCCCACTAGTCTAGGGCCTCCAATTAGTCTAGGGTCTCTAAAATTTTAATATCTGTATTTTTTAATTTTTTAATTTATCAAATAAATACATTAATTTAATAGTTCTTAAATTATTTCTTTTCTTAAATAAATAAATTAATTAATCTAACAATAAAAATAACGTGTTTCAAATATTAAATTAATTGTTCAAAGTAATGAGATGAATAGAAATTCATTGTCTATTTTTGGTGCCCATTTTTATGCCCAACATTAAAAAATTAAATTTTAAGCCTTAACTCTAACTTTTAAATCATAAACTATGCACCCAATACCTTAAACCCCAATCCTAAATCGTGTCCTTAAACTATAACTCTAAACCTAATTTTTTTACTATTGGGGCCTAAATATGGATAGATAATTTCTATTTGTAATGAGATATACTTTATTTATATAAGAATCTAATTTTAGTTTTCGCTTAGGGTCTCGAAAATATTCGAGACGACCCTGTCAAAAATGATGAGTACTATAATAAAAAAAAAAGTTAATGAGTACAAGGCAGGCGGCTGTGTCCATCCTTTTGCATTTGGCATGCATAATTGTGGTCACATAATTGTTTTAAGCAAAGCCATTCAGCAACCTTTTGCTTTCCAATCTACCCTCAACCTTTGTTTCTTCTGCCCAAATCAATATATAACATTTTTCCATACAATATGAATAACATAAAAGGTTAATATATGTTTTAGCCCCTATACTATTATTAGGTTGATACTTTTAAAGAATATTTTTCTTTTATCTGAATTGACCCTTATACTAACATTCCATCCATCCTTTTTAGCTCACCACTGTTAACGATTTTAAAAAGTTGATATCACCTAATAAAACGCAGTCACGTGTTGAAATAATTTTAATTAGAAAATAAAAAAAACATAAACATATATATAAATATATCATAAAGATTCTAAAAAAAATCTTAAAATTTCATAATTAATCTTCTCAAATCATATGATTTTTATATAATTATGCTTATTTATTTAAAAAAACAATAAAATTATGAGAAAAAAATCTTAAAAATTCTGGAAAGTCAGAAAACTTGAAAAAGAATCTGAGTTTATATATATATATATATAATTTTAAAGAATTTTTAATTTTTAATGATTTTTATAAAAAAATAAACATAGATATAATTTAAAATTATATAAATTTCAAAAATTATTCTTGAATTATATATTTTATTTTTTTCTTCTATTTTTATGGTTTTCAATTTTCTCTACAACTTTCTTAGATTTTTCAATGTTTCAATTGTTTTTTAGACTTAACAATATCTTAATGAATCAAGTCATTTTTTTAGCGAAAAACCTAAACTAAATTTCATTAGACAAAAGGAAGGATTACAAAGCATAAACACTCTCTAAATCATGAATATTTATGGAGAAAAAAATACAAGAAAGTCAAATAGCGTGAAAGAACCAATTAAACTCATTCCTTCCTTAGAAAATTTATTCCGTCTTCTAAATAAAATTCAACAAAAATATACATTGACCAGAAAGCTCCATGAATTAAACATTCTTCCCACTAAGAGTTCTTAGGACATTAACTATCCACCACAAGGGAATTAGAAAAAAGTAACATACCATTGATCGTCTTGTGACTTGAAACGCTAGATAATACTTGAAACGTTCGATAATACTTGTTATCTGAACGTTAAGTTTCCATAACATCAGACAATATCATCACAAACACAGACAAACCTATAAAAATACAGACAAACGAACTGAAATACAAGCTGACAAAAAAATAATCAAAAAATAGATCTAAACTGACTTCAGACAAAGAAAAAAAATAAAACTAAAAAAAATCCCTCATCAAAAAAGAAAAATCTTATTGATAAATGACCAACGTAAACACTAAAAACTAATTGACTGCATGAATAACACTGTCGAAAACGACTTTGACAAAGAAGAAAAACTCAAAGAAATTTTTAGAAAATAACTATCCTAGAAAATGGAAGTAGAAGGGGTTATAAGAAACCATGTCACTCTTTTCATGAAAAATAATAAGTGTTAAAGTGATGAATTTTTTTTTTATCTTATGTATAAACTTGAACCGAAACTAATCTGACCCATGAACACCTCCAGGTCAAACTAATAATTTTTTTTATAGTGACAATAGTGATGGCAATGGGCCGGGTCGGACGGATTTTTAGCAACCCTAATCTCGTCCCGAATTCAATATATTTTAACCCGATTCTACATTGACCTAACAAAAAAGTATAATCCGACTTCGAAATTTAAACGAAAACTCGACTAAACCTGCCTGACTTGGAAAAAATAATAAAATATTAAATATACTATATTAAAAAATATATCGAATCAGGTCGTGAAATTTTCACCCTAGAACTGAACCTGGCCCCAACTCATTTTTTACCAAAACCTGCCCACCCCGAATCCAAAATTCAAGAGAAAAAGCTCGTTCGACGCTGGTCGTTCACATCCTGGCAGGTTCGGATCATTTTGTCAACCTTAGGTGCCAACCTAATAATTTAACTATATTAAGGGACCAAAACAACTATTAAGCCAAAAATAAAATATCTTAAACGTCCTTTTTGGGGGTAAACTACATCAGTAGTCACCGAACTATGATTTCTTTTCTATTTTGGTCACCGAACTATTTTTTTGGCAAAAACATCACTAACGTTATGTTTCCTTCTTATTTTGGTCACCGGCTGTTAAAAACTTAATGGTTTTGCTAACGTGGAATTTTATTTTATTTTTTTAATTTTCCATGTCATTTCTTCTCTCTCCTCGTAAGCAATATATGTTATTTTAGAATATTTTTATTCAAACTAACAGGATGGTGACACGTGTCACTGCCTATTAGTGGAATAAAAGGAATGAAAAATCAAGCCCCTTATGCAGCCAGAGAGATTCGATTAATAGGCAGTTACACGTGTCACCATCCTATTAGGCAGTTACACGTGTCACTATCTATCTGGCTGCATAAGGGGTTTGATTTTTTATTCCTTTTATTCCACTAATAGGCAGTGATACGTGTCACCAACTTGTTAGTTTGAATAAAAATATTATAAAATAACATATATTACTTACGAGGAGAGAGAAGAAATGACATGAAAAATTAAAAAAATAAAATAAAATTCCTAACTGCCGGTGACCAAAATAGGAAGGAAACATAACGTTAGTGATGTTTTTGCCAAAAAAATAGTTCGGTGACCAAAATAAGAAAAAAACTATAATTCGGTGACTACCGGTAGTTTACCCTTTTTTTTTGGATCAAATATCTTAAGTCCTGCTCTCATCACCACATGTGGTTCCAAGCATTATTCCAACAGCAACTCCTACGATGGCAGCAGAGGCGGCAAACATTAGTTATTGCGAATATATTTGTATATATTTTCCATATACATACATATCAAGCTTAGCTTATAAATCCATATATTTGCCATTTATGTTGCTAAATTCAAACTGTTAAGAGGAGAGGACATGGAGCATCAAGATTCTAAAGTGATTACTTCGTCTCACCAGGCCGAGGAGATCGATAATGTTGGCATCCCCTAAAGCTCCGGTAAACTCCCTTTTCGTCTTGAGCTTCTTTCCATGAATAGAATAACTGATGAACAAAATCATCCCTTCTAGTTTGACATGCCTTCTAACTTGCAAATCTGGGCTGAAATCTATCCAAGCATGTATGTTGTTGATGTCTACTGGACATCAGATTGTTTATCGGTATATATAAATATATAGTCCAGTTTATAGTTTCCGATATCGAGCAGGTTTAACATGTTATGCAGATGATGAGGTAAATGACTCTCCAATAGAGCAAGTTCGACTCACTGTCCCGATTCACGATAATCCAACATTGCCATGTTTGACATTTCGAACATGGGCTTTGGGGATAATCTCGTGTGCTGTTCTATCATTCTTGAACCAGTTCTTCCAGTACCGCCAAAATTCATTACAAATATCGTCAGTCTCAGCACAAATCGTTGTTCTTCCACTTGGAAAGCTTATGGCAGCATATCTACCGCGCAAATCGCTTACGATTCCTTCTACAAAATGGTCGTTCTCATTAAATCCAGGCCCTTTTAACATGAAAGAGCATGTCCTGATTACTATATTCGCAAATTCTGGTTCCACCAATGTTTATGCAGTGAACATTATTACCATTGTTAAGGCCTTTTATCACGGTCAGATACACCCTTTGGCTGCTTTGTTGTTAGCTCAAACTACGCAGGTCAGTTTCTTTTCTTTATTACGGACACAATGGATGCTATTGCAGTCTCATCTGTTGCTCACCACCATTGTTTCTTTTGGAATATTCAGATGCTTGGATTTGGATGGGCTGGAATGTTCCGAAACTTTCTTGTTGATTCGCCATATATGTGGTGGCCTAACAACCTGGTGCAGGTCTCCCTCTTTAGGTGCTCTCTTTGGATTCATTTTATCCCCCATTGCTCTATAGATGTTTGCAATTTCCAACTCGTTAATTGTAATCGTAGGGCATTGCATGATGATGAGGATCGGTCTAAAGGTGGCCTAACGAAGCTGCAGTTCTTCATCGTGGTTTTCATATCAAGCTTCTCATACTATATTGTTCCAAACTATCTTTTTCCATCGATCACTGCTTTATCTTTCGTTTGTTGGATATGGAAGGACTCCGTGACAGCCCAAATAATTGGAGCCGGTCGAGATGGACTTGGGGTCGGATCGTTTGCCTTGGATTGGTCGACAGTGGCTAGCTTTTTACAATCTCCATTAGCCACCCCTGCATTTGCTATAATCAACCTAATGTTGGGGTTTGTCATAGTAGTTTATATATTAACCCCTATAGCTTACTGGAGTAACTCGTATGATGCTAGGAGATTTCCCATCATCTCGTCACACGTGTTCACTGACGATGGCGGAAAATACAATGTTTCAAGAGTTTTGAATTTCACAACCTATGAATTCGACCAGCAAGGATATGATGGCTACAGCAAAATTAACTTGAGTGTCTTCTTTGTATATTCTTATGGTATTAGCTTTGCCACACTGGCTGCTACGGTGTCTCATGTTGTATTTTTCCATGGACGGTAAGATACTTATATACTGAGATTTAAATTTCGTTAGCTGATGCGTTTTCGATTACAAATACTTTGTATTTGCAGCACAATCTGGGAACAAACAAGATCAGCATTGGGGGATAAGTTTAGTGATGTTCATTATAGATTGATGAAGAAAAACTACAAAGCCGTCCCACAATGGTGGTTTTACATGCTGTTGATCATTGTAATTGGATTTGCCATGCTTATTTCTGAAGGCTTTGACAGACAATTCCAACTCCCTTACTGGGGAGTCCTTTTGTCAATTGGCTTGGCTATGTTCTTCACTCTCCCAGTTGGCGTGATTATGGCTACCACGAACCAGGTATATTTCTGAACCACAACTTGTTCATCTGCTAATTTGTTATATCCACTTCACCATATATATAAATGACCTTAAATGCAGCAACCGGGACTAAATGTCATTACTGAGCTGATTATTGGTTACATTTATCCTGGTAAACCACTGGCAAATGTTGTTTTCAAGACCTACGGCTATATAAGCGCGGCGCAGGCAATAATGTTTCTGCAGGACTTCAAACTAGGCCATTATATGAAAGTTCCTCCAAAGTCGATGTTTGTTGTTCAGGTAATTTCTAACTTCACAGTACTTGTAACGGTATATAGGTAGTAGCTATCTTTATAACCTGAAATGCGCGGATTACCGAAGCTGGTAGGAACGGTTGTGGCCTCTTGTGTCTATTTCGGGACTGCTTCGTGGCTCCTCACAACAGTGGAGCATATCTGTGATCCATCCAAATTGCCACAAGGAAGCCCCTGGACATGCCCTGGAGATGACATATTCTACAATGCTTCCATCATTTGGGGAGTAGTCGGACCACTGCGAATGTTTGGCCGTCTTGGATTGTACTCTAAGATGAACTACTTCTTTCTTATCGGCATCCTCGCACCATTTCCTGTATGGGTATTGTCTCGTATGTTTCCTGACCAAAACTGGATTAAGCTCATTAACATGCCTTTAATCGTTGGAGGTTCCGGGTATTTGCCAGCGGCCAGAGTTGTAAACTACTGGTGTTGGGGTACCGTAGGCCTGTTCTTCAACTTTTTGTATATAGGAGGTACAAGGGCTGGTGGGCTCGCCACAACTACATTCTGTCAGCTGGGTTAGATGCTGGGGTAGCTTTCATGGCCGTGCTTTGCTACTTCACTTTGCAAATGTGGGGTATTAATGGACCTAAATGGTGGGGCGCTCAGTTAAATGATCACTGCCCCCTGGCAAGTTGTCCCTCTGCTCCTGGAATACAAGTTGAAGGTTGCCCGGTATTTGGCTGAAAACTTGCTTTCTTGCATAGAGATACTTCTCTCTCACACACCCTCCCTCTCTCTCTCTCTACACACACACACACACACACACACACACACATATATATATATATCATCTAGATACTTTCTCCTCTCATAAACATAATAAACATGCAGATTATAGATATGTAGACTGTTATATGCTAAATTTTGACACATTCATATATTTGTATTGTGTTTGTTGTTGCGCGTAATAAGTGCTACGCAATTGTGCAAGTATACACGTTGCAAGTTATAGTATAAAAGATATCGTCTCCACAGGGATTGGTGCCACTTCAAGAATCTAGTCTCTTGCACTGTAAAAAGTAAAAACACAAGTGAAGGATTATAGAAGTTTTAACTAATAACTAATTTAGAAAGCAATTAAGTAAAAGAAAAGATGAATTCGAATGAGAGAGATAGGCTAGGTTATCGTGAGTTGAGGTGTGATAGCCAATTGGATTGTCTTGGTAAAAGAGTGCATGGGCAACTCGATTGCCGTGGCGACTTGCACAACGGGGTTGCCTTGGCAACTAATTGATGGTTGCTTGGGCGACTAGTTGGGCAACTACTTGGGCGATCGGGCAAAGAACTCAAAGTTCGGCGGAGCGTTCTTCAATGGTTTCTTTTTATCCCTAAGTCGAAACTCTAGCTACTTGTGCATGCCTTGATAATACATCCTGCGTGAATCAAGGGTGAACAACAACCAATCTTGCGCTCCTCTTAGCCGTTGAAATCCTTAACTTATTCCTAAGCGGATTAATCTTCACCATCATTGGATTGCATAAAGATCATATTCATTCGTTTCTTGAATCTAACTCTCCCGATATTAGATAAATGGATAATATCACGAGATCCTCTCCCAATTCACTCGCAAACAATAATAGGAACCAAGAATGAATAAACCTTGAAATAGAAAAGTGCAAACTCTTATTACCTAAACAAAAACCAATAGTTTCTCACAACCACAAAACACAATAACCATAGCCAAGTAAATTTAGTTCATGGCTAGGTTCCAAAGAAACACAAGATAATTAATCCCTAGCATGAACCCAATCGAACAAAGATGAAGGAAGAGGCTTGTCGAAATCCTCCTTGCCCTTGATGCTTGTCGAAAATTCTCTCCTCTTGCCCTACTTGGACTTGCCAAAATTTCCTCTTGCTCTCTCTCTTGAATTGTCGAAATCTCTTGCTATTTATAGGGCTAGGCCAAAGTCCTTCTTTGAGGAGGAGTTTGAGTTGGAATTAAATTATCTTTAAAGAATATAATTCTTTATTATAATTTTATTCCTATTAGAACTTCTCCTATCCACTTGGAATTTAATTCTTCTTTAATCTCTCGCATGGCAATCAAATTCCTTTGGGCTTGGACCTTGCTCCATGTCATCTTGGGCTTGTAAAATCATGAATTTCGACATCCATATTGCTTTTGGTCTTTGTCGACAAATGCCATGGCAACTGCCCTCGCTCTGCGTCTCCTTCATGCACCGCCTGCAACTAGCTCGGCATATCCTTCATGCATTGCCCTCGCAACTAGCTCGGCATTGCTTTGGCAAGTGATCCCGCATACACACAAAAACACACCACCTATTTCCACAAAAATCACCAAGTTATGTAATCAAGCTCAACGATTGAAGGAAACATGGATTAATGCATGAATGGCTAACTATGCAACAAACTCGAACTATTGCTTGTCCTCAAGCAATGCAAACTCATAATTACCTTGCTCAAGACTTCAAATTTTCACAAACTTAGCTTTGAACTTGATTTCAATTCTCGAACCGGGGCACAAAGTATGATTGGCTTTTTATTTTTCGTAAAACTGATGAATTACTCGGAATCAAACTATAATGCTTGTGAGTGTGTGCGAGTTGTGTGCAAGTTGATTTTTCGGATTCTATGCAAACAATAGGTTTTCAAATTACTTCATTGGGTTCTTTTTAACATGTTTTAACTAGAGCCAATTTCGGGCACCTCTAGTGTTTTATTTTTAGTTTTCTTAAGTTAATTTAATCGACTAGAGCCGGTTTCGGGCACCTCTAGTTAAAATTTTTTAACACATCCTAGAGCCAGTTTCGGGCACCTCTAGTGAATTTTTTTTTAGCACATGCTAGAGCCAATTTCGGGCACCTCTAGCATTCATCCAATTTTTATTCTAATCCCCCAATTTGTTAATTATCAACCTAAGTTTACTAGAACTCCTTAAATCAATCAAACCACAACAAGTGTTTCATCAAATTTAGCATCATAGTAAAATTCTAAGTTTTTCCATGGTTATCCTAGAATAAAAATTCTATCAATTAAGTGCATTGGTAAAGTCATCATTGAATATTCATCAAATCTAAGCAATTCTTGTTCCAATTAAAGGCATGGCAAGCAATTTATGTATCCTAAATGTAATGCTTAAGATTAATGTAACTAAACATGGTAATTACTAATAACAATCCCCCCCAAACTCGAGTGAGGCATTGTCCTCAATGCATGCATAAAAATAACGAAAAATAAATATAAAAATAAAATGCATACGAGGACTTACTCCGAGAGTTCGTCATCGTAGATGATTAGTTTCCTTCTAGTTGGCGTCTTGACTTTCTTGCTTGAACGCGATGGTTGTTTTCTTGTTGCCGGTGGTGGAATCGATCCTCGTACGGGGTTGTCCTCATCATCCTCTTCATCAATGTCAATGGCTTTTCGTTTGGAGGATTCAATTGGTGCGGTCTTTATTGGTTCAATGGAGGACTCGTCCGAATCTGAAAAATTAGAAAATGATTCCGTAGGAGTTGATTCAGTATAGGTGCTTTACCTTTGGCTTTTTCAGTGGTTGCCGGGCATTGTCGATTTGGTTGCCGTGGCGTCGCTTTCCTTGGTTGCCGTGGCAAGGATATCGGCGGGAAATATTGGGAACGGCACACGGTTGTCCGGGTACTTTTCTAGGATGACTTGGGTGATGGCATTGTTGTGCTCCTTCATGTACCGCATGAACATTAGTTGCCGATCTTCAATTTGCCTTAGGCGGCTTTCCAATGGGTGCAAAAGTGCTTCAATGTGTCCCGGGATTAATGGCCGAGTTGCCCTGGCGTTAGGTGCTTGGGCATTAGGGATTGCCGCGGCGGCAGGAGTTGCCGTGACAATTGGGGGCCTTGAAGAATCTCCCGGTGCCTCTCCCATTAGCTTCCGGATTAGTGCTTGATTCCAACCAGACTTGGGTAGGGCTTTTTCATCGGTGGACTCACTCGGGACATGCATCTCCTTGCAAAGATTGGAAATTAAGCAAGGGAAGAAAAGATAACCCTTATCTTTTGAGCTGCATACAAAAATCTCATCGCAAATAATTTTTCCAATGTTAATGATGCGATTATGCAAAATAGAATGTATGAGCAAAAGACGTGGTATGTCAACGGTAGTATTGTGTGTGGAGGGCATTAAAGAAGTTTTAACAAACTTATTCCATAGTTTTGCCTCGGGTTTAAGCCGAAGGCGATTTACCGTGCCCTTGTATTTACCGTCGTTCCAATGAGTTCCCTGTTGAGTGAGTTCTTGAAGCACCTTGTCGAGTTGCTTGGGATTGATTTGGTCAACGAAGGCTTGATGTTCGTCCTTCTCAATGTAAAGTCCGTAAAAGGTGTTGATGCTTTCGGGACTTATAAGTATGGCCTTGTCACGAACAAAAACATAAGGATTATCCGGGTTAGGTGAGTGAGCATAGAATTCTCTTACCCATGAGATGTTACCCGGTTCGGTTGATGGCAAAAGATTTGCCACTTTTGATGTGCAATCCTTTTGAAGATGAATGGTTCAAGGCCGAAATCTTGAGATCCGAGTATTCAAAGCCTTGTTCTTCATGAATCTTCCGCTTTCAAACTTGGATTGAAATCTTTCTTGAACCGCCGGTGTAGCAAACTTCTTGTATCTTGGTTCTTTGGAGGAACTTGGATGAACTAACAGTTTTAATCTTGGATGCCATGTATGATCTTGGTTGTGAGTAAAAACAAAGAAAAGACTAAAAAGTTGCAAGATAGAAAGTAGGAATAGGTTAAGGGTGATGGGTTGTATAGAATCGATAGGTGGGTGGGGTTAGGGTTTAGGGTAAAACGAAAAAGGGTTTAGGGTTTTGTAGGAGTTGTCGACAAGGGTTTTGGTTAGGATGAATTGGAGGCTTTATATAAGCCTTAGATTCAACCCATTAGTTTCCTTGTTGAAGATGTTTTCCTACTTGGTTTAGAATTCCTTCTTTATCTTGAACTTCCTTTCCTACAATTCAAAAACAAATCAAATAAGGATTAAAATTAAAGATAAACTAATAAAGAAAATAAATAAAGATGTGTAATAGGATTCTTAGACTTGAATAAAAAAATCTATCCTAAAACTACTAATAATCGGCAAGATAATAATAAAAAAAAAATCGAAAAAATGAAAAATAAATAATTAAATAATCGACAAAAACAAAAATAAAAATAAATAAAAATAAAAATATCAAAAGGAGAGCATGCTCATGCATCTCCTAGATTGACCACTTCCTTGTTACGCGTCCACATGGGCACCATTGTAGTGCTTCAATCTTTGTCCATTAACTTTGAATTCATGGTTGTCGAGATGGACTTGATTATCACAAAGACCGTGGGAGAATGGTTTGACGACTTGAATGGTCCCGACCATCTTGATTTCAGCTTTCCGGGAAAAGTTTTAGCCGAGAATTGAATAGGAGAACTAGTTGCCCTCGGGCGTGAATTGCCGTGGCAATAGTTTCTTGTCGTGCCATCGCTTTGTTTTCTCCTTGTAGATTTGTGCATTGTTATAGGCGAGTGCACGAAATTCTTCTATCTCATTGAGATCCATCAAGCGCTTTTGTCCGCACTTTCCCAATCCATATTCACGGTCTTGATTGCCCAAAGACGCCTTGTGCTCGATTTCCACCGGTAGATGACATGTTTTACCATAGACAAGCCGGAAGGGGACATACCTAATGGTGTTTTGAATGCGGTGCGATATGCCCAAAGTCGTCATCTAGTCTTAATGACCAATCCTTCCTTGAGGATTTACAACTTTCTCGAGTATTCCTTCAACTCCCGGTTGGAAATTTACGCTTGCCCGTTGGTTTGTGGGTGATATGCCGTGGCGATCTTGTGTGATATGCCGAGCGTTGCAACATCTTGGCAATTAGTCTATTGTCAAAATGCTTGCCCCGTCGCCGATAATTGCTCTCGGCATCCCAAACCGTAAAAATATGTTTTTCTCAGGAATCGTTGCACGGTCTTGGAATCGCTGTTGGGAACTGCAAACGCCTCTACCCATTTAGACACATAGTCGACGGCGGTAAAAATGTAGAGGTTGCCGAATGAAGATGGGAAAGGTCCCATAAAATCGATCCCCATACATCGAACAGTTCTACCTCGATGATGTTCGAGTGGCATCTCATGTCGCCTAGAGATATTGCCCGTCCTCTCCGCAACGATCACATTGCTTGTAAAAGTCTTGGGCATCTTTGTACAATGTTGGCCAATACAAACCGGATTGCAAGACTTTGGCTGCGTACGAGTTCCTCCAAAATGTCCTCCATAGGGTGAAGAATGGCATTGCCGAGTACATTCTGTTGCTCTTCTTCAGGGGACACATCGACGTATAACCCGATCTGCACATTGTTTAAACAAAAGAGGCTCGTCCCAAAAGTAATGCTTAGCATTATGGCGGAACCGCTTCTTCCCTTGGTGAGTAATGCCATACGGAAAAATACCACAAACAAGGAAGTTAACTAAATCTGCGTACGGGTATTGCCGGGCATGTCTTTGCCGTAGTGTCGCTCCCAAAATTGCTGAGGCGTGCTCGCCAAAGACCGCTGCGGCGTCAAGAGTTGCCGAGGCGTGTGCTTCCATGGTTGCCGAGGCGTCATGGGCGTCGAGGCGCTGGGGTTGCCGAGGCGATTAGAATTTGTTCATCCGGGAATGCATCGCATATCTCTAGATCCGCGTCCTCTTCCCTATTGCGTTCCAAACGTGATAAGTGATCGCCACTTGATTTTCTGTTCCTTTCCTCGTCCCAATTTCAATATCAAATTCTTGTAAAAGTAATATCCAACGAATCAAACGAGGTTTAGCATCCTTTTTAGCAAATAAGTATTTGATTGCCGAATGGTCCGTATGAACAATTACCTTTGTACCAATTAAATAGGATCGGAACTTGTCAAATGCGAAAACTACACACTAGTAACTCTTTCTCCGTTGTTGTGTAATTCACTTGAGCATCGTTAAGAGTTTTACTAGCGTAGTATATCACATGGAAGGTCTTACACGTGCGTTGGCCTAGGATCGCTCCTACCGCAAATCACTTGCATCACACATGAGCTCAAAAGGTAGCGTCCAATCTGTGGAACAACAATGGGTGCCGAGGCAAGCTTTTTCTTTAGGGTTTCAAATGCTTGAGTGCAAGAATCATCAAAATCAAGACTTTATCCTGTTCAAGCAGATTACACAAAGGTTTAGTGATTTTAGAAAAGTTATGAATGAACCTCCCGTAAAAAACCTCGCATGTCCGAGAAAACTTCAATTCCTTTAACCGAATTTGGTGGGGTAATCTCTCGATCACGTCCACCTTGGCTTTGTCTACTTCAATTCCCTTGGATGAAATCTTGTGGCGAGCACTATTCCTTCATCTACCATAAAGTGGCATTTCTCCCAATTGAGGACTAAATCGTTTTCTTCGCATCTTGCCAACACCCTCTCTAAATTGCCGAGACAGCCGTCGAGTCATTACCAAAAACCGAAAAATCATCCATGAAGATCTCAAGGAAGTCTTCGACCATGTCCGAAAAGAGCGCCATCATACATCTTTGGAAGGTTGCTTGGGCGTTACATAATCCGAACGGCATCCTTCGGAAGGCATAAGTACCGTAGGGGCATGTGAAGGTTGTCTTTTCTTGATCTTCCGGTGCTATGGCAATCTGATTGTAACCTGAATAACCATCAAGAAAACAAGAAAAAGGTTTTACCCGCAAGACGGTCAAGCATTTGATCAATAAAGGGTAATGGGAAGTGATCTTTCCTAGTGGTTTTGTTTAGCTTTCGATAGTCCATACAAACCCTCCAACCGGTCACATCTGGTTGGGATAAGTTCATTATTTTCATTGCTTACCACTGTTATACCTCCTTTTTCGCACACATTGTACCGGGACTTACCCACGTACTTATCGGAGATAGGGTATATAATGCCGCGTCAAGCCACTTGATGATTTCTTTCATTACAACCCCTTTCATGGCATGATTCAGTCTCCTCTGGGCCTCAATTGAAGGTTTGTGATCATCTTCCAACAAGATCTTGTGCATGCACACCGCCGGGCTAATTCCCTTCAAGTCGGCAATTGTCCACCCTATTGCCTTTTTATGTAGCTTCAACATGTTGATCAGCTTCTTTTCTGCTCGCAAAGCTGTAACTTAGAAGAAATAATTACGGTAATGTATTATCGGTCCCTAAGTATACATATTTCATTGCTCGCAATTGTTTCAACTCAAGAATTGGTGGATTTTCGATAGAGGGTTTTTCGATCTTACCTTCCTTACCCGAGTAGTCCAGTGGTTCAAAGTATGTACCGGTCGATTGACTAGCCAATTTGCCTCTTCCGGTTGTTCCTCATCGACCGGTTCTTCATACTCCTCGGGTTCCTCTTGATCGGCAATGTAGTTGCCGAGGCAACTAAATTCCTCATCGGTTAAACTCGCCGTGGCATGAAGTAGTTGGCATTCTTCCGGATCATCGGCATGCCTTAGTGTTTGGAACACATTTAGTTTTACTGCTGGTCATTCACCCTCATTGTGAGTTCTCCTTTTCAACGCCGATCAAGGTTCTCCCCGCCGCTAGGAATGGTCTCCCGAGAATGATAGGTGCATGCTCATCTGCTTTCACAATCCAAAACAATAAAGTCAGCGGGAAAAATGAATTTATCGACTTTTACCAATATGTCCTCGATTTTTCCTCTCGGATGCACATAGGATCTGGCTTGGCTAGTCGCAAAGATAATCATTGTAGGTCTTGCCTTCCCGATTCCTAGTTTCAAAAACCGATTTAGGCATCAAGTTTATGCTAGCCCCTAGGTCGCATAGTGCTTTCCCGACATAGTGATTTCCAATAGAACAGGTATTGTGAAACTTCCGGGATCCTTCAACTTGGGCGGCATACGATTGTGCAACATTGCCATGCATCCTCTCATAAGCGGCAATTGTTTCAAACTCTCCTAGCCTTGTTCTCTTGGACACAATGTCTTTAAGAAACTTGGCATAGTTTGGCATTTGTTCAATTGCTTCCACCAATGGCAAGTTGATGTGGACTTGCTTTAGGATATCAAGAAACTTCTTGAATTGGTATTCTTGCTTTTGTCGCTTCAACCTTTGTGGGAATGGTGGTGGAAGTCGGATATCTTCGATCTTTTCATTGGTTTGAAACCCGATTGACGGCATTACGGGGACATCCGGAGTTGCCGATGTGTTACCAATCGGGGTTGCCGCGCGTGCTTATCGCAGTTGCCGAGGCGTCATGGGCTGCCGAGGCATGCTTATTGCCGGTTGCCGCAGCAATTCTTGGTTCAAAGATCCGAGACTTTGCCGCTAGGTTCGTCTTGCTCTTTTTGTGGAGTTTTGTTTGACGAGCGGGTTTGAACCTCTCTAAGTTGTTGGCCACTTCGGTGGTGATTGCCTTACATTGCTCATGGCCGTTCCTCTTGCGACTTCAATGTCGCTAGGTAAACCTCCTTGTGGTCTAGTGTTGATTTTGAGCAAATTGTCCGACTTGATTTTCCAATGATTTGATTGCCGCCTCTTGGTTTTGCAATCTCATCTCGGTCCTGTTAATAAAAGCATCGATTCTTTTTATGAAATTACTATTCTCACCATATAAGATTCGGTTTTCATCATAAAAGCATTTAGAGAATTTTCCAAAGAACTAGATGTTGTCGGTTGTTGTTTGCATGCATCATCATTGCCGTGGCATATTTTGTCGAATCCGATGCTTGTGCATTCTGATTGTTCCGGTTTAGAGCATTGTTGGGATTACTCCATGAAAAATTCGGTGCTTCTTCCAAGTCGGATTGTATGTATTTGACATCATGTTGTTGCCCGATTGTAATTCCCCACATAGAAGCTAGATTCCGGATTCTCGCATACATTCGGAAGAATTATGGTTATCGCCACATAACTCACAAAAAGAATCCATTACCTTGACTTCATGTGTGTTGTTTGGTTTTTGCATGTTCGACCATCTTGGTTAAAGCGGCCAATTGTCTTTGAAATTGAATCGATGATCCTAGTTCATGTATTGTGGCTTGGCGTCTAACTCCTCCTCTTCTAGTAGATGGGAATTGATAATCATTCTTGGCCAGCCTGTTTAAAATTTGCATTGCTTCTTCCGTGACTTATCTAGGAGTATGCCGTTTGCCGAGGCGTCTAGCATCATCCTTGTTGGTGTATTCACGGCATTGTAAAACATTGTCACTTGAGTCCACACCGAATCCGTGTAGAGGGCATTTATGTAGAAGTTCTCTATATCGCTCCCAAGCCTCGTACATGGATTCATCATCCGCCGCCGAAAAAAGAAGTAATGTCGTTCTGAAGCTTATCGATTAAATTTGTAGGATTAAATCTAGCAAGGAAATCACGACAAAGATCAGTCAAGATGCTATGGATCCGGCAGAATGCTATTTAGCCATGCTTTCGCCTATCCTCGGTGAATAGGGGAATAATCTTAATCGTAAGACATCGGGGTGACTCAGTGTATCTTGAACGAGTTGCAAATCTCGAGGAAAGATTTCGAGATGTTGTCGTGCATCTTCGATTCTTTGAGCCGCCAAATTGACCTATTGTGTTGATCATATTAAACATTACCGGTTTCAACTCAAAGTGGTCGGCTTCAATTTGGGTGCGACAACTCCCGGGTTAAGTCCATCAAGATCTTCTTCAAGATAGTCTCGAATAGTTACTGCTTGCAAGAATCACTCCTCCTCCCGCTCGAACATCTTGATTAATATTGCCGTCTTGATTTGCCATTGCTTCTCTTATCCTTCGCCTAAGTCCTTGTAAGGTTCGTTCGATTTACGGATCAAAGGGATATTCTGGTGAAGTCGGTCTTGCCACTGTCATATACCAATGCAAAACCAAAGTTTGTTAGCCCTTTGAATTTTAAACAAGAAAAATAAAAAGAATGTGCAAGAAAGTAAAAACAAAGTCGCTATTGCCAATCCCGACAACGCGCCAAAAACTTGTTGCGCGTAATAAGTGCTACGCAATTGTGCAAGTATACACGTTGCAAGTTATAGTATAAAAGATATCGTCTCCACGGGATTGGTGCCACTTCAAGAATCTAGTCTCTTGCATCAGTAAAAAGTAAAAACACAAGTGAAGGATTATAGAAGTTTTAACTAATAACTAATTTAGAAAGCAATTAAGTAAAAGAAAAGATGAATTGAATGAGAGAGATAGGCTAGGTTATCGTGAGTTGAGGTGTGATAGCCAATTGGATTGTCTTGGTAAAGAGTGCATGGGCAACTCGATTGCCGTGGCGACTTGCTGTGGGTTGCCTTGGCAACTAATTGATGGTTGCTTGGGCGACTAGTTGGGCAACTACTTGGGCGATCGGGCAGCAACTTCAAGGTTCGGCGGAGCGTTCTTCAATGGTTTCTTCTTCCCTAAGTCGAAACTCTAGCTACTTGTGCATGCCTTGATAATACATCCTGCGTGAATCAAGGGTGAACAACAACCAATCTTGCGCTCCTCTTAGCCGTTGAAATCCTTAACTTATTCCTAAGCGGATTAATCTTCACCATCATTGGATTGCATAAAGATCATATTCATTCGTTTCTTGAATCTAACTCTCCCGATATTAGATAAATGGATAATATCACGAGATCCTCTCCCAATTCACTCAAAACAATAATAGGAACCAAGAATGAATAAACCTTGAAATAGAAAAGTGCAAACTCTTATTACCTAAACAAAAACCAATAGTTTCTCACAACCACAAAACACAATAACCATAGCCAAGTAAATTTAGTTCATGGCTAGGTTCCAAAGAAACACAAGATAATTAATCCCTAGCATGAACCCAATCGAACAAAGATGAAGGAAGAGGCTTGTCGAAATCCTCCTTGCCCTTGATGCTTGTCGAAAATTCTCTCCTCTTGCCCTACTTGGACTTGCCAAATTTCCCTCTTGCTCTCTCTCTTGAATTGTCGAAATCTCTTGCTATTTATAGGGCTAGGCCAAAGTCCTTCTTTGAGGAGGAGTTTGAGTTGGAATTAAATTATCTTTAAAGAATATAATTCTTTATTATAATTTTATTCCTATTAGAACTTCTCCTATCCACTTGGAATTTAATTCTTCTTTAATCTCTGCATGGCAATCAAATTCCTTTGGGCTTGGACCTTGCTCCATGTCATCTTGGGCTTGTAAAATCATGAATTTCGACATCCATATTGCTTTTGGTCTTTGTCGACAAATGCCATGGCAACTGGCTCGGCGTCTCCTTCATGCACTGCCCTGGCAACTAGCTCGGCATATCCTTCATGCATTGCCCTGGCAACTAGCTCGGCATTGCTTTGGCAAGTGATCCTGCACATACACACAAAAACACACCAAAGCAGCATCTATTTCCACAAAAATCACCAAGTTATGTAATCAAGCTCAACGATTGAAGGAAACATGGATTAATGCATGAATGGCTAACTATGCAACTAATATGAGCCTAAGTCTAACAATAATATGAGTAAAAAGGGTAAGAAAAATAGTACTTTTGAACACTTATCATTTGTGTTACTTTCTCATACCATAATCATATGTATCTGATTGAAATTGTCTAGTTTCATCATTTTTCGTGGTAGTGTAAGTTGCTGACAATATTTGAGTATAAATTTGTAAACAATATTGCCAAACAGACATGAAAAATAGGGTAAAATCATGAAAAATGGAACAATCAGATCATTCTCCCAATAAATTGATAATCTCGGAGACCTTGGAGGTGTAATAATCTGGTTGAATCTTGTTTGAGGGGTCATCAAGAATGGACTTGGTTGTTACTCCTGAAATTTTAGGCATTGCAAACATAAAAAATATAAGAAACCTTGGTGGTGTTTTTGTTTGGCACAAGAGCTGCAACAAACCTGAAAGGACTAGCAGAGTTTTGCAGCCAGCATTTTGTCCAAATAATATATCAGTATCTAGTCTATCACCCACCATACACATTCTAGATGTACTTGGATTAAATCTGCAAAGCACAACACAACATAGAAAATGATTATCATAATAAGTACAGTATGGTCATCATTATTATACACCAAAGAATCATTCTATGAATCTACCATTGGTGTGTAAATGAGTCATTTTTAGTTAAGCTTGAGCAACTTAATCTGCCAAACGAGTTGAATTCAAGTTTTATAGTGCTTGACCCGAGTAGCAAGCCTTATCAAGCTTCTACTACTGATCCTTCTTATTTTTTAATATATATCCTTTGCTTTCAATTAGTATTGGAAAATCTCATTTCAAACTCAAAACTCAAGGTTGAGCATAAAAAATGAGGTTGAAGTGACCATGAAAATTGAATTCGTTATTTTACCATATAAACAAGGTTAATTGAGCCTAACTGAGCAAGCTCAAGTAAGTCTGATTTTAAATTTGAGTCTAGATCAAGCCTTAAAAGTGAAACTTGATCAAGTTTGAGTTGAATTTCGAGCCTCAAATTTGAAGTCGAGCTTGAGCTTCTCACAACTTGATCTCAGTTAGGCTTAATAGCACAGTTTTCTACCACATTTGTTCCAAACAAGGAAAATGCCATTTTCATTTTAATGAGGTGGACACAATCATCTCAAGCAAAATGAAATTAAGACCCTACGGGTTCAGAATTGAGTACTAGAAATTTTCAATCTTAAGTTGCAGCAGCCAGCATCTAATACATTTTTTTGGCTCCTGCAGGCATGTAATACTACCTAATGCTAATTAGTTCAAAAGTAGACTCCAATGTTTAATCCCATATGAATGCAGATTACACAATTTGGTTTACATGCAGAACTAGTGCATTAAAAAAACTTACTTCTGCGGTAGAAAATCCATCATGAAGGTTGACGGTTTTCCAACTACAATAGGCTCTCGTTCAGTTGACCCACAAATGGCACCAACCATGCACCCCGCACCTGCAAATATAAATAAGAAATGAACAAATTCGAACCCAACCAAACTCAGCAGATTAAATCCAATTTCCTTACCGGGCCACTCTTGCAGATCAGTCATGTGTCCAACTGAATCACGGTTTGTAGCAATAAAAAGGCAACCAGGGTTCTCACGGATGCAAAGGGTCCCATACCTGCCAGTTACAATTATTTTAAAGATAAAACAAACAGTCCAGTAAACACTGCCAAATCTTACGTGTTAGCCCATCTGATCTGATAAGAGTTTGTTTAGACCTAGACTAGACTTTATAAGTTTATTAGCATTTTCTACTCATCTAGCCAAACATTGTAACCTAAAATCTTCCTGTTGCCCCTAAATTAAATAGTATTTTAGCTAAAAATGATCCCTCAGAACAATCTTTTGAGAATATTTATTCTAGGAGGGAACAACTCGTATTTGAAGTTCAACAATGTGTTGACATTTATATACCTTAACGAATTAAATATATCAAGAAACTTGGGAAAGTGTACTGCTGATCAATGTACTGAAATAAATAATAAGGTCATTAGAGTATATAGTCATTAGAAACCAGTTATAAGTTATTTTAAGAGGACAAATTGCAAAGGCAATCATAATTTTAGAAAACGTGCTAACTTTTTGTTACGGGCCCATTTTATAAATAAATAAAATAGTGTGTTCATGAATAGACCCTTTTTGTAATTAGGTTAAATATGACTTGTAATTAGGGTTTCGGGGGGAAGAAAATTATGAAAAGAAAGTTTAGTTTGTTATTCCTTCTGCCGTCTTCTATATCTCCCTATATTCTTCAATGTTTCTTCTATTTTCTTGCTTAATATCTCTCCCGATCTGTTTTTCTATCTATTATTCTTCCACTTTATATTTAGTTCTTAACACTTTTTTTCCCAAAACCAAATACCAAGCGAGTAGCCATCCACTTGCTACATGGTTCAAACCCTACATTTTCACTGCTGTTGCACAAACTATAACATTTTTGAGGAATAAGCTTAGGAAACGTTCTAATCTCAAATATTCATAATTGGCAAACGTGTTTAAGCACCGTACTCTTAAAATCGTAAAAAGTGAAGATAAAACTTTTAACTTACTGAAGTTTGTAATAGTTAATATCGGGATCTAGTCCAACAACAACTGCTCCAACCTCAAGTTAGAAGTTATGAAACTTGGGGAAAAAGAACAAGTAACACTCTCAGAGAAATTGTTGGCAAGATGTTACACTACATCGTTATTATGCTCAAAGAGGCAATTTGATTTCCACTGAGCCTTTTTTTCTCCATCTTCCTGCAATAGTATTCCTCAGAGCAATTAAAACTCATTAAAGCAAGAGATCATGATGCAAGAAAAACAAACAACAATGAAACACAAACACTATAACAAAGCAACAAGCAGAGGAAAGAAGAGTGGTCCACACAAACAAGCATGTCAGTTGTTAGAAAGATAGAGAAGAGGATGAATTTCTAATCTAAAGTCATGAACTGAAAATGAAAATTGAAAAGAGGAAGAAGGTACTGGGCCACCAAGAGCAGTAAATCCAGCAAGTTGCAACTCTTGTACTATGCCTCCTCTACCTATAACATAAACCTGAAATATAAGAAATTTTGAATAGTGTGCAAATATAGAAAATAAATATAGGTTAAATATTTATTTTCCCCCTATATACCACTTCTATCACATTGATACTTATAGAATAAAAAATGTTTATAGATACTTGAAGTTCATTCCATCATATACTTTGGCCTTTTGATTAACATCAGTATTCTAACAATTGAGGTGGCATAAATTACCACTCAAATTATGACAGCTAGTGAAAAATGTCATGTAATTATGATACATTGCAATATATATATAGCTTTTTAAACAATTTTTTTTCATGTTTGAATTTTAAGAGAGAAAACTAGAAAAACAAAAGAATTTGGAAGACAGAATGAGGGAGATTGAGAAAGGGTAGTTATGTGGTATGTAGGTAGAGTGCTGGTTTCTTAGTTCTCGTATAATGAGGGGACAGGATCTAAACCAGATGATTTTCAGCTATAAAAAAACATAATGTGGTGGTGTAGAACAGGAACAAGGGAGAATTAGCTTCTAGCAACAAGGGATCCAAACCAAATAATTTCAACAATAAGAAAACAGAAGTTAGGTATTTAACAAGGACATTTCTAGAGTTAGAACAGAGGTAAAATTGTTCAAGGACAAATGAACATTTCAGCCAACAAATATACTAGTAGAAAAGTTATGTGTAAGAGAAGGAAATATACATGAAGTGAAAATTGCATAGATCGTTTGGATATAAGGTATCAGGAACCGGGTAAGCAGGATTTAGCAGGTAAACATACAATCAAGAGAGAATAGTAATAAGAAATTACAAAGAGATTCAAATAGCAGCCACATCCCGGAGTTAGAGTCACTATTTTGCGTTTTCAACTCTTTCTATAGCCAATATCCATAGCAATCGGCTGTTGTAATATTCATTTCTACAACCGCAACAAACACGATGTGATTGAAAATGCATGGAAGCCATTTAAACCCTTTAATTATATAATATTAAATGAGTGAGAAAGAGAAAGCAAAAATGATAACCTTCTTCTCGGGAGGGAACTGATTGACCTTCAAGTACACAGCAGCAGCAAAAGAAGACAAAAATATCTCATCCTACGAATACAGATCAGTCGGACAAAAACAATAGAGTAGTTTCTTTCCTTTTCTTTGCAAAATTTTACAATATTACAAACTAACCTGAGAGACAGAAAGTCCGAGAGAATGAAACTTGCTAGCATATTGGAATCTGGACTTGGTAGAGTTGTTGGTCACAAATACCAGCTTCTTCCCCTTTTAATCACGTCATAATATTATGAATTACTATTTCACAAGGATGAACCATAAATTTGATAATCAAATGAAAGCTAAGGGGTAAAAAGAGTGGGAGAGTGAGACCTTGGATCGAAGCATTTACAGTGTCTCGGGAATTCCATCGATCAGCTTGTCGCCCTTCCAAATCACGCCTGCAATCTCATCGTTGCTTGCATTCATTGCAAATCAATGAAAAAAAAGGAAAACAGAGAAAAGAGGAGAAAAAAGGAGTGAAAATGGAACCATCGCAATCGAAGAGAAATGCATCCACGGAATCCAGTAGTGCTTTTGCGTTCACACAGCACAGGAGCTCGGCGGCAGCACTTGAAGTGGGATTTGGATGTGTAGCCTCCATTGCACGGTTCAATTTCAATCAACAAATCACCAAGTCAGTGGTGTTACAAAACAAATGCTTTCAAAATCAGTCAATCAATAAGAGAAAAAAATTATAATAATAATAATTTAGAGTATGGAAAAGTATTCCTTGAGTTGGAACAAAAAAAAAGTATTCCTTGAGCAAAAGGTAGGTATACGCAGCCAACAACTAATTTTTGCTAATCTTTTCCTTTCAGTCTTTAACATTCCAATTAGTATAAAATTATTTAAATTCAATCGTAAAAATATTGATATAATAAAAAGTTTTTTAATATTTGCTTATTAAAATATAGAACTATTTAATTTATAACATACGTTACAACTTGTGCAGCTCACTCTACTTTCTGAAATTGAAAAAAAAATAGCTACTAAATCTATTAAAAATTTATTCTCTTTTCAGTGTACATTTTATAATAGAAACAATCTCTTTAGATTTTAGAACATTATCAACGTTTCACTTTTATTCAAAATTCTTATGTTGCGAACTACTTGATTTTTTTTAAATAAAAGGAAAAAGGTTTATTGGAATCTCTTATTTGGTTTATAATTGTTTGTAGTTGGGAAAATGAGTTGCAGTCGAGTTTTTTTTATTTTTTTTTTATTTTTATCTTCATGTAACCGATTTCATTCTTTGGTAAGATTTTCGAATTGTTTGACAAATACAATTCACCGTACCCTTTACTAAATAGGAAGTCAATGACAACTCTGTGTCTTTGACATGCACATTATCGTCTCATTTGAGGTGTCTATGACTCCAAAAAGGTTTGTATCAAGTAAAAGTTGCGAGAGTTAATTCAATTTGTGTATTGACATTGATATAATAGATAAAGAGATGCTAAATGGAAGGGATAAACGTATATAAACAGTATAGGTATAGAGCAGAACAATAACATCACCAGAAATTAGCCTATTTTTAGTATTTAAAATTGGTATTGTTCCAATTTGATCAGTTCTTATATGATTTGTCTATTAACTTGTGAATTCTTTGTTTGGGACAACCATGAGTTCATTGAAAAGCTAATACAGTTATAATACAGTTATAATTCTTTGTTTGGGACCACCCGATTGGCTTGGGTTGTGGAATATCTAGAGGTGAGTCTGTTTTCCCTCCATTTTCTCATCTTTTTTTTGTTTGGCTCCTCTTTATGCAGGTTTCTTGATCCTCTATGTTCGGTGGCTGGACTTGTAGGCTCCATTTCCTTTCCTGAGCTATCCTCAATGGATCCTTACAAGTCTGGTGGCTCCTCCATTATTTGAAATACTCGACTTCACCGATCTCAGTGGTCTTGTTTCTGTCGATTCTGTCAACCTCACCCCTTGGAACACCCGTCAAAGTTCCCAAAACTTTACTTTTTGGTGGACCCTATGTTGATTTGGACGAACGGCACCTCCCCTCTACCTATATTGCCTTCTGTCGCTTGCTCTTGTTGTGGCCATGCTAGAGTTTCTGTTTTTTTTTTTTTTTATAGATTTGTTGATATGTTTTTGATGTTTAGGGCCTTGGTTGTTTCTTTCTTTCTTTGGGCCTTTATTGAGTCCATGTATGTTGAGACCGGAGTTATCTATACAGATGTTTTGTTTTAATGAGTGGTTTTGATTCTCGATAATAATAACAAGGCTTAAACAAAAAAATAAAATTTTAAATTATATTTCTTTTGAATTTTAAATGTTTAAAGTATTTTTTATTAAAATATGTGTCTAAAATTTACACTGTTATAATTTTAGGTGCATAGTAATTAACTACCGTTAAAAGAATCGTTAACCAATTAATATTTGATACATTTCAATAATTAGATTTTTTTAATTTTTTTTAAAAAAATCAGTTTTTTAAAATTTTTAGGAAATCCCGAAAATTTTCATTTTTATAAAACAGTACCAAAATCTTCACTTTTTTCCAAACTCAAACCTCAAATCGCTGCCGCTTTTGTCGCCGACCATTTCTCCGCCGATCGCCGCCTCTAAGCATACTCCTTTGATCGCCGGATTTAGCCGGCCATTTCTCCCAACACAGATTCGTCGAAAATGCCGGTCGTGCCACATGTTATATTTTGATTGATTAACGGATTTTTTAAAAATAGCTAACTACCATGCACCTAAAATTGTAAAGGTATAAACTTTAGAAACTTATTTTTAGTAAAAAATACTTTAAGCTCCTAAAATTAAAAAAAAATAGTTCGAACACTTATTTTTTATTTAAGCCTAATAATAATAATAAAAAAAAACAAGACAGCAGCAACCACACGCACGCAGTATATTCACTAGAGAGAAAAAACCAAAGAGAAAAAGGTCGTCGCCTTAATAATACCAGAAGTCGAAAAATTTATAAACGTGAAAAAGAAAAGAGAAACAAAGAGACAGAGAGGACTGATTGCGAAAAAGATTCAAATGCTTGTCTGCATTTAGCCTGCAAAACAACCAACATGCAAGAACAGAGGGATTCCATCACACTGATTTCTGGAGGAGTCGAACAACGGTACGTGATGCGACATGCAAATCAAGCCCCCAAGGGACAAGGGCTCACCCGAGAAGGAGAATGTACCTAAGTGGGGGGGGGGGGGGTACCATCATGAGCTACAAATACCGGGTCTTTTTCCTTTGCCCATTTCCCACTTGCATGCATGCCATTTTTTTTTTGTCTATTCAATAGTGGAGGAGCACCAACATATCAAGCTTAGGCAGACCCTTCACGTTTACCTTTTATCGATTCCTTTTATAACATTAGTTATGTCCAGGGATGAATTGAGGAGATGTGAAATGCGATCTCACCTTTTAAAATTCTAAATTATTATATAATTTAGAATATAATTTTACACTTCGAATATAAAATCTTTCATCCGTTTAAATATCTCTCCTAACAAAGAAGAGACTGCACCTTAAATTTTGTTATTTTCCTTTTCATCTTTTGGGATTCGATTCAAAGAAAGTAATGATGGTGAGCACACCTTTGATGATACATTACTATGTTGACTAATCCCAACAAACCACTTTCTCCTCCTATTCCTCCTTTTTTCTTCTTCTTTTCTCTGTCTTATTGGTGAGACATTGGGGGGAAACCCATATCTCCATTTATTGGTGTTATGTGTCTCTTTAGTTGAGTCTAACTGAAACCCATAAGCTAACACCCTTTCACCCTCATACTCTCTCTATTTCAGCTTCCCCCATTACAAGTTATAACATGCATGGAAGCAATTAAGACATCCCTTTCATGCCTCATCATCATATCATGTTAGATGATGTAAACTTGTTAGCTTCTACTAGTTTATTATCGGTCCCTGTCTTTTCATATATATATATAAAGTATTGATTCTTTATTGTTCTGCTCTGCACTGATCAGCTGGAGTTAATATTAGTATAATTGCAGCTTTTGGTATCTAAGTTGATAACAGCTACCTGCTGTTGTATATGCTCAGCTCAACAATCACATTAAGGGTATCTAAGTTGATTATTTTCTTTTTTTTTTATTAGTTGAGTAACTCGAGTTCCCACTCCTAGCGATGATACTGCTGATTCTGTTATTAAAAGGGTTAATTGGGATGATTTGATTGACAGAAATCTCCTTGTATATAAACTTGTTGTTATTGGTTTCCCACTCAAAACCCCCCATTATATTTGAAAAAATAAAAATTCTGAATGGGATGAAAGGCAAGAAGAAAAGGGTGAAAACTTTTTTTTTAATTTCTGGGGTTACATATATTGAATGGATTTTTATGAATTTTAAAAAGACTGCAGATATTTATAGGCTTATATAGCTAACAACCGCACTAGATGGCATCTTGTGCTTATCATAAACTTTGGAAGCCATTTGAGCAAACGCCTGAGTGCCCATGAACAAAGCAATATATCAGTCACAGATTACTATTAGTAATGGAATCTTGGTGTTCAGAGTAAACAGCCAGCTTAGCTTTTTTAGAAACAGTTGTGGGTCTCATTTTCCGGTTAGGCTAACCACACCACCACCTCTTTTTTCTACTTCTACTTGGATGATTGTATATTCGATATCAATATTTATTTAAGAAAGAACGTTGATGTTGGATTAAGTGTCGGTCAACCAACTGACCAAGTTGTAGGGATACTCATTTTGGGTTGGCATTCGTGTCTTAAGGCACCTAATGACAACTACAAAAGCAAACCTCAGCCAACTATTTTATATAGTATCCTTTCCAAAGTACTCTTACCATGCTTGATTTATCTTTCTATATTTATTGTCACAAAATAACCGAAGTGGTCTTTCTATTCAATCTATAATTAGCAGCCCATGTGACAAAATTCTTTTGCATCAATATTCTAATAGAATCGAAGTCTGTAAACTTGATGATCTCTAACTTACCAGAACTTCGATATGTGAGCATGTAATTTTTGCTCTCTAAAGATATTTCATAACCCTATTGGCTGCTATTCAATGGTTTAAACTAGAATTGCTTAAATATCTGTCTAACATTCTAACAATGTACGCAATATCCGTACGCATACATACTTGAGCATAAATTAAATTTTCAATAGATTATGCACTTGGAATCTTTTGTATTTTTTTTAATTTCAAGGTTACTTTTAGGGCATTGAGTAAGACTAAATTTGTCTTCTTTAGTAATATGAGTATCACTTGGTTTACTCCCACTGAACTGTAGTATATAGAATTGTGAACCAAATTTATCTCAAAACCAAATGAGATAAACAATATGAAATTTATAATTTCGTTAATGAGAGTCCAACTTAAGCTCATAGATGAATTTCTTTAATTTACATATCATTGATTTTGTATCATTAGACACAAATCTATGATTGTACCATATAATTTGTTTCTTCAATGTCACCATTGAAAAACACAAGCGTAACATCCATCTTATGTAGCTCAAGATTAAAATAAGCAATAAGCGTCATGATTATCTTAAAAGATTCTTTCAATAAAACTTGAGAGAAAGTCTCCACAAAATCAATGTCTTCTTTTAGAGTATATCCTTTAGATACAAGACATGCCTTATACTTGTCCACATTATCATTTGCATCCCTCTTGGTTTTAAATATCCATTTACAACCAATTGGTTTGCACCTTCACATAATGAGACAAGTTCCGAAACTTTATTGTCTTGCATAAATTTATACTCTTCTTGAATGACATCAATCCACTTTTGAGAGTCAGAACTTTTATGATTTGATAAAAAATGATTGAATCATTTTCTATCATTCACTTTATTATCCTTATTTTCTTGAATAAATACAAAGTAATAATCTAGAATAGTATTTCTCCTTCCTCTCGTGGATATCTTTAATGACACTTATTTCTTTTAAGGTTGTTGAGTTTGTTCTTCTGAAACAATTACCTTATCTTGAATGGGAGTTGTTCAACATTGTTTTGCTGAGGTACTTGATTCACTTCTTGATTATGATAGGTGTAAAAACCTAAACATCATTAAAAGTGATAGTATGAATTAAATTATAATTCAACTTCCCCTCAATAGCAATGTATCTAACCTTATTTCTCCCTCCAAACTCAACATCCTAAAAATGTTAAACCTCTCCTTAAAATAATCCTTATTGTGGGATCATAAAATTTACAGCCCATGGATCACTCAAAATAACCGAAGTAGTTGCTCACTTTTGAAGTTTAATTTCTTCACATGTGTCCTAACTTATACAAAAGAATCAATACTTTGTAACTTATTGTTGTTTCTTTTGATTAGGACCTTTAGCAACTTTATTCTAATATATATTTTTTATTGTCCTTATTCTTAGAGACACTAACTAAATGAGCACTAACCGAATGAGTACTTTTACACTTATAACGCTTCAACTTTTCTTCCTCTTTAACACAATGAGAAATAAGCTCATTTATAGTCTATTTCTCCTTTTGACAGTTGTAACTAATTTTGAATTGGTTAAACTGTATAGGAAGCGATACTAAAATCATAAGAACAAACAATTGTTAGAAAGTTCGATCTTATGTACCTTAAGTTTTGAAGCAATATTAAATATTTTCATAATATACTCCCTCACATTTCCTTGATCTTTATACTTCATAGACATCAAGTAAGTCAAAAGTGACGTCATAGCCTTAACATTTTTAATAAAATGTTTCTCAAATTTATCAAGGAAATCCTTAGTATGAGTAATATCTTTAGATTTGTGCTCATAAAGAATTCTAGAATGTTGTACTTTATGATCATTAAAATCATGCAATTTGAACGAACTCACCTCTCAAAAATCCCTTTTATGGGTACTTACCGCCATGAGAGGTGCGAGTTGTTCTTCCTTAGTGCAAGGTCTATGTTCATACAACCAAATACTTTATGTAAGTGTCTTTTCTATTCTTTGAAACTAGTTTCACTAAACATGAGTGTAGAATGTATTTAATGAGATATTGTAATAAAGAAAGATAAATTACCTAAATATAGAACAAAATAAGCAAATAAAATAAAAACAAGCCCACATAAATATTCATAAGTAAACAAATAAATTCAAAATAACGGCTAGTTCCCCTCAAGATACCAAGCACAACATTAATATCAAGTCTTTTGACAAGAATATTAAATCAGCGGTACTCTTTTTGTTGTAGCAATCAAACATTGACAATAAAGTATGTCAAACAATAGATTAATCTTTGGACTAACGTATTGCTTACATAAAATACCTTATAATTGTCACACATTTATCGCCACAGTTGTCGTTGTAATTCTGCCAAATATTAACTTTCCTTTGGGCCAATTAATAAACGCATGAATTACAAAAACCCATAATTATCTTAATATTTTAAATAAACTAATCTACACAAAAAAATGTCACTTTGGTGACATTATGTTTCAATTAATCCATTAAAATATTAGACATCCGAAACCAAAATATGAATTTAATTGTTTCAAAATATTTATCTTAATTTTATCTTTCAATCAAATTAAAAGATAACCAAAATAATAATAAATTTGAATAAAGGTAAACCTCATATCAAAATACCGGACACTCCATTAATATTTCATCTTTGGACAAAATATTAACTTGTAAGTGATATCTTGGTACAAAGAATCAAACATTGATAATAAGAACATGTCAAATGTAAATCTTCCTTTGGGCGATTTATTGCTCACATATAAAAATCAATAATTATCACATGTTTATTACCACAGTTGCACATGTAATAATGTTAATTATTAACCTTCCTTTGGGCCGATTAATACTAACATAATCCGACTTACATGCACAAAACCTTCTATATATTAAAATAAAATAATTTCTACAATAGAGGTCACTTTGGTGACTTAATGCTTCAATTAATTTATCTTAAAATATATAATATAAATATACCGATATCCAAATTTAAAATTATGTAACAGTCAAAACTGAAATTTCTGATAACACTTAAGTTTCCGAAATAACCCAGAATAAGGTTGTCCAAATGGGGCTATCAAAAATCGAAAAACCGAAATCTTTGACTGTTTCTCAAAAATTTCTTAAACATGCATTTACCAAAATAAAAGTTGAATTCAAAACAACCAATCTTTAACTTAAATTAAAAAGTATCATATAAATGAACAATTCATAAAATGATCACATGAAACTTTAATATATCCATAATACCCTAATGATCAAAATTAAAATTCCTGATCAGACTTAATAAGATGTGAATTTCATAAGATTAATGGAATGCTTTCCAAAACAAAAACCAAATATATATGCCAAACATAAACACGGTGCGACTCAAATGAAACTAATCACATGTTATAACTTGTACAATCAATCCAATCTAAATCTATATTTCACAATAATAATGTTACTTTGGAGTCAATAACCGAATAAACTTGAGATCTAAATTAAACTATGGACATTAAACATGTGTCGCATAGACTTGTTGTAATTGTAAAAGCAGTCTTTGATACGTACGAGTATGTACAAGCATAAATCATAATTAATCCAAACATGAATATGATCAACAAATTGCAATATTAGTAGCACCATGAAACTTCATTTAATTCAAACTCACGTGTATTCGAATCTTAATCCTTAATACATATCAAATGCCAAAATCATAGACATGTATAAATCAATTGTACTAAATCATAATATATGCATCGTCATCTTAATAGATAAAACACTCAAAAAACTTGATCCAAATTATTTTACCCCATATGTTTTCCAGATCAAAAAACAAATATATATATATATGTATATGTGTGTGTTCAATCATGTAAGGCACAAATAAAGATGACAATACCAAATATTTAACTTGAATCTGGAGCAGTTTTAACCTAATTTGTCTTTAACTACTAAATAAACTTTACTATGTACATTAATCAATGTCATAAGTTTTGGAAAAAAAAAAGAGTTTAAAGTAGAAGCCAATATAGCTCAATAAAAAAAGTGATTGGCGGTGCAATCATCAACAGAACAAACAAATCCTCACCTTTTATTATTATTTATGAAATCAATAATAAATAGAGATCAAAACCAAACAATCCCATATTATTTAAATCCTTATATGTATTCTATTTGATCTAATGTGAAATAACCAGAGAAAATATATGATGCCAAGCTTCAAGTAGAGTCCGAAACACAAAAACAAAACTGTCCATCAAACCATACGGCAAGATCCACAAAAATTAAACCTAAACTTTTTAGCATCGATCTTTAATCCAAACACCAAATTAAAAATATTAAATTCATAAAATCTTAAGAACGAATCAAATTAAAAAATAAATCAATTGGTTCTTAATGATTCAACATGACGAGTCTCTAATGCCACTTGTTAGAATTAAACCATAACTAAATATGAAATCTAAACCCAGAATCTATCATGTCAAATCATCAAGAACAATAAACCGAAAGCGGAAGCGTACCTGAATTCAATGATAGCTTGAAAACCTTGAATCTTGATGTTGAAATCCCAAATCTTTGGTATTGATCTTCCAAGAAGATAGGTTTTCTCTTGACGTAAAACTCTCTGACGGGGAAGGAGAGAAAAACAAGTTAACCTATTTCTTGGGGACCACTACCTCTTTATATAGTTGATTATTAAATCAACTATTAAATATTTATAAGTCTGCCCCTCATTGAATTATAAATATATCTTACGGTATCTACACTTTTATTTCTATGACATTTTAATACCCATGACACGCCTAACATAATTGGTCACTTAATTTTGTGTCATACTTTAAAATAGCAATATACATTATACATATGTGCCCACTATTACGGATTTTAATCCAACAGTAAAGACCAATAAATTGTAAGCTTATCATCCATACTACTGTTTTCTATTTATTATTTTTTTTATCCTACTTTTCTATTTATCATCAATTGAATAAAATAAAAAGTTTGTATTTGATTTAATACATCATGGGAGAATTGCACAAATACATTGAACAATTGTTCATGAATCTTGATAGTTTTGGCCAAAGATGTCACACCTTTGGCTACGATTTAGTATATGCCATGTTAAAATTAAAGATTAGACCAGTCAAATCCACTAGTTTGGATGTTTGGTAAATAAGGAATTAGAATATTAGCAGCTTTTCAAAATTAGAGGTTTTGGCATTAAGAAATAAAGATCATTTTATCCTTAACAATTATTAAAAATCTCCAAATAACCTAAATTTTGTTATGAATATTTATCTATGCAGATGTCTATCATGATAAGAACTTTATCAAGGAGATTTGATTTTCTTTATCATTATGAATATTATCTTCATTAATTAGAATTTAATGTATTATGCTTAGCAGAAGCATAAGATATATATTTTTTCATTTAAATACAAGAGAAAAATGTGAGTACTATATCTCAAAGTACTAAAAAGTTTGATGCTCTAGAAGAGCAATAAGTGCTTGAGAGAAAGCACATTATGAAAAGTGCAGAATTGCAAATATTGTAATAATTACCGCTAATGGTAATAATATCGTCAACACTAGAAGTGGAAATTTTAAGTGAGCAATATGAGTTTGCAAAATAATCTTTCGAGAATTATAGATAACATATGCTATCAATTGACATATGAAATAAGTCAATGTGAATATAAGTGCTGGTAGCCAAAAAGTCAATTGAAAACTCTAGAAAAGCTATATAATGCTACCAAAAGAATAGTTTTCATTGAAAGCTCCGAAATAGCTAAGTATATTCTTATTCAAAGGAATATTTTTTGGTGGACAATGTATTATCAAGTTTCAAAGAAACTTCTACAAGTGAGATTGAATCACATGTTATGGTAAACCAAAAATTTACAAATTCAGAGATATATATACACATATATAGTTCGCATGAACGGTTAGACCATCCTGATAATAATGATGCGAAAATTATTAAGATTTATATGCACATTTCTTAAAAGAACCTGAAGTTCTTATGGTGCTTGTTCGCAAAGGAATTGATTAAATTCCACTTACTAAAAGAACCCGAAGTTCTTGTGTTGCTTGTTCTCAAAAGAATGGATTAAGGTCCCACTTACCAAAAAGAACTTGAAGTTCTTGTACTAAAGTTGAGACTACATGTCTTGCATAACTAAAGAAAATATGGGCTCATATATCCACAAATGTGGAAAGTTTTTATATGATTTTAGTAGATGCATCTACATATGTATTATTAACTTACAACCAGAAGTTTGTGAGATTGATTAAAAAAGGATTCAGATTATACAATTAGACTATTCGTCTTGCAAAAGCTAGTGGGTTTATATATTAGGCTATATCAGTTGAAATAACTATTACAAAGCCTATTGATTATGAAAAATATGGTTTAGCAAAATTTTAATTAGATGCCTCCTCTTTAATAGCTAAACTATAAGAACAAAATATTTATTATCTATATGGTAACAACACTTATACGCATCAAGCCAACGAGTTATAATAAACTCTCCATTATGATTGACTTTTGGTCAGAAGTTATATTTTTCATTTTTAGAATTTTTGAATGTGCGATATATAGTTGAATTGCTCCACCACACCGCACAAAATGAGTATATAAAAGGGTTGAGAATATATATTGAATACAAGTCTCATGTTTAAATTCTAAACATTAATTGGAGAATCATTTATAAGATGATTTTTCTCAATATTAAGGGGAGAGAATAATCAGTTGGATAAAGAAGGAGAATGGATTATCATTATCTAGATCTTCATATATAAACCAAAAGTTCATAAGATAATTCATGTTATTATATATCAACTGCCAGACATATTTTTTGACCTAATGAGAGTAATCAAGTCTTATATACCAGCTGAAAATGCTCTAAATTTGAATTACATGTTAGAGCGAATGGATGTAAATCATGCCTGAAGCATGATGCTTGAAATTGGTTCCAATAATCAAAATTCTCGTAAATAGAAAGTAATATGAGATGATCATATATATTGGAGGTGAGTGCTCCTCAAGAGACTCAAGACATAACTAATAATAAAACTTTAGAAGAGTCTCAGGTACCTAAAATAAAGATTGAAAAGAAATCTCGATGAATTATGTCAATACGAGAAAGAATGAAACTAGAAAAGAAAAGTTGTCAACAACAATTTTACATAGAATACTTCTATAAAAGTAAAGAAAGAAAACGAGGATCTTGTATAGAAATCTATAGATATCGAAATGATTGGCCAACATAGAAAGACGCTTTGAACTTTTAAAAGTGAAGTTTTTGGACCAGTAGTCCAAACACCTAAAAGTGTAATGCAACTAAGGCACAAATAAGTAGTCGTAAATACGACTTGAATTATGAAGAGTTTTAATTACTTTATGATGGATGCAATTACTTTGGTAGTTATAAAATATTTTATATGCGTTTATTTATTTTGTGGATCCATATAAAAGAAAAGTTATCCTTGAAGGATTTAAAATGCCAGAAGCATTTAGAAATTTTCGAGGAAATTTATTCAGGTATATCCTCTTGAATATTTATATTTTGGCGCATTTAGTATAATCACCTTAGTGAGTACTTATTGAGGAAATACTGTAAGAATGATATTATTTCCATGTACATTTTATAATGAGGATTCTATCAAGATTTGTTATGATATATATCAATAATTTAAACTTCTAAAAAGCTTTGAATTGGAAACTCCTGAAGAGTTTCAAAGGCATTTGATTATTTAACGAGATAAATCAAATCTTGTCTCGACTTGAAGATTGAGCACGTAAATATGAATTTTTATCCATGCACACATGCTGAAAGAATCTTAAAAGATTCGATATGGATAAAATGCATCTATTGAGTACCCCCAATAATTCTAAGATTGTTGGATGAGAATAAATATGATTTTATATCTTAGTTGGTCCAGAAGAATCATATTTAGTTAGTCCAAAAGTACCATCTAAATGTTACAAATGTCATTACCTTTAGATCTTTCAAAACTCGATGCTTCTTCAAATCATGTAGAAATAATTGTTATGCACAAGGTAAAGTCGAAAAATGTGTTTGGCTAAACATATCCAAAAGATATGTAAATTATTTACAAGCTATCTTATACGGAGATAATGCAAAATTTATATCTCAATCGAAACGTGGATACATCAAAGATGGCAAAATGAAACATATTACTCCAAATTTTCATCCCTAGCGATCTTCAGAAAAATAGTATTGAAGATTGAATTAAGAAGATTCAAATATCTTATATGATGTTTTCATGAGGGGGTAAATACGCGTTGCACTCTTTTTTCCTTAACCGAGGTTTTGTCCCAATGAGTTTTCTTGGTAAGGTTTTTAACGAGGCAACATATTATGAATATCAAAGATGTGTGTACTCTTTGTCCTTCACAAAAGAAAATTTTTCCCACTAGATTTTTATCTTAGTAAGGTTTTAACGAGGCACATTATATTCATAGACATCCAAGGAGGAATGTTATGAATATTGTGGATGTCTATTATGATAAGAACTTTATCAAGGAGATTTGATTTTCTTTATCATTATGAATATTATCTTCATTAATTAGAGTTTAATGTATTATGTACTTCTTATGCCTATAAATAGATGATTTGATGAAGGCACTGGACACACGTCTATATTGAGATTAATACAAATCTACATCTTTCTCTCATCTCTTTGTTCTTTCATTCTTGTTCTTTGTTCTTGTTCTTGTTATTCGTTATTTTATTCACAATAAATTTAGTCTTTTTTATTTTAATTCTCCACTCTCACGTATTTACACCGTGACATTTGTAAACTAAAACTTTTTATTTTTTCCTTTTATTCTCATCCATTTATATTTGTATTTAAATTTAATAATTAATTAAATTATATTAAAGATAATTATATAAATAATAAATTAATATATAGATAATTCAACTATGTTTAGTAATGTTATATTAAAAAAATATTTTTCATAATCTAATTAATATTAATAGAAACAAATTTTGACAACTTTTTTGATAAAAAAATATTGATAACTAATAAACTATTCAAACAAGTATAAAATATAATTATGTCCTTATATGCCATTTTGCTTGTTAAATAATCAAACAACTATCATCTATCAGTTAAGTTTACCAAATACTTTTATATAATCTGCTAGTCAAATAAGCTAATGCAATCAACTATCAGCTAATATAATCCACTATCAACTATCATCTATCCGCTAATTGTCAAACATGGCTATAATCTAGTCAAGTGATTATGTGACTTTTTCTATGGTTAGAAATCCAATGAAACATGTTCAGTTGATGTTTTTAAAGTTGTTTTAAAAAAATATTCAAAAAAAACTCAGATTAATCGTTTCGTTTTAACTGTAACAACTGTGATATTATTAATTTGAACCAACTAATAACTTTTGATTGGATTGGCATTCTCTTTTAGGATTTAGGGTTGCAGTAGAGTTTGAACTTTGAGCCCAATTAGCCCAATATATAAGTGTTCAACTTAGCAATTTACAGAGCAAAAAATCATTATCTGAATCAAAAGAGACATGGCAATGGCAAGATATCAACCATCCAGTCCCAGTCTCATTTACCTCTGGCTACTCATCATGTTCACGGTCACCATAACTCCCTCCATGGGGGTTCTCAATGGCACGGAGCTTCTCAAAGAGGTGTGCAACCAGACATCCAACATCGCATTCTGTGTTACGACTCTAACTGCAGATCCAAATGCAGGTGGCTCGCAGGCCCTTGCCGGTGACCTCGCTAATGCTGCTTTACGGTTAGCTCAAACCAAGGCCACCCACGCACAATCCCTCACAGCCCTTCTCCTTCAAAATTCCACCAACCTTTTGGACCGCGACAGCCTCCAAATATGTCAAAGTAGCAACAACAAGGCCTTGTCTCAGCTGTCATCAGCTAACAATGACTTCAACTCGGACTCACTAGACTCCATGGTGGAACTGATGAATGGTACAGCTGATGTTACAAAAGCTTGCCTGAACGAGATCCAAGGCAGAGGCGGCCACTTTTCACTTCTGGCCACCATTAATGCTGACTTGATTAAACTTTGCGAAATCTGTATTGTATCCACTAGATATTTTACTATTGAAGATTTGTACTAAATAACTTTTTAGCTTTGTTAATAGTTTGATTTATAATGACCTTATGCTGCTCCAAAGCCTAATCTTACATATTCATATGAAAAGTAAATGTGTGGTTTTATAATTTAGAGAATAAACTATAGGTTATATTTTAATACAAGTTGTGTAAATATTTACACAACACTTCATATTTAAGCAATAAAATCTAAAACCTGCATCCTTAGCCCTAATACCCTAAACCCTAAATCTTAAATACTAGACCTTAAACTCTAAATTCTAATCATAAACTTTAAATTCTATCCCTACAACCTAAACCTTTAAACCCGAAACCACAACCTAAATAACTAAACCTTAAAATTAAAAGAATTAAACTAAAATTTAAACAAGCTTGTGTATCAAAATATTTTTTACTAATTATATGGTTAATGAACCTTAATAATTAGAAAAAATACACGAGGTACTGCCAAACTTGATGGGACCAAAAGCAGATGCACGCCTTCACGGGCTAACAGTTTGGTTTTGGGGATTTAAAAAAAAGCAAAATATAGGGGTTTTGTTTTGTTTTTTAGTTTGTTTAGTATGATGGGTGTTAGTTGTGGTGCAGGGATTTGGAGTCTACCTATTAATTCTAAACCCTGATTATCTGTGTCCCCTTCCCCACGTATTGATAAGTTGCCAGAGGCATGCCAAAATCAGCTTCATATGACTTGACCCGTGTCACCCAGAGAGAGCCCGCTATTGCTAGGATGTTCTTCATAAGCTGAAAGATGCAAGCTTCATTCCAGCATTAAATATCCTTTAGCTTCAGACCCCCTCTGACTTCAAGGTACAAATTTGAAGTCGCATTGGAGACTGGAGTATTGACCTTTTCAAAAAAAAAAAAGAGAGCATAAAGTTGGATGATCTTCCTTGTCACAGATTGGGGAAGAAGAAACTATCTGCACCAAAAATTAATTACGTCGAATAAGGCAACTTTGACGAGTTGAAGCATTCCTGCATAACTCAACAATTAGCTAGACCAATGTCTAAGTCTAGCTTTAATCTTATCCAACAGAACCTGAAAGTCATTTTCTGTTAACTTCTTAGCTACCAAAAGAACTCCCAAATACCCGACAAGAAAATGCCTAAGCTCAACCCCAAAAACACATTGAATTGCCTCTAGCTAACCGGCTGAGATTCCAGAAGTAAAAACCTCAGTTTTAGCAGCATTGGGCCATAAACCAAACATTTCACGAAATTTCCCTACGACACACTAGATTCCAATGATCGAGTCTAATGTTCCTTTACTGAATATCATAAGGTCATCAACAAAACCAAGGTAAGTCCTATATTTCTGCACTTAGGATGAAACTGAAAGATCCATTTTGGTGCTGTCATGTTCAAGATTTTCGATAGAACATTCATGAATTGGACAAAAAGGTAAGGAGAGAGGGGTCCCTGCCTTACGCCCCCTAACACCCTTAAAAAACCTACTAGGTTCTCATTGAAGGAAATCGATAGTCTAGATGTTGTCAAGCATGCTTGGATCTAGTCTATGAATTTTCTTGGCAACCCCAAGCTTCTAATACAACAAGTATAAAATCCCAATTCAATGAGTCAAAAATTTTCTGGAGATCAACTTTGAGTACACTTCTAGGGGAGAGTGACTTCCTAGCATAGCCCTTCACCAATTCTTATGCCAATAGGGTATTATCCACAATACTCCTTTGACCAAAAATTGTTTGTTTAAAAAATCATATCAGGGAAGAAAAAATCAAGTTTGTCCATCAAAATCCTTATAATAGTCCTGTATACCACAAAACAGCAAGAAACAGAGATGTTGCATTGAAAGCATGAGTCAAAAGCTTTCTCGATATCAACCTTGAGTACACATCTAGGGGAGAGTGACTTTGTTAAGTCTAATATTTACATGTTTTTCATATATAAATTCTTATGTTTTAATATATCTATCTACAAGTCTATATTTTTACAAGTGTTTGACTTTTACAGGAATTTAGACCGCTATTTGACAATAAATGCATTAAAAAGGAGTTTTAGCCAATGGTTCATGGTTCAGAGTTTAGGGTTTGGGGTTTAGGGTTCAAGTTCAAGGTTTAGGGATCATGGTTTAGGGTTCAAGGTCCAGGGTCTAAGGTCCAGGGTTTAGGGTTCAAGGTCCAGGTTTAGGGTTTAGGTTTAGGGTTTAGGGTTTATGTTTAGGGTTTAGGTTGAGGGTTTAGGTTTAGGGTTCAGTGTTTAGGGTTTAGGTTTAGGTTCAGGGTTCAAGTTCAGGGTTCAGGTTCAGGTTTAGGGTTTAAGGTTTAGGTTTAGGGTTTAGGTTCAGGGTTTAGGGTTTAGGTTCAGGGTTTAGGTTCAGGGTTTAGGGTTTAGGGTTTAGGGTTCAGGGTTTAGTTTAGGGGTTTCAGGGTTTTAGGGTTTAAGGTTTAGGGTTTAGGGTTTAGGGTTTGGGTTTAGGGTTTAGGGTTTAGGGTTTAGGGTTTAGGGTTTAGGGTTTAGGGTTTAGGGTTTAGGGTTTAGGGTTTAGGGTTGAGGTTGAGGTTGAGGTTGAGGTTGAGGTTGAGGTTGAGGTTGAGGTTGAGGTTGAGGTTGAGGTTGAGGTTGAGGTTGAGGTTGAGGTTGAGGTTGAGGTTTTAGGGTTGAGGTTTAGGTTGAGGTTTAGGTTTAGGTTTAGGGTTTTTTAGGGTTTAGGGTTTAGGGTTTAGGGTTTAGGGTTTTAGGGTTTAGGGTTTAGGGTTTAGGGTTTAGGGTTTAGGGTTTAGGGTTTAGGGTTTTTTTAGGGTTTTTAGGGTTTAGGGTTTTTAGGTTTTAGGGTTTAGGGTTTAGGGTTTAGGGTTTAGGGTTTTTTAGGTTTAGGGTTTAGGGTTTTTAGGGTTTAGGGTTTTTAGGGTTTTTAGGGTTTAGGGTTTTAGGTTTAGGTTTAGGGTTTTAGTTTAG
>CM033729.1:708173-816154 GCA_019671005.1 Hibiscus mutabilis
ATACAATCTTTTGGTATAAAGGGTTCTCACAAATTTCTTCGAACATTCTCTCCCCTGTCAAGATGAATCGACAGCCTCGAAGGTTACGCCGTGCAGTTAAAAAGTATGAAACATTCATATAAAGTATAAACGGTGTTGTATGGAAACTAATAGGTTCCATGGTAAGTACAAAGTACTGCTTTTCCATCAAGATCTTTGGTTTTGGCAGTCATGGCAGCCAAACTGAAGTCACCAATTTTCATGAGTTGGGAAATCACTAAATGTTAATAAGACGCATCTTTCTTTCCTCCTATATTACGGTGTCCGATTCGAAAGAAGCGTAAAAGGTAATGAAGCCAAGGAATTCATACCTTGAAATGCACATTGGGGTGAAATATTTTCGTCAAGAACCGCACTTGAGGAGGCTGCAAAGGGTACTGCTCAGGAACAGCAAATGCAAGCTGGAACACTCCACCATCATAAGGTGTCTCAGACAGACGGCCCCTATATACGAAAAATGGTCATAAAATTCACCACAAAACCAAAAGAACAAAAATGTCTATACCACATTCACATTTCTCTTTTCATCCCTTTCACTTTTAACCAACCTTGATAAGAGCAGTCCAGTTAAATATGTTAGAATCATCACAAACCAGTTGAATATCGGCCGCCTTCTCTCGCTGCACCTCCTTGTATTTCTTAAACAACCTTGCTCTTGATGCTTTCACATAAAAGATTTCAACATAGTAATCAAATAAAAAAATGTTTTTTACAACAACCCACACTAAATTCTCAGGTAATCATCATTTATTTGATCTAATACACAATAAATACATAATTAAATCAAGGGAAAAAAACAGAGACAGCAATCTATGTAAATATGAGCTAACCTGCATTTTTTCACTTATACCTGGAAATTCAAAAATACTTCAAAAAAAGATCGTATATTTGAGTATCAGCTTGCCAAATAGCTGCAAAATTGAAAGTAAAAAAGTACAAATTGTTAATGATTTTATACCATAAATTAAGGGCGAATTATTTGCAAATTGCAAACAGAGAAAATGATTAATTACCAATTGTTCTTTAGGGATTAAATCAATAAGATATCGACTCTTGAAATTAATTAAAACGAAAGAAAATCAAAAGAAAAATCAAAAGAGAGCTTATTAGAATCTAACCTGAAGAGTTTACCTGAGAAGAGAGAAAATGAAGCTCGATAACGAGCCTTGATTATGTGTTTTGAGCTCTTTTTTACTTTGGGTTAATTGCATCAAAGGTCCTAAACTATCGATTAAACTTTAAATTGATCATTAAACTCTAAAATATAAGACTAGAGTAGGATGATTTAAGATGCGTAACCAAACATGAACATTGATGTGGCATAAACCCTAGAAATTACAAAAGCTTAAACCCCTCCGTGTAACAGCAACTTAGGATCCAGATTCCAGAAGTTAATAAAAAGAAGAAATTTTTAATGGCTGGTTCAACGATTCTCTCGAGATTATCATCGGCTCGAGTAAAGGCTCTTCCTTTAATGCTTAAAAGCAACAAATCAGTGTTACCCACTGTTTCTCCATTGAAATCGAGCACTCAGTCTCAGGTTTCTTCTTCAATGAATCGTATTTCTGGGATTTCAAGGTGAGCTTTTTCATAGGTAAAACTTTTGAATCTCTGAAGTATCAATTTTGCTGGTCTTTAAAGTAATAATTTCAGTGTTTCGTTTTCCCCCTTAATTTAGATTACCAGTGGAGCTGAGCTGCTTAATGTCAATGATGCCTTTACACAGTGCAGTTGCTTCAGCTCGCCTCAAATCATTTCTTGCTATGGAATCTCAGAGTTGGGGTTTGATTCCTCAAGGTCTCTTTCTTACTGAAACACATGGAATGATTTTTTTGAAGTTGTTGATATTAATATTGATTGTTTTGAGAATTGATACAAAAAATGGTGATTAACACTACAGTTTTGATATCGAATTCGTATTTCTTATAGTTGAGAAATGATTGTACGAAACAATTAGGCCATGTGAATCGAATCGTTACTCCTTATTCGTAAGAATCGTTAATGAATTGTTGAACTATGTGTTGTGCTGTTTCATGGAATCCTTTCTCCTTATTGTTAGTTACCATTTGCAGTATGACCGGGGCAAATCCATGAGAGGCTGGCAAGGGCCTTGGCTTCCATGTCTTCTCAAAGCTCCTTTGATCTTATTTATTTTCTTACAAAAAAAGTAGTAAAACTTATTTTTGTCCTATATTTTTTAATTCGATCCCTGTTATCTTGACCACCAACGCAAAACTCTTGACTTTGTGATCGAGAATTGTGTATTTTACAATTTTAGAAGTTTTCTCCTTACATTTGAATGTCAAATGTTCCTCCTCTATGGAGCATAGTTTATAGCATGCATTTGTAAGGTTCTCCAGCATTTTGTATGCTTGATAAAGTACTGCAGTCTATAGTGATGTTAGATTGATCGAATAAGTTAGAAACGACAAATATGTTGTTCGTGCTGTTATTTCTTTCTGAATGTTTTGCATTTGCATACTGATTGTTGATTAGTTACTAGCTAGAACTTATCATTTGTTTCTAATTCCTGTTGTTTTCCGATGTTGCAGGTATCTCTATGCCTTTATAACAGCACCCTATGGTCAGTGGCTGTTATTTTTCTTGCGAAATTGGACTGTAGTTTCATTCCGTAGTTGAAATCTGTAAGATTTATTTCTTAATAATTCTCTCATTGTTTGGTATGATATGATGAATGCCGGAAGTGTTGATCAATGAGAAACCAGTCGGGAGGGAATCGAACCGAATATGTTTCAATTCTCTGAAATTTAGTTTAATACAAAGATTATTGTCAAGTTTCTATTTTGCTGTTCCACTTCTGCAGTCTGCATCTCTCACGATCAGCGTCACTGATCTTTATTCTATGTGTTTAGGTAGAAAATTTGTAGTTTCGGATTGATGGCAGTCTCATTGTCATCTCTTTGGCCTCGATATTTCTGTTTGACTACGAACTTAAACGTTTAATACCTCCTTACTCATCAATGGAAGGAGAGTTTAATTACAAGCTATCAATTGTGCCCGACTAATTGATAGCTATGATAATGTACTAAACAATGACACATTTATATGATACATGTGTTAAACACTATAAGATCATTGTTTGATGTCCTATTTATTATAGGCAAATATTTTGATATGTCACAGACAATTTAAACAAAGGTTTATGCAAGTCCGTAAATTTTATGGTTTAATTTAATATTTAAGGGTTTATGGTTTAGAATTTAGGGGTTTAGATTTCGAATTTTATAGTTTAAGTACGAAAGGTTTAACAAATGGCACGTATAAGGACAAAAAAAGCAGTGTTTTTTCCCCTCAAAGGCAAGCTATGTAGGAGAAATCAAGAATGTAGGGTCAGAAAGAGCAGAAATCCAATAATCTGTTCCACTTCCATTCGGTAAGATAAAATATTTTTGAGATAACAACTTATAATTATATCAACAGTTTCAATCCGAATCAATACCGAGTTGAAATAACTCAAATTAATTCTCTCAAATTAACTTATAACAACTCTAGGTATGCAATGGAATTGTGTGGATATATTGCCCTTGCCCCTCCAAAATCTTCATGCCAAATATCAACCAGAATCAATATCTTCTCTTTGACACTATAATCATTCTACAGTAGAGCATTAAAAAACTTAGAACAAGCTTTAATGGAAGAAAAAAAATGCAAAAATGGGAGTTAAAAATATGACTTCCTACCCTTTTTCTTGTATATTTTGACCATCTCAGGAAGAATGTTTGTGTCTGCAACTTGCATATGGACAATGTCCCCACAGTTCTTTATGCCTTTCACTTGCCTGGTAAATAACTCATAATTACGATATAACACCCGAATAACTTTAACGAAAAACAGAATTGCTCTTCAGCAACCTAAAAGATGTCTAAATCGTAACAGTCATGGATCACGTAACTCTTTCAAATTTGAGATAAGTAGTTGAGCTACCGATCGCCATTCGCCATTCTATTTTGCATGAAATTAAATCCTCTATGAACCAAACAAAACCCATGTTTAAGCTGTATTATCAAATACATTCATGGATTAAGTTGAATATTGAACAAAAGCATAGAAACTGTTAGATCCTCATAAGCTTACTCAACCAAATCTCCCTTCTAATTTACGCGCGAAAAGAGAAAATTCGATAATTACTAACTAGTAGCAGATTCGTTCTTTATAATCAAATCGAATTCTCAAAATGAGAGAAGGATAGGGATCCAGTGCGACGCATACCCAGGGTTATGGTTAAGTATTTAGCAGATCTTCAAGTTCTTAGCCCAATCAGGCTCCACCAGTGCATCGCTCGCAGCTCTTTCCACCAAAAAAATTCACCATCCTCGCTCACAAAACAAACAATTCCCGGTAACCGTCCGGCGAAATTGAGGAATATTCCGGATTCTCTCTTTAACAAATAAAAAAAATCAAAACAGTCCAAAATCGGCAGGAGGTCTCGTCTCCGTCTTCCCCCTCTTCGCTTCTCTTACTGTTTATCCATCTAAATGCAAATCAAATTGTTTTTTTTATTATTTCTGGAAAATTAATTTCTCAAAATAATTTTTCTTTTTCCCTCTTTTTTATCTCTTTTTTCCCAATCATTTGGGAATGATGATTGTAAGAAAAAAGAGGACGACTCAAACAAAATCCATTACGTGCTGTTCCCGATGCGTACACGTGGCGTGTCCAGCTTATAGCGATGGTTTTGACCACTGCGTGCGTAGTACGTCAAAATTTTAAAAAATGATTTTAAAAGCTTAGTCCCAACAACCAATTGAGTCTTAATTCGATTAACATTATTATTGTAACATTTTAAAAGTTATATATTCGATCGGTTCAATCCATTCGATTTTAAATTTTCGGAACTAAATACATAGAGATAACTGTTTAACTTACATACCATAGTGTTTTGCATTATACGATCAGTTATATCTGTTTGTGGATCCTACAGATAAATGGCTGCAGCCTCTCACAATTTGAAGACAAACCTTTTGATATATATAGCAAGATGTTGAATCAAGCTTTGCTTCAGTAAGGAATGGGTACTCGGACCGACGACGGACCGGATTTCATGTCCTCGAGGATGAAATTCAAGAGAGTTTTCGATATTGGACCTTCCTTGCCTACAAAGAAACACATGAAGGGGTGAATTATCAAATGCTACATGCAAAGATTGGAAATTAAACTATATATGAGAAAAGGATTGATGAACCCTAAATGGTAAAAGAGGTTTCTAAAGTGTCGGAATATGGCAAGTGATCTGTTTAGCATCAACTAGATAGCTTCGAAGAGGTGTTCCGGGATCTAACTATTCGATGCAGTTCGAGTGAAGTGGAATGCAGGCAAATTTGAATCATTGAATGCCGAAACTAGTTGCTAAATGTTGCAACTTATGTCGAAAACGGAACTTACCATCACCGATGACTTGTTCATCCCACTGTATTACAGGACGAACAAGGATTCCGCTGCCGATAAGCATCATTTCATCTGCGCTTTTCCCTTCATCGACACTCACGTTATCCACTCTTATTCGACGAAGCTTCCCCTCTCTCACCAGTCCCTCCGCGAGAGTCAGAACTCTCTTAGCCGTGCAACCACTCAAGATTTTGTCGAATTTGGGCATTAGAAGCTCCTTTTCCTTTGTAACAAATGCCACATTCATGTTCGGCCCTTCGGCGACGAATCCATCATTATCCAGCCAAATTGCTGCAAATGCACCTTGTTCTTCAGCTTCCATCTTTGAAAGCGCATTTGGAAGATAATTCACACTCTTCACGGTGGCAAACTGGGGAGGCTTTATGGGGATCGACGAAGTAACTACTTTGATGCCTCTCGAATCGAACAAAGATTTATCCTCAATCACAATGGCATAAAGAGCTGGTTGGTGACAGCCGGAAGGTGATAGTTGAAAGTCACCAGGTCCAACCGAGATCCAGTATCTCAATGATCCATTCATACACTTAGATGCACTTACAGTTTGTATAAGAACTCGTCTAATAGTCTCCCGATCGAACGGAAGAACGATTCTCGCCATCGTCGCTGACCTTACGATACGATCAACATGCTGGTCTAATTCATAGAGGTGTCTGAGATGTAGAAAAACACATAATAGAGCTTAACAGAGTACAACAACGTTTCATTCCAACAATTCATAGAAAATTTCTCAATTCTCATGGATTCAAAAGCTCATCTTTGTTATAAAAATTATGGCATGATTACTGAAACCACAATTAAGCAAGAATTAGATTCCAAATTAGGACAAGAAAAAGAGTTGTTCATGATTACTGAAACCACATTTAAGCAAGAATTAGATTCCAAATTAGGACAAGAAAAAGAGCTGTTCTGCTGAAAGATTGACTAACCCGTTCATTATTGCAGCAGTGTCAAAAACACCATGCCCCCTATGAACCATGTGATCATCCATTGGGATAACCATGGCTGCTTCATCGGTTACAATTCCACCAAATATGCTGGAGTACATAGCCAGGAATTGCTGCTTTCCTCTGTTGTTTTCTCTGTTCTGTTTTAGCCTTTCAATGGCCTGGAAACATATTAAAGAACAAACATCACAGATCGGAAAAATCAAAGAAATCATGTAAGAAAAAAAAAAAAAGAAAACCTGTAGACAAGACAGTAAAGGAATGTCTGATTGTTTGTCAGTAGAATCTGCCCCACCAATCATTGATTCCGTTTGATTAGAACTTCTAACGATTCTCAAATCTCCGAGAGACCCTTTTTTCATAAGGGAATGGTTTCGTGGAATAAGACAGGAATCAAACAGTTGATCGGCGTTTCTTGCCGGAAAATTGGAGATGTATTTTGGGTAAGTAGCTGATAGAGAAGCCATGGATGTTTTTGTTGAGTGAGTAAAGAAATTAGAAGCGATGGTTTCTTTTAGTAGGCTATTGAAATGGTTGACTAAATAGTAGGAAGGAGGAGTGGATTGGATTCCGTTGCCAAAAGAATGCGACGGCGAGATCTGACAAAACTCTGCCGGCCGAGGTTGTTGGCTAATCGAGCAGCGTTTATCAACTTATATGGCGCGTGGGGCCACAACGACCAACCACGATTCATGGACTACCACCATGACATATTGACGTGTCCTTTCTAGTAATTTCAATCAAAAAAATAATTTCTAAATAGTTTCTTGGGTTAATATATTATTTACCTTCTTTATCGAGCAATATATTATTTACTTGAGTTAGGCTTGTGTTTAATTTTTTTTTTACATATTCAAAAAAATATTTTTTTACACTTATAAGGTAATTACATTTTCTCTAACAGTTAACTATATTAGTGTGGATATATTAAAAAAACTATATTAGTGTGGATATGTATTTTTTTTTGAGTTTTCAGTAGATAAATTATTAGTTCTAAATGTGTAAACTATATTCTAAACCAATAAAAATATAACAAAATTAACTACAAATAATCATATCTAAACCAGCAAAAATGTAACAAAATTAATTACAGATACATTTTTCTTAAGTTTCAGCACATTTCTCCAAAATCAATTACAATTTGTGGACATATGAGCTGTCAAAAACTTGTAACCTTGATGACATATGTATTAGTTCAGACAAACCAAATTTATTTTTTATACAAGTATAAAATATAGTCACATTTTTATGTGTCATTTTATTTATTTGAATAAACAAGCGATCATCAATTATCAGTTATTTTTATAAGTATATTTTATAATTGATTAGTCATGTCAATTAATATAATTAACTATAAATTAATATAATCTGTTATTAATTATTCGTTAATTATTAAATAAGACTTAAATATTAGAAGAAAAAAAAATGATACACAGCCCGTGTAAATTTTAGTTTACACGTGTCTTTTAGTTTTAGGGGTTAGGGCTTTAGTTTAGGGTTTAAGGTTTAGGGGTTTAAATTGTAGGGTTTAAAAATTAAGGTTAATATTTAGAATTTAGGGTTTAGGCTGTGGGGTTCAGTTTTTTAGAGTTAAAGTTAAGAATTTAAAATTTTAGTTTTTATAGTGTAAATACACAGGCTTGTATAAAATTAATTTTACATCATATGTGTATCAAAATTTCACCCTAAATATTATGCGACTAAATACTAAAATCACAAAAATTATCCTAAGTCAAAACATTTGAATTATAAATAGGGGAACATAATTTAATTTCATAAATTTCACGAATCGTACTGTTTGGAACCGAACCTGGCCAGTGTCCACCGCACTACAAAATCGCGTCCAAACCCAGAAAAAAACGGCGTAAAATTGCCGATCCACAACTGAAAACAACGCCGCACCGCCAACCGCCTCTCCTTCTCCGATCATAGCGCCCAAATTTAAACCCTAGGTTAAGTAGTTGCCATCCCTTTCGAGAATTAGGTTTATTTCTTTAATTTCAAAGCACGCAATCAGGGTTTGAAAACCCTAGACTTTTACATTTTTCACATTTCGAAGAAATAGCTCAAATAACTCTATTTTTGAATTCGTACTGTGTTAAGGCTCTCCTATAAAAGCTTCCGATGGCGACTATAGGTGACGCGCTGCGGCAAGCGTTTATGCCGAAGCACGAGTACGAGAGCTTAAGGGAGGAAGATAAAGCTTGGACGAAGCTACAAAGACCGATCTTAATAGGTTTAATAGGGATCATTTGTATTGCGATCTTTGTTTGCACGATTATAAGTTTGAAGATTGTGTTCCCTGGAGATGTATTGAAGCGACCGTTTTGTGACGACCGGAGATTGCTGCTTTTGCCGTTGAATGCAAAAGGAGGCGTTGGCGATTCAGATCTATATCCCGGAGCATTTTATTTGACTGATCAAGAGACCGTGGATTACTATTGGATGGTTGTCTTTATTCCATCTATGGTCATTTTTTTGGCCTCGGCTGCTTATCTTGTGGCAGGTCAGTATTTGTTTGGTTATTTATTCTTTGTTTCCTTTAAAATCTTATTCAGAAATGAATGGAAGGTACACAAGAATTGCACGTTGTAGAAAGTAAGCTTTTAGAAAGGTGAAGATTGACATTGAATCTTGAATTATAGGCTATAAAGCTCTCTTATTGTAACAATTCGGTAGCAGAACATTTTGTCTGGAAAATATAGTAGATGAGTAACATGGCTATGGAATTTAAAGCTATCTTTCCTTTAGTTACACATTGTGAAAGACAATATAGATGTAATCTAGCTTTAACTATGGTGAGGAATTTAAGTTCTTATTTTATCTGCTCAATGTCATAGGGGGATCTTATTTGTTTCCTGGTTTAGTATTCTTCAAATGAATTGATTTTCGAAAAGTATCGAATCTGTCATTGGTGTAAATAGGTTGCAGGTGGAAGATGGTTGATTTACATAAACTCTGCTATGCGGCTAGCTTCTTGAATTGTTAAGCTTCTATGACTCGCCTTGCTTAAATCCTGGGGTACATGTGAATTGTTATTTCGATGACACGCTTAAAACTGGCCTGAGAACATTGGAACTTGAATTTATAATTGTTCTCTTAAGCTTGTTATTTATACGATTATGTTTGCATTACTGATGGCTGCTGTTTCTTTTTGCTTGATGCTATATGCTAGTTTTTCTAGTGCTTAATTTTTGTGAGGATTGCTTTGATGTTGGGTCTTTGAATTTTCTTGTTCATATGTTTTATCCCTTGTCACTTTTCCTTTTCGTATACCTGGCTTGTTGGTCTGCTCTTTAATGGTTTTAGTTGCGATTCAGGAATTACTGTTGCTTATTCTGCTCCAACTAGGCATGGATGTTTAAAGGTGGTTGAGAATAATTACTGCACTTCAAAAAGAGGTATGCTCTATTTCTCATTTATTGACCTGAGAATAATTGTTTTCTCACTGCTCATTTAAAGTAGACTTCTTTACTGCATTACGAAGTATTAGTTGTGACTTGTCTGGCTAGTTTGACTTGCTGAAATCTGTTTTATTACAAATTTAAATGCGAATGGAATTCGAATTTGTTCTAGCTGTTACTTCAAAACAAGCATCTTCTTCCACGTATTTGTCCTTCTGAAAGTGTGAATTAAAATATCATCCTATTAAGCTATGAACAGCATTAGCTTGAATAGATATACTTATCCATTTTTAACTACTGTTTTGCTTCTTCTTTTCATGCATGCACGTGTTAATTCCATATATTAGAATGGATGTTCAGTTCCGATAATAAGTTTATTGCAATCTACAGGTGGAGTTCGTTGCTTGTCTATTTTGAATGTGGTTTTTGCCATCATCTTTGGTCTTCTTGCTTTGTTCCTGGGTTCAAGCCTCCTCACGTTAGGAAGCAGCTGCTCTCTGCCTTTGTTTTGGTGCTATGAGATTGTTTCTTGGGGGCTGGTGATTCTATATGGAGGAACTGCCTTCTTCCTAAGAAGGAGAGCAGCCGTAATTCTTGATGAAGTAGAATCCGGTAGTCGAACCCTTGGTTTAGAAATGTTGGAGACTAACCCCTTGGAAGTCACGCCAGATGTTGAAAGGCGTATTAACGAAGGCTTCAAAACATGGATGGGATCATCCCTTCTATCATCCGATGATGAAGATGACCCTGAGAGTTATCACGAAGTACCTCATATGACACGTACAAGTTCCAACAGGCAGAGAGTGTGATCCTGTACCAAGTCAGCAGTGTTACCAACTTCTCGGGGGGATTTTTCTCTACTTGGCTGTCAGTAGGAAGATGGTTCAATACGGAAGCTCGAGCTTAAGAGCCACTCAACCAAATACCAATAGCTCATGAACAGAAGAGCTTTTAATTGTAGTGGCAATCGTGATGTCCGGTTGATCGTTCCAGCCTTCTGTGGCAGTGACTTTGATCATTAAAGGGCGTTTTAACTAGACTTGCTTGTAAAGCTTGTTAACTTGCTGAGTGGGTCATCAAAACTTCAAAAATTCAGCAATGGCAGAAAACCATTCAAAGTTGTTCAGATGGTTGTGTTCTTCAGTCTTTTTTATGTGAATATCAATTGATTGTAGTGCTCCTTTCATTACATTCAAGCGGATTTTATATGAAAAATAGAAAAGAGTGTTTTCACCTTAAACGGTTTCTCCATCATATGACGAGGGATATTCTAGTAAGGAAAATTCTTCAATATGGTTTTTGCGATTAGGAGTTTAGTTTAGGGTTTGTGGATTTAGTTTGTAGGAATTAAATTTTAAGATTTATCGTTAGAATTTAGGATTTAAATTTTAATTTTTAAAGAGTAAATATGTATACTTGTATAATTTTTTGCACAATTTATTTATTAAAAAAATATTTTTCTAATTTAAGATTTAAAATTTAATATCGTACATTTGGTTGGTTCAATGGGTTTTTTCCTAGTTGAGGTCCAAATTCAAAATTCCAACTGACCGATTCAAGTACAATTTTGAATTTTGACATAATAAATGGGCTCAAATTAGAACTAGACCCTTCTAGTGAAAAGCTAAAAATGCAGCTTCATAGTGACCTGTGAGCTAAAAAAATGTATGGGAAAACTACATATTTAGTATCCCAATTATGTTTGTATTATTGTTTTGGTACTTCAACTATTATTTTTAACATAATGGTACCTAATGTTACGATTTTGTTCTGTTTTAGTACTTCCGCGTTTAAAATTAACGAAAATGGTGATGTGGCTTTTATAACAGTTTTAGTCCAAAAACTTATACAACCTATCAATTTAGTCTAAAATTCTATTAATTTAAATATTATTTTAATTTTTGGATTAAAATTGTTAATTCCTCACTTTTCTTTTTCTTCCAGTCATACACTTTTTTTTTTGTTTAAAAAACACGTCAGGGACAATCAAAACTTTAGGATTTGGGCATCAATGGAGGGCTAATGCGAGGTCCATTGGAGGTCCCAAACTCCACAATCGAGATACCGGCGAGAATACGAGGGGTGGGAAAGGGATGAGACAAAATGGGATCGAATCTTTGCAAAATTAAGATGATGTTTTAAATTGATGGATTTTGGACTAAATTGATAATATATATAAGTGTTTTGGACTAAAATTGAGATTAAACCAAGCCACGTCCAAAACAGAACAAAACCGTAACGTTAGATACTATTTTACTAAAAATAATATTTTGGATACCAAAACAGTAACGTGAGTATAGTTGGGTACTAAATATGTAGTTTTCCCAAAATGTATCAATTCAATTTATTCGAATATTTTGGTTTTGGCCATAGAATCGATTTGATTTAAGAGAAACTTTGATACACATGCCATATAAACTTTAGTTTACATGTGCCTTTCAGTTTTAGGGGTTAAGGTTTTAGTTTAGGGGTTTAAGCTGTATGGTTTAGAATTTAAGGTTAGTGTTTTGAATTTAGTTCATATGGTTTAAGGTTTAGGGTTTAGTTTTTTAGGGTTAGGAATTTAGAATTTGGGTTTTAGGTTTTTATAGTATAAATACACAGCTTGTGTATCAAAGTTTTACCCTTGATTTAATCACTCTTAATGGTTTAATCAGCTTATTCGGTTTTTGATATATAAAAAATCGAATTGATTGAACCAACCGAATGTACAACCCTATTAATATTCGAACCATTTTGGCTCATTTTGCAGGTTAGTGTTGTTGCTTTAGCAATAGTTATGGAGTGTTGACACAACCACACCACTCTCATTTGCGGCAGATGTGAGGTTTTTCGTACAGGGAATCCAACAAAACAGCTTGTTTTCATATATTATGATGGTTTTCGGATTGCAATTCCAAACAAGACCTATACTTCGTTAAAACAGTTTCATATTAGACAGATTCAGATAGTTTTCGGATTGTTTTCATAACTATTGCTTGAACACCACAAGTATATGTGCATATGAAATGGGGTTGCCTACATCCTTACGCCTGTACGCTTGTAAGTGTAAAAAAGAGGGAAAAGTGAGAGAGAGAGATTAAGAATCTATATGTGCACTTGATACAATCAGCTTATCAATTTAATTAATTAGGCACTATCTGCAACCTTTCAAAAGATAGGAAGAGGGGCTCGAGAAACTCACGGCTGTTGTTGTTGAGGACTTCGCGTTTTCAGTTTCCTTTCTTGGTGTTCCGCATTCGCTAAAATCAAGGATTCGGCGTTCTACCTGCAGACAAACCGCATACTAATGTCAACGAATTGCACTTGTAAACAAAAGAAGAGGATATTAAGCATGTTTTTCTTTTCAGTAATACCAAGATATTTGAAGCCAAATTTGAATGGTTCTCAAGCTGGTTATTCTCTTTGTCCACATTACAATTCTTGGAACGTCTTCTTTTTACAATTGATTCCGGAGTTACGTTTCCCAAAACCTCAAAGGCATCAGCATAAGCAGCAGAAGTATCCTCTCTTAATTGTTTCATCAGCCCGATGGCGTCATAGCTTCTTTTGCAGGGCTAATAACATATCCTATGTCCTGGAAAGAAAATATGATTATTACGAAGCACAAAAAAAGTTAAATTCTGAATCTTTCTTAAGGGTGAAGTAGTTATATACCTCAATTGTTATTTCTGTATCAATCCTTGGGCCTGGAATGAAAGAGTTCATAAACCAAGGAGACTTCCATGCTGACGGTGATTCGATACTTCTTTTGAATGGAGTTCCAGCGAAGCTGGCAATCCATATCAATCAAACAACACGTAAGAACCAATCAATTTATCCTAGTATTTGAAGTAGAAATAAAAGAAAAACAGCTCTTAAAAGACACTAAATAGCAGGCACAATAAAAATTGTAATTATAACGGGGAGCAGCAGAAGCTCACATGTTATAGCTTTCAGTAGCAGCACCGATCCCAGAATTATCGGCAAACTTCTCAAGGGTTGCCGATGAATTGGCACACTGTACTGCAGCAACAGTAATTGAGTGGCCTTCACTGTTCTTTACTTTCAGAGCGGGAGAGCTAACAACTAAGCATGTATTTCCTGATAAACACTTAGAAGCAAGACCTTGATTTGATGAAACAGCTCTAAAGCTTTTATGATACTGATTTTGTGGAGTTCGTATGCCTGAAGAGAATAATGGCCTGTCTGCTTTAAGACCATCACAATCAGGAGAAAACAATAGTAGATCATTTACATTATGCTCAATAAGCACTGCCGAAGGCTGTTGGACCTGTCAAAAGTAGAGAGGGAAAAGATTAGTATGATAAATAAATTAAGCATTGAAAGTAAAAAGTAATGCTGCGGTAATAACGAGAGAATAATTAAGACCAAGATTTCCACAACAAGACCAAAGAGAAAACAGTATGTTGTACATAGAGTCAGCATCATACATGACTTGAATAAAAAGTTGGCATGGATTTAATCGGGCAGCTTCATCTTGAGCTAGAAAACATCAAAATAATACAGAGAGGAAAAAACTCACAATTTTGTCAGAAGCATGAGCATCAGTTTTGTCCTTTGTATCAGTATCACAGGCTTCATTTTTTATGTTTCCCTGGAAATTAGTTCCATCAGAATATTTCTTTTGAGCATCATCTAATGGCTCAGTGTGATCTTCACCATTGCCAAGTTCCCCACGAAATTCTTGACACAGGTTTTCTTTTTCTTCAACAGAGGCTCTAGCATTGGTTTTATGTTCAGATGGAGACACCTGAGATGTGTTGCCAGTGACATTCTCATCAAACATGACATCCAAACGAGAGAAATCTTTTGTCAAACTGGATGTAATGTCAGTTTCCAGCTTTTTCTCCCTTTGTTTTTCTGATAAAGGTGATAAAAAGTTACGATGACGCTTCTTCAGTATGGATGGTGTGCCAGTAAAAGTTTTGGCAGCACTTTTAAGCACAACATCTGGACTGCCGTCCCGAGATGGTGAATCCCACAACCTAAATGGAGAGATGGAGTTCATAGAAGACATCATCAACTGGCGAATACCAAGGGGACTATATTCTTGCTGCACATCATTGCCAGATGGTATAAGTTCACAGCTGAAAAATGGTACATCCGAGCCTGGAAATCGAGGAGGCTCATAACATAGACCTCCGGCATCTTGTTCTGCAGGCGAATTTGGCTTATCATCAACAGCAGGGCAAGTTAGCAAAGCATTTGATTCTGAACCAAAACTATTAACTGAAACCAACTTCTGAGAATCCTTTACAAGGTAAGATTGCTCTTGTTGGTCTGTATCATCTGTATGATCATCATTAGTAAAGATGAAGCCATCATGTCCATTCATAGTAAATTCTTGCTCTTGAGTTCCAGAAGGTTGACCATTTAATTGACTGGGCTCTTGGCCATACATAAGTGTACCATCCTCCAGTGAAAGAAGTGAAGGAGATGCAAAAGACTGACAACATGAGGTTGCCAATACCTCAGACCTTGAAGGAAGAGCGGATTGTGAGGCTGGAGTATTTCCGGTTTCAGATGGTTGGATGACTGAAGGCTGACTAAGTGATTTACTTGCAGAGCCACCAATTTGCCATATTAGACCCTTGCATAAAACTTTCAGAGGCAACACATCCATCATTCACTGCCTCTGAGAATAGGACCCTACAACATTCATCATCAGTTATCAACATATTCTCACCAAACTGGTAATTCCCACTGGAAGAGTACCCAGCTTCACAAGGTATTTCTGGAACAGAGAACTTGACATCTTCAAAAGATGGGTAATACTCTTCTGCACAAGGTGCTGGACTGGAATGCCTCTCATTTGCCACCCCAGGCATTTCGGTCAAGTGGAATTGCTCTCTTGTATCAGCATTAGCTAAATCACTTTCAGATTGAGAGCAACCGATCATATTCACCTCTTGACTGCATTCTGATATGTCCTCTGCTTCTTTCCTACATTTGGCACCACTATCATCTGCATTGCTCTGCATCCTCATAGAAGATGAAGGCATGGGCTGACTTTGATTTGCAAGAAGTGGGAACTGAAATTGTTCCAGAAGGCCTGATGCTATGTAAGAGTCCAACTTCTTTTTGACTAGAACTGTTCCAGTGATTTTTTATGGCATTGTCTGACCTGTTACTCATACAAAGAAGGGAATAAAGCAAGTTATTGGTAAATTCAAATGCAAAAAATATATTAACTTCTCATTAACAGAGGAATCAAGTTTAGATTAACATCAGAGGATGACTTGCAGACTGCAGTTACAGGGGGAAGTAGTAAGAAGAATGAAAGACAAATATATGTAACCCTGATAAAACATTGATGGAAAGGTATGGCCTCTAAATAATAAGTACCTTCCTGGCAGGAATTTTGTGAGCTCTGCCCATTTGTTCCCAAAAATCTGATGAGCACAAACAAGAGCCAGCTCTTCTTCCTGTGTCCACGCCTCTTTGTTTATGCCGGGATTGAGATGATTGTGCCACCTACATCAGTACTTAGTTTTATGAGCACAAATGTAAAACAGGAACATTTTTTCCCCTAAATTTTGGTGAAAATGAAGGAACATTTCAACAGCAAAATACTTCCAAAAATCCAATAGAAGATGTCCGCAATAACATCCCAAAAGGAAAACCTCTCAAAAACTTTTAAATATTCAACAGGATTAACCAATGTGACCAGGCTTTTCGCCTTTTCCCAGTGATTTTTATCCATCGTGAGAAAGGCCACATAGCAAGGTACAAAATCCCCATCTTTATGGCCTTCAAAAAACTTCTAAATGTAGGTGGGGTTAAAATATCACAATTAAAAGCTCCATCATCGCACCTTTCCCTGCATTGCTTTCCAATACGTCCAGGTAAGTGCTGAGCAATGGTTGACCACTTTTTTGGCCCAAATTTGTTCACCAACTCAATAATAAGCTCATCCTCCTGCTCATATTTAGCAAAAGCAACTTAGAATGTTGTTATAGTATCAAGAAAACTTCTGTTTTTCAAGAAAAGTCACTTCAAGAAACCCGTTAGTTAGAAAAAAATAAGTAGAAAAATCAATCACCTCTTTTGTCCATGGCCCTTTAACAAGTTCCGGGTTCAAGACCTTCTGCCACCTGTGCAAGCACTGTACATCAGTCCGATCCTTGAAACACTCCGCTGCAGATGAACGAGCCTTACAATTAGTTTGTGCAAAATGATGCACAAAGTTCTGCCATGCCACTTCAATTCGAAAACATACCTATCTTTTTCCAATTTTTTCCTTTGAAATGTTGAACAGCTTTGCTCAGAATCTCATCCTGGAAGTCCATACAATTATGTTGTCAAATTGAAAAACTATTTAAGATTATGAATACAGCACTGAGAGACACACAAAACACACACACATATCTAAATGGACACCAACACTAATTGCATTGAAGGACAAGAGCCACAGGACTAAAATTAACGATACATAACACAACAAGGGCAATAAAGTTGCACAAAGGTGTTAATTTAACAAAAATCGAGGAAACATGACGAGGGAAAGATAATAATACCTCTTCAGCTGTCCATTGTCCTCTCGTAGATCGTCTTGTAGGACCTGTAATCCTCCTATAGAAGGAAGCAAACTCAGCAGCATATAAAACAATCATTTTCTAGCAACTTGTAAGATAAAAAAAAAAAACATTATAGTGGAAGGGCAAGCACACCCAAGAACCCAATAATGGTTTCAAATTTTTTGAGTAAGAGGTACTAAAAATAATAAATACCCATGAATAGGTCGCATTCTCTGAGCACCATCGCCATTGCTGAGCCCAGCCGAAGGGGTAGATACGGTAATGTCACCTTCCATAGTTCCTTTACAAATGAATAAAGCTGCATACCCCAATGCAACTCTACAACGCTTCTCTCAGCAATATGCTCTCAAAATCATTCAAATCAAACCTAACTACAAAATCCCCCAACCGTACAACAGAACAAACTAACATAAAAAAAAAAAAAAATCAAAAAAAGAAACTTTATACTAGCAATCAAAAAGTCAGAAGTCAATGGTTTTGAAAAATTCGTACAGAATTCGAGTAATTTAATAAAAGAAAAAACAAATATTTGAAATTTACAATAAATTCTCTCGAATTCAAACACTAGATCATGATCAAAATCAAAATTAACAACTCGATCATTCAAGATTTAACTTGAACATCAAGATCGATTGAAGAAACTTCAAATTCATAAGATAAAAAAAAAAAAAAAAAAAGAAGAAGAAACTACGCAGTACCGAACTGAGCTTCGAAGACCGAGAAATGGAAAATCAGAGGCGAGAGGCAGTCAACACGGCGCTCATTTGCAGATTCAAAGCGACGATATTGAAGAGAAATTTAAAGGTATTTTAGATGCGGGAAGAAGATAAGAGAAAAACTGCAAAGTGAGAAGCGAAGAGATATTCAAACATAAAAGGGCGGACTATTGGGAGAATTCAAACACTATGGTGTAAGATCAAATATTTTTGTATCTGACGGACAAGGTTTGTCCACGTGGAAATCGAGGCAGTCAACGTTTGGTATGACTTTTTTTGCCTTCAAATTTTAACAGCAATGTTTTTTTTTCCATTATTTGAAATTAATTAATAACTGAAAAGTAAATCTAAAATCTAAATACCCTAATAAATTTTCCTGATTTATACCCACAAAGGCTAGCAGCACCATCAACAAATAAATAATTTTTTGAGCTAAAATTAAAAATTTAAAATATTTTTAGAGATTTAACTAGTCAAATCTGTTAATTTAGATATTTGATAAATGGAGTGTTGTAATAGCGGATCGAGGGAAATCTCTTATTTTGAAAAAGAGTTTTTTAAGTTAAAGGTTTGGATAAAAGGCTTGTAAAGACTATTTTATCATTGATAATTATAAAAAAGTTATCTAAATTACATAAATTTAATTAACTAATAAAATAAAAAAATAAATTTATAAATAAAAATTAATATATATATATATATATTTAATAATTAATAAAATTATATTCAAAATATAATTTTATAGATAAGAAATTAATATATACATCTAAATTTAATAATTATTAAAATTATAATAAAAAAATAATGTCACAAATAAAAAATTTATATGTACATTCTCATACATACTCGGTATTGATATTAAAAAATTAATTTTTATAATCTAATTAATATTAATAGATGCAAAATGTTAATAACTAATAAATTAATGTATACATATAAATTTAATAATCTTGTCCTTATATATCATTTTGCGTATTCAAATAATCAAGCAGTTATTGTCTATCAGTTAATTTTACCAAACACTTTTATACAATCAGCTAATGTAATCCGCTAGTCAAATCAGCTAACACTATCAGCTATCCGCTATCAATTAATGTAATCCGCTATTCACTAATTGCCAAACAAAGCCTAAATATTATGATATGACCTAATTCAATTTTATCATGTATAACGAGAAAATAAAAAAATAAAAACATTATTGGTATTCCCATTTTTATTTTATTCACCGAATTATTTTTTTTACAAAATCGTTATTAAACCCCCTTCTACTCTTTTGAGAAATTCAATTTTTAACGGTCGATGATAAAAAAACAATATTAGTGATAATTTTGAGAAAAAATAGTTCGATGACTAAAATAAAAAAATCAAAAATAGTTTAGTGACTTTTACCCTAAAAGCACATTAATTGTTGATGAGGAGAGAGAATATAGCGTAAAAATAATAAAATTAAAAAAATACAAGTCAGCATCGTGAGAAATCATATCATGGGTCATTCCCGCTACGTCATCCATGAGACCAACCAATAAAAATTACTCATCTCATTATTTTTTCCATGTCATTTTTACCAAGTGAATCTTCACTTGGTAAAAACTGTTTTTAAAATTAATTTACAGTAAATATGAGTGGAGATTCACTTGGTAAAAAATATGACATGAAAAAATAATGAGATAAGTAATTTTTATAGGTTGGTCACATGGATGACGTGGTGAGAATGACCAATGATATAATTTCTCCAGCATCGTTATTATTTTTCACGTTTAATAACTAAATTTTAAAAAAAATCACATGGCACATTTACAAAAAAAAAATTGATGATCAAAATAAAAGCGAGAATAATTTTACTGATAGTAGTGTTGTTTACTCTTAAAAATCATTGATTTTTTCTTAAAAATAATAGAAAATTGAAAGAACACAAAATGGAAAAAGAATTATATAAATAATGAAATTAGGTCAATATGATGTCCAAGAAAAGAAATATATAATTTATGATATTTTTTCCAAACGAGTATAAAAAATGCATATAATAACAATTTAGCACCCGTAGACCCATCAAACCATTTAAACGAGCATATAACAAATAGTCGTTATGTAGATTTGATTATCTATTTTTATAATTAAGTCCGAATCAATAACAATAATTATTGCATTAAAGTGATGAGATAAATATAGTAAAATATTTATAAATTAATACTCGATAAATTAATAATTTTTTAAAATAATATTTTTTGGTCTCAATTTGGGTCAAAAGTCTAAATTAATAATTTCGATAAATTAATAAGATAATAATTTTTTTGGAAGACCCTTATATAAATTTATGGTCCCTTCAATATTATAAATTAATAATTCTATAAAATTACAAATATAACTAGGACAACTTAGTAAAATATCATTATATTGTTGTTTGTTTCTTCTTAAAATTTAAATCTAGATGTATTTCATCTCTACCATAGTGCTTTACGTATTTGACCTGTCATAATTGATTTTTGGACACCTTTTAGATGTGAAGTCATAGTTGGTTGGTTTTGATTTGGATTGACTAATTACGAGTTTTGATGTTGTTTATATAGTGGTTGATTTCCTTACTATATATGAACTTTTGCATTAAGTTTTAACTAGCACTACATACTACAATGAACTTTGTTTTTTAGAGGCATGTATTATATTTAATTAGTCACATTGTACATGAACATCATTCAATTAGTCAATAAAATTTATATGTTTTATTCACGAAGAATAATGCAGGTTCGTTGAATCAGAAAAAATCTCTTTAAATTAATAAATTATTAATCTATCGATTAATTAATATATCTTTAAATTAATAAAATTATGTGGCCCTAACATTATTAATTTATAGAGGTTTTAATGTATGTCGAATATGATTAATTAAATTTCCATATCATCTTAATTGTATGATCAATAATAGAAAAGTCATAGAAGTAGGTGATTAAATTATATAAAATTAAAAGAAATGCCATAAAAGAGGGACTAACGCCATAATTACACCTAAATTCGACAAGAGTTGCTATAAGGCTCTTGAGATCTTTATTCTAAGCTTGTCGTACAAGTACATAGTTTATTTTCACAACGAAATAGACACTCAACGGAAACAATAGTAGTATTTTTTTTATCACATGTTAAATATCTACACCTACCAAAAAAGGGATCTTATGATTTTATCAAAATTTTCCTCTGGAAAATAAATTTCTTTTATTTCTTCCTACTAGAAAAAGAAATTTTAATTCAAAAATTCTTTTATTTATTCCTAACGAAGAAATCATTTATTGCTCAGGGGTTGCCAAATTTGGACAAAGCTGACTGGAAAAGAGTTGAGAATACCTTGGATGTGCTTTGATCGTCAGCTTTGATTGTAATCCGGCCGTTAGCCAATGAAGTGTTGATTATACATTCGACTAGATAATTAGATGGCGACTCCATTTTTTGTGCAAAAAAGAAAAACTTGAAGCTCGGGGATTGACCGCCTGATGCAATGCAGTGGATGGAGTGGCTTTGCATGTGCCGGATAAGTGCTTGAGGAGCCGTCAGTGCAGCAACACCTCGAGGGCCTACCGAGTATTCCTGTATATGATTAAACAGCATTGTGAGTTCTGAGAAAGGTGCACATTATTGCATGTATAAGTAAAGCTTCTTTTATGGATCAGTCATGGTTTCTGTTCTAGGGACCATTAAGAAATGGACAGGTTTCGTCCGGAACGCTATGAGGAGTAAACAAACCTGTGTTAAAGCAACTGGCAATTGGCGCCACTTCTGCTGAAATGTGCTTGGATCCAGAGCCGCTTCCGCATTAAGCTTCAGTTGAGGAGATGGAGGAGCAGGTGCTGCTGATGGTAAACCGAGATCAAGTAGATCATCAATTCCCAAGCTTGCTGATTGTGAAGAATGGCCTGATGCAGTCGGATTCGATATTGTTGATTCTGTCCGTGTTTGCGAGGCAACTGCAGATGCATACGAATTATCATAGGGAGATGCATATGCAGAACCATTATTACTCGAACCACTAGCTTCTTCTTTCTCTGAAGTAGTTAAAAGCAAATCTTTATCATTTTCGTCAACTCTCTGAGCAGAAACAACATTTTCTGATGCTTCTCCACCAATAGATAGATTTCCAAGTTCATCTGAAAACTCAAATGTACCCCGGTGTTCCCGATCTGTAAACATGTAAGATGGCAGCATATATTTACAAACATCAGTTATTACTGACTCTTTAAAATTAAGAAAATACACAGAGAAGCACAATGGTGTCATAACAGCAAAGAAACGAAACTATGTAACAAGGCTAGGGCATATTCTTTTTAAGCAATGATGCTCGAATACCATTCGTCTAGCAAGCATTTTGGGCAACCTAAAAAGTGGAAATTGTAATAGATGTCATATTCAACAACCAGATCCACACCTTTATATTTCCAAAAGAAGTGGGGAACCTAAGGCTTTTAACTCATTAACTTGAATTAAGATTGAAACTACAAATTATGTAACTAGGCAAAGGCATATACCTTGTCTTTGTCTTACATTCTCTTCCCCTTTTAATACACATATTGTATGCTTTAACAATCCATCATGAGCATTCAGATCAGCTTTAAGTTAAAAAAAATGTGCCATATAACAAGAAGTTGAAAACTAGTAGTTACCTTCTGGTATACAACAGATAAACTGTTAAACTCATCAAATATCCGATCTTTAATTTCACTGCTCTGAGTATCAGCAAAAACAGAAACAGCTTGCTTTGGAGGGTTCACCACACGTTCTGCTACAGATACATTATGTTGTAACATCCTATAGTAGAACAAGGCTCTGTCATGAACATCCTGCAATCACGCTGAAGGTTTAATTCATTGTATCCGGAAAACAAACAGTAATTTTGATGTAAAAGTGGGGGGGGGGGAGATTTGAGAAAAAAGAACTCATACCTGATGAAAATCAGCAACACCTGCAGCCAATGCAGCTCCCAGTGCATTTTGGGTCTCGGGTGGTCTTTTGAAAAAACACTTCATCACTGCAGTGAGAAGATGTAAACGAACCTGTCCGAAGGCATAATCCAGCAACCAAGTGAATGAGGTAACTCATACCACAGATCTTCTAATCAGGCGACATTCTACTATGAATGGATAACACGAGTACAAGTCAAATACTCAATCTACAACAAGAAGCACCCTTGGACGTGAAATTAATGAAAGAGGAAACAGCTAGGATTGAGAGGAAAAAAGAAGGGGTGATGGGATTATGCAGGGGGGCTGAATGTGCGTTAAACAAACACACTGAATAAGTTTATGAGGTCAAGTACATAAGATGATTAATATTTGCTATGTAAGCGCAACTATACTATTAGGTAAATCAAATTAGCAAATTTACAGCACCTCATATCCACTAGAAAGACACGGGCAAAACAATTATAGGACTAACAGGGATTTGAGAATGAGATAAGAAACACAGCTGAACATTGAATTAAACGGCTAAACAACCTAAAGGGACCAATTCCAGAAAACGACTCAAAAAACAGAACGGGCTTTATATGAATCATATGACAAATATACGTGAAGATTAATTACCTCAGCAGAATGCTCCTCTTCCCAATTTTCAACTAAACTCTCCAAAACATAAGGAGCGTCTTGCATTTCCTGAGAATATTCACCCAACATCCATATAAGAGCTGCCTTCGCTTTTGGTTCCTGCACAGTTTTGCTGCTTATGTTCCCAACCACCGCAATGCAATCCTGGCTCCACTGAGGATATTTTCTAAGAAGATCTTTCACAAGCACCTGCATTATTAAAAATAAAACCCCCGCCACCTCAATATAGTTTTTTTTTTGTTGTTGAAAGACGTAACCTCAATATAGATCTGTTGGCAATAGGGAACTGTCATACTTAATATTTTGGCACTGAAAAAACCTTTACTAGGAAGGGAATAGGAGAAGGTATGCATATATTTAAAATCCCAAACATCTAGTATAGGCACAAATATTTATTTACCAGAGCTTCAGCAGTCACATAGTCTTTCTCCATTTCAAGAAATTGAAGAAGCCTATCAACAATTGCATTTACATCGTACTGCTGCAGTGCTATTTTACCAACAGCCCTGATTGACTCTCTGGCCATGGGAATATCAACATTTGCAGCATATTCACATAATTCCGTCACTGAAAATCAGGTCAACGAGGTCACATATCAGAACACTCAAGAGAGAACAATAAGAGTTTATTGATGTCATCAGTTTCCACAGAGATCCTTAAAACTAAGAAGAGTGAGGCTGTTTACTTAGCAATCTCATAAGTATTGCTCTCATTTGCAACTGCAGTCAACATTTCAAGCTTTAGCCGTTTGAAATAAGATGGTTCATTATAATGACAGAAGTGTTTGTAGTCTGAGGAAAATATATATGGTGCCCGCATCACCAAGAGATGCAGATGACTTAATACAGAGTAAGGCTGTTCTGGGCTTCCTGAACTAACAAGGGTCAACATTGGTGCTTTGATACGTTCATACACCTTCACAAAGAAAGGATTTTGTTAGCAAGTTCCTGGACTCATAAACAAGACAAAATGATTCAAGAGATATTTAACCTAAGTCAATCAAGTATGGTTTACTATCAAGAGAGTCTATATTCAGGGTCAAAGATACCATTACTGAGATTTCTTTTTTAAAATGATGGGAAGAAATAACTTAATTGACTAAATTACAAACTAGACACGATATTAAAGACAAAACTGACGAAGTTATTGATGACTAATAAAGAAGCACAAACCACAAGATCAAAATTAACTGAAAACACCTCAATTGTAAATATGCAAGGAGATTATTTGTGCAACATAGAAATTAACAACTTTCCACACATTGGATTAAGAGTCGGGTGAAAGCACCTGGTGATGAACATCAGTTATGGATAGAGTTAACTGTAAAAACACTTTGGCAGTGGCTAAGACAACAGCCCCGTTTGCATGCTGAAGTCTGTCCTCAAGGAGATTCATAATGTCAAAAACCTCACTGCTGTCTGAAGGCACGTATTTAGTTACCAACTCAAGCACAAGGCACTGTGCCCATTCACTAAATTCCTTGATACTAGACATAAAAAATTTCAGAAACATCAATTTAAAGTAATATCATAGCACTTAGCCTTATATATACAGCACAATTAAGAATTGAATTCAGATAAATTACATCATAATCACCAAAACATGGTGACAATTGAGTTTTCCCTTTGATTCTCCAATACTTATCATGCAACATACCGGTTCAATAGGTAATATATAATCATCTTGCTAATCAGAGCTTCCCTTTCCCTCAATGCCTCTTCGGACGAGCTAGCTTCCGCACTCCAAATCTCTTGTAAGGCAGACAAACAATTTGCAACTACCTAATGAAACAAATAACTCATTAATTTGCAAGCCAGTTCTACACAATCAATTCAAACTTTTTAACTAGCACTCACATGAGTATCTGAGTCATTGAGCATCAAATGCTTCAATATGGAAAGAAAATCTGCATCGGTACAGGTAGAAGCCGAGAAATGATAAAGTTTCAAGACTCCGATAACCGCCACCATCCTCACATAAGCATTACCATCTTTCAATCCGGATCCTAACGGCCCTACCAAATACTCCACCAGATTCGCAACACATAACGAGCTCAAGCTCCGCAAGGCTAGCCCTCGGATCATTGGATCTTCATCTCTGCAATCCTTTTGGAGGAAATTGATCGTCAAGAGAGCGAGATCGGGATTAACTTTGGCGTAATTACCAACGTAGAGATAACACATTTTCTTTAAAACGACGTCCGACGTAGCCGAGCACATCACCATCTCGCCGAACAGAGATGACACGTCGATTCCAATCGTCATGTAGGAGATCACTTTCTTGAAGAGCTCTCGCTTAGAATCATCGACGCCCGGTGCCCGGCTGCCGGCGAGTTGCCGGAGCTGGAATTTCAAATCGGAGACTTCACTTTTACTGTTAAAAACACTTTTCATTAGATGATATGATAGTTACCCGGAAGGTTGAGACGGTGACGGTGACGGTGACCGCTGGGACTGAGCCGGCGGAGGCATAGCTGGCGGTTGAGAGAATCCGATGCCAGTTTAAGCTAAAGAATGACCGATTCGTAGAGCATACAGATCGTCCGAGGAGGAAGGCAAACTACTACAGTGGTTGAAAGAGAGGATGCAGAAATATAGAATTACCGTTTGATTGCACGTTTGAAACGTGTCTCTTTATTCGATCAAACGGCACCGTTTCATTCAAAAATCGGTTTTTCCATATTTCTCCTAATACAAGAATACTTAAATTGTTTCATCTTGTATGAGTTTAACTCTCAACATTTGCTTAGGCATATAATATATCTCTACGGATTTACTTATTTATCTATGCACTATGCTAGGAAAAAAATAGGCTAACAAGAACAATTCAACAATATTCTCATTTAATTATAATAAAATCTCATTTTAAAAAATAAATTATATTTTGATTGTATGTAGTAAAATAAAATTTAATTACAAAGAATTTTTTTTTTGCAAATATAGTTTTATTTAAATAAAAATTATCTAATTCAATGAAGTTGGAAGTTTATTGACCGATTAATACATTAAAATTATTAAATATTGTAACTTATGATGGTCATTTAATTTAGGCTCGACGAATTTCTATTCAATCTAATCTTATAAAGTTTTTTTTAAAAAAAAAAATTGGGTCGAGTTTTATATCGGGATCGCTATTAAGGTGAAAATATCTAACCTGATATAATAATATAATTTTATTCTAAATACTTAGAGATAATTGATGTAATGCTTATATCTCTATATTTTTCAACTATCATTCTATTTTATCGAACAATAATAAGATACTTAATATAATATTCCTCTTTATATATTTTTCAGTCATCTTCATATTTTTATCGAGTTCATATTAACGCTTTAAAATTTTAGGTTAGGTGTGTGTCAACAAAAAAATCTAATCGACCCATGACCATCTCCAATTTTATAAGTTAATTAATTGTTAAAATATTATAGTTATATTATTTATTTAATTTCCTATATCAAATCGATACTATTAAAAAATATTAAATTGATAAAAAAAATGAAATTACAAATTATGTTTCTTACGATGAACATCATCTGCATTTTTATCGGACATTTATTGGGTCAAATTGATAAAAATTTTAGATATTAAATTTTTTTAAAATATGAAATTTAAGTATCAATTTGTATGTTTAAGACCGTATCTTTTTACCTCCGGAAAAATGGTAGAAAACTATAGGGTTCGACACAATCAAAACAATATCTGCTAAGATATTTAGCTTACCTTCACTGCATTTGGGCTTTTGCCTACTTCAACGAAGAAGAACAGAGTTGAACAATCCATCAATTTTAAGTTCGATTCGAAGAAGACAGTAATGGCTCTAACTCAGCTTCCAAGGTTTCATTACTTGGTGTTCAAAAACCCGCCGCCAAGTCTCAATTTCTTCCCCAAACCAAAATTCCCCATCATCAAACCCGCTTCCCCAACTCTCTTCTCCGCTCCAAAATCCACTCTTTCAACGACCGAGCCAATACCCATCATTGATTTCGCCCTCCCCGAGGAGCCGAAGCTCGAGATTTCATTAGACAAGCTGTTCGTTCCGCCGGAGACTATGCTTTCTTGCAATGATCCTAACTTAAGCACGAGAATCTTGAAAGGGTCGAACATAGTTTTGAGTAAGTACGCAAGGGACGCTCAAGTGGTTCAAGCTGATTTCGTGAAGAGCAGTGTGAGGACTGAGGATTGTCCTTCCGATGGATTGCCGGAGTTTGCGCTCGTCGGCCGGTCGAATGTAGGGGAAATCCTCGCTTCTTAATTCGCTTGTAAGAAGGAAACGCCTTGCTCTCACATCTAAGAAACCTGGTAAAGTTGGTTTATAAAGCAAACTATGTTAGATATATTGCTTAGCCTCAAGGAATGTCTGCTTTAAAGCAAGATATTTGCATTTTGTTAATGTTAATTTAATGATTTTGGGATATATTAGAAGCTAGAAATTGTGAAATGAACTACTTTACAAGTTTTGTATGGATTGAAATAACAAAAATAGTATACTATTAAGCTTCTCGATGTTAATGGAAGGACTGATCTTAGGATAAAGCAATTCATTTTATTAGTTATAAACTGAGTTGTTGATGTTTTCTCATTTTTGACATTATAAGCGAATAGTTTTACGAATGTGTGATTATGATTATGCATGTGATTCCTAATGAAACTTAGAGACTGTAATGTAAGCGCCTATCGTTTGCAGGGAAGACGCAATGCATCAACCATTTCCGCATCAATGATAGTTGGTACCTGGTGGATTTGCCTGGATATGGGCATGATTTAACCTTCAATTGCCTTTCTCTTTAGCCTGCTCTTTATTTAGACCTTGTATGAATAGATACATGCCTAAGAATTTTATACTTTCCGGTTTTCCTATAGGTGGAATGTTGGCAACCTACCTTTATTAAGGTTGTTCATTGCCCTAGAGAAGATGAAATCATGTACCCTTCGCTGTGAATGATATTGGATAGGGCTTGATTGAATCATTTTTCCAACTTTAAACCATGAGAGGTCGATATATTTGATATGTAATCTTTTTTGCGGTCTTATGTTTCTGGTTTTGTTTTATTTGTTAAGAGGAACCGGTTGGATTCCGACTTTATCTAAGATGCAAAAAGTGGATGGTAATCAGGATGCCGTATTCTCTTTTAACCTCTGTTTTGGTTGTCCTCCATTAAATTATGTTATTCCGTTATACAGGAGTTAAGTATGATTTTGGCAGTTGCATACTTGCCCATGATCACCGTTTGATTACACTTTTTCTTGAACAGGTATGCATCTGCACCTCAGGAACTTCGGACGGACTGGGGCAAGTTCACCAGAGACTATTTTATCAACCGTTCAACGCTAGTATCGGTTTTCCTGCTTATAGATGCTAGCATTCCCGCGAAGAAAATCGACCTGGAATATGCTAGTTGGCTTGGTCAAAACCAGGTAATGTCATCCATTTCTAACAAGAATATAAAAAGGGTACAAGGATATGAGCGACCCACTTTGACATGTCACTTATATCATCTTCTCGAGATGAAAGGCGAAAGCCCCCTTGATGTCCTTTAGTTTAGACTTCTCCGTATACTTGCATGCTGATTTTTCATGAAGTTATCATATGTTTTGTTCGACCTTTAAATTGTCATTCTTCAGATCCCCATGACACTGATATTCACGAAATGCGACAAGCGGAAGAAGAAAAAGAACGGTGGAAAAGGGCCTGAAGAAAACGTAAGCGACTTTCAGGAGCTGATATGCGGTTTCTTCCAATCGGTGCCGCCGTGGATCATGACCAGCAGTGTTACAAATCAAGGCCGTGATGAGATTCTATTGCATATGGCTCAACTACGGAATTATTGGCTTAAAAACTGAAGGATAGAGTACCCCTAAACAATCAAGCTTTTGTAAGTTGCTAATGTACTTGATTTTTAAACGCTATTTCTATGTATACATTAGAAATAAATCCCTTTCAAGTTTTTGACTTTGTTTAAACGACATTACCATGCCTCAAATAGGAGAAATTATTATATAGTCCCGACTCACCACGTCATCCATGGTCCTATCCAATAAGATTCATTCATTTAATGACATGTAAGAAAGAGGTAAAGATTCACCTTAAAAAAATGAGATGAAAAATTATTATTGGATGAGACCATAAATGACTGATGAGCCAGGCCCATCTAATAAATTTTCTTCAAATAGAGGTGAACAAAATTCAATTAAACTTGATCGGATACTCACTATTGGATGAGAATCAACACATTCAATGATTTGCCAATTAAGCTAATGGAGAATGCTGATATAATCGAGTAACAACTTTTGGCATGTTTCCAATGGTTACATTTTCATTCGAATTAAAAAAAAAATCCGACGTGGTCATATTTTCATATTCATATCTGAAGATGTGCTGGAAGACAGAAAAATTACATTAGATGATCTATGGCTGGGGCTATCAGTACCTCAAATGGCCAAAACAGATCAAGTAAATTGTGTTCAAGTATGGAGATTCATGATAAAACAAAACTTCATTTTCGTAGATATTAGATGAAAGATAAAAGTACACAATGTTTTCGTAGAATCACAATTTCTCGTTTGTAAATTCAGAAATCTAAAAAACAAAACACCAAAATTAACTTAAGCAGCAGCAACAGCTGCCTTGTTCCTTGGGGTTGCTTGAGTACCTGACAACAATTCAAGAATAATCCATATCACTATATATTGTTACACAAACACATTTCCATCTTAAAAAATGTTTGAAAATCCGAAGTACCTTCTCTAAAGCCGGTCTTGAACCTTCGGGGCACATGACGGAGGTACCTCATGCGGCCTGTCCCGGTAGTCTTTCTTCTAATAGCCTTCACACTCCAGTTATCTAAAACCCAGAAATACAAAAGACAATTCCACACATAAGTCCACCAAGCTTGTATTACCATTAAATGAAAACCCCATTGTTTGACAGACAAAATTGACTGAAAATATATCAACAACAAATCCAAGACCTATCTCAACCAAGCAATGGCAATCGAAGATGGATTGACACAATAATTTTGACCCAAAAATTACATTATAACCGCAATATGAAAGATTAAGGCTACACTCGATAGTGTAGAAAAGTAGAGGAATTGAAAGAATGGAAATGTTCAAATGTGCAAGCAAAATCAAGTTTAAGTGCTAAGAAAGAGAGGGAAAAAATTAAGACAGACATTTCAAATTGGAATAATAAGATGAGAGAAGAAAAGAGAGATACAAATTAAGGATAAGCATGAACAAGATTATGATTTTTTAATATATATATATATATATTATGTATGTATTCCCTTTCATTTCATGCAATGGATGGGGAAAAAATTCTTACAATTTTTCCATCTTTCCAATTAAGCACACCAACGGAAAGGAAAAAGAAAAGCAATCATCTTTTCATTTTTTTCTCCTCTTTCCACCTTACCAATGAACATAGAAAATGCCAAAGGTTCAAATTGGCATAATGCCTCTATTGGGGCTGTAAACTCTTATCTAGGTAATGCTTGGGGGCTCAATAGTTCCATGTTTGCTTAAACTATGTAACGAGTTTGTACAAGTATAGCAGCTCAGCTGCTGATTTTGGATATTAAAAGCTCAAGTTTTCCAAATATATATCTATGTATGTATACCAAGCTTGTGTTGCCCTTAAAACCAATTTTATTTTCAACAAACAGAATTGACTGAAAAGATAAATCAGCCACGGATCCAGGATGCTACCTTCAACCAAGAATGGCAATAAAATGGCTTGGCCTAATAACTTTGACCCAAAATGTACACTATAATCACAGACATGAAAGATCAAAAGATAAACAAAGAAAATAGCAATGATTTGGTAATCTTTTAAATCAAAATCAAATAAACAGAGAACCGTAAATTCCATGGGATGATTCATTATAGTGAATTCTCATATTTTCTATCCTTCTCTTAGTTCAGCTAAACAAAGTACAAACAGAAACAACTAAAATATAATGATTAAAAAAATCTTACATTTTCGGATGCGGCTGGCAGGGTAGGCACAAGCACTGCAACGACTCTTCTGGAGATGGAAGCTACGGCGTCCACATCGAACGCAAAGGGTATGAGTCTTATTCCTTCTCTTTCCAAAGCTTCCAGTTCCTTTTCCCTATCAAAAGAGGGAGGGAAACGAATTTTAGAGTGAAAATTATATTAAAAAATTCTCAATAAACAACGACAGAGAGAATTGATCCACAATAATGACTCAATACCATTTCTTCTGACGGTGATGCTACAAAAACACTAGAACTTTGGAGGATTGAGGGAAAGGGTTGACGCAAAATTAGGTTAATATAACATATATATATATATATGTATATATATATATATATGTTGGTTTCTGAGTATGGGCTCTTAGGGTTTCATTTTAGAATTGGGTTTGAGCTTTTTGTTTATTTGGGTTTTGGGTTAAAATAAATGTAAGAGATTTAAAATGGATTGTTGTTGCCATGATTCAACCCAAAATGTAATGAACAAACAATAAATGAACCAAAGAAAACACCTAAATATCATTTTGGCAATTCTTAAGGTTTGAGTGACAAAATTTTTATATATTATAAGATTTAATTGAACAACATGTCTTCAAACTATGACTCTGATTCTAAATTTGTATATGAATTTATAAACATTTTAATTTTATCCTCAAACTATAATTCACATCCTAAATTATTTCTAAAATTTTGAGCGTTCTAATTTCATTCCCAGATCATCAGTATATGCTATTCATATCTCATGTTAACAATTATTTAAAAAAATTGTTAAATATCATGTAAATATCGATGTGTATTATATAAAAATATGATGTGCCATAAATGATAATTTAAGGGTGAAATTAGAATGTTCAAAAATTTTGGATCAATTTAAATTGGGAGCTATAATTTGGGGATGAAAATATAATATTCAAAAGTTTTGAGACCAATTTAGAATGTGAACTATAGTTTGAAACTAAAACATTTAAAAATATATAAACCATTTGAAATGAGAGTCATAGTTTGAGAACGTCTGGTGTAATTTACTCATATAGAAGTATTAATTTAAAGTAAATATATATAGTTTTGTTTTTATAAGCGAATAAGAAATTTTTTTATTTTACTTGCGAAGCTTTTAAACTTTATTGGTAATAAATCAAGAATTTTTCGACTAATAGATGGTTAATTTGGGAGTTGAAGTTTTGGACTAATACAATATAATATAAAACTTTTGGTCACTATAAACAAAGTGCTTAGCATAATTTGATTTAATGGGTGTTTTGTTTGTTTCTAATATTTATCAAATATGGTGAGTCCTTGTCTAAATACAAATGGAGGAGTCTTAGCCTCGTTCAGCAACACGTTTGAGAGAAAAAAAAAAAACGAATGGATGATTATAAAATATAAAATAAACATTGGAAAAGTCAAAAATGTCATAAAGAGTGCTTATTATTTACGTTTCTCCCCCGTTGAATTTCTATCCGTTGTGGTTGGCTTGGCTCAATTGTTTCAACGCCCAGTCCCACTATCTGTGGCTAAATGTTCCCCACCATCTCGATAAAGGAGCCATGAAACTACAGAACTATTGACAGTCATGTACACGTTAATTCTTATTTATCGACCGTATTTTAACGATAGCAACTTAATTTTATTAAGAAAATTATAAAAGATATTATTAATATATTATATTTAAAAAATAATACGATTAGTCTATAAAAATTTCATATAAAAATTTAAAAGTGCAAAAAATAAATATTTTAATAGAGATTAGCATATTATTAAAATTTATAAGTCTTTTTGATTTTTTTTGTCTCCATCCAAATGAAACGCATTAAGGGTCGAAAAATGAGTGGTGAGCGGATAAAACTATCAGGCATATTACTCTGTTATCCAAGACTGATTACATCGGCAAACAACCATCAACTGAGTGAGAATTTATTTTTTTATGACCACCGACAGAATCATAATCACAAACTAACATCGTAAAAATCTCTGTACGAGCACCAAACGTCCGCTAAGGTATGATGAAATCATGTCAAAGCGACAGACAAAACAAAATTACAAAAAATAAAAAAAGTGTCACAAAAGTAGAGAAAAAAGTGTCACGAAGGTAGAAATCTTTATTAAAAATATAAAAAATAAAAAAATAATGAATCTGATGGTCGACAACCAATATTAAAACTGGTTGACCGTCTCTATATTTTTTCCAAGAGAGTGTTTTTTATCATGTGCATTCTTAGTTTAAAATAAAAATGAAAATTATATATTTTTTATCATGTTCAAATTATAATATTGTGAATGAAATGAATCAAATTAAAAATATCACCTCATAATAATTTTTTAAAGTATCTAATTTAAATTAATTAATCAATTATATAAAAAAAAGCATCATTTTTCTTATCACTTGAGCCTATGTACCTCGGCAATAAACTCTCTTTTGACTATAAAAGTTGGAATCCAATTCAAATTTCATCATTTTCTGCCCTTAAAAAAGTTGCGTTCAACGGCCATGGGAGAGAGTTGGGTCTTTTTCAACCCTCATTGGGAATCCAATAAATAGGAAAATTAGTATTAACACACAATAATCAATGATGTTTAAACAGTTGATTCGATTATTAACCAAAATATATTATTTAAAATTTAATTTATCGAACTCTTATTATTTTTTATCGTTAACCGAATTAAAAAAAATTAGAAAACATTAACTATACCGAACTAAATTAGCTAATTTGGTCGGTTTTTGAATGAACGGATTTTTTTAATAATTTTTAAATCTTTAGTTTCAAATATTATGGGCATTTGATGAAATTTGAAAATAAAATTAAAAATATATTAGTTATATATTACTGTTTTGGTTAATTTAGTTAAGCTAATTAATCAATTTCGAGCTAAAGTAACCGATAAATTTTAAAAAAATATATTTTATCACTTATCGACCAAACACTTCAATGACCAATCGATTAATCGAACTAAATTCCAGTTGGTTAATTCAGTTTTAACCGAATTTCAGACAGTTGAAAAAGATGATAACTTTGAGATTTGCTACTCTAAGATACGTTCAACAAAAATCTTTCAAACTTCTGATTATGGGTTTAAAAAGCCAATTAGAGAGCAAAGATTGTGGTTAAAACACATTCAAAGCTTCCTAAATTTTAAACTAGTCCTTAAAATCTAAGCAAAACTCATGTTCATATTGATAGGTACATGTGTTTAAGATTCGATCCATTGTGTTTTTAATGTGTTTAGCGTTAGATTCGAACTAACATTTAATGTTCAAGTCGATGGCTGGGCTAACGGAAAAGAATTTTTTGATACAAGATTGCTAATTTTGAGGACTCAATTAGAACATTTTAAGATTTAGGATCCAAATTAGAATACGAACAATAATTTAGATACACATTGTGAACTTAACCCTTTTTATTTTCTTCGAAGGCACAAGAGGCCAAAGGCCATCATAGTTCAAGGGAAAATGGTGTCGTTTTCTACCGCAACTTTTGTCTTTACTTTTAGCGTTTTCTGCTCTGTACCCCATATGGGTCAATTCAAACAACAACATAAGTTGAAAATTCTAGCAAAAATCTTATTTATGTTGTTGTCACTGTCTATTCTGTCGTCTAGATAAAAATTTTATTTGATTAATATTTATTAAACAAAAGTTTATACGATCACCTTTAAAAATATAATATCGAACAAATTTGAGATTCGAAATTCAGATTTTTCAAAACATCTCTTAAACTCTATATTCCCTTGCCCCATAAAACAGATTTCTCAATGTTCACATTAATAGATATACGGTGCTGGTTCTTGGTGTTAGTTAAAGAAACAGTTACGTAGTTAAAGAAACAATTATGTGGGCCTTTATTCTTGTAAAAACCGTAGAAGGGTTAACTCTCCTTGTATATAATCGAAGCTTTGCTTATGCATAATAGAGTTCAGTTTTTGAGGTTTTCTCTTCTATTTCTATTTCATTCCCTCTCCATATCTGTAATCCTTACACACATCCATAGAAACTATAATCATTAACGGTCCAAGAAATGATTCATAGCAGCTGCCGTTGTTAACTGTTTGTTGATATTAAAAAAGGAATGACCTTTAATCTATGATTATATCCAAGTTCTTGCTTTTAATTAACAAATCCCTTTCCTTTGATGCCTACTTTCCCTATTTCCCATATTTTTCAGTTCATCTAACAAAAACAAAGAATCAACAGCTTACAGTGAACTGAGCTGAGTGCTGACCCTTTTTCTTTCTTTGTTTCTTCATTGTGAGAGTTCCAATGGAGATATTGCTTCGGCCACACTTAAATCTCTTGTTTTTTTCCATGGTAATGGGAGTAGCTTTAGCTGCTGATCCTTATTCTGATGCTTTGTTGAGTTTAAAATCAGAGATTCTTGATGATTCCAACAGTTTGTATGACTGGAAAGTAGCTTCTGAGAGAAACTCTTCTGGGAAAATTCCTGCATGCTCTTGGTCTGGTGTTGAATGCAACAAGGATTCCACCATTGTTACTGGTTTAAACCTTTGTATGAAGAATCTTGCTGGTAAGTTACCCGGGAAACAACTCAGTGTTTTAACTCAGCTTGTTGATCTCAACATCAGTCTAAACTCATTCTCCGGTGAACTTCCGGTGGAAATCTTTACCCTCACCAATCTGAGAACCTTGGATATCAGTGGGAACAACTTTTCCGGTCAGTTTCCGGGGGGAATCGCCGGACTGAAAAACCTGGTTCATTTTGATGCTCTTAGCAACAGCTTTTCAGGGTCATTGCCAGTTGAGTTTACTGAGCTTGAAGCTCTAAAGGTTCTGAATTTAGCTGGTAGCTACTTTGATGGTCCAATTCCATCTTCATATGGATCTTTCAAAGGGCTTGAATATCTTCACTTAGCAGGGAATTCCCTCACCGGAAAAATACCGCCGGAGCTCGGGAATCTCAAAACTGTGACGCATATGGAGATTGGATACAACTTTTACGAAGGGAACATCCCATGGCAATTGAGCAACATGAGTGAGCTTCAGTATCTTGACATTGCTGGTTCGAAACTTTTCGGTTCAATACCGAAGGAGCTCTCGAATCTAACCAAGCTCGAGTCACTTTTTCTCTTCCGAAACCGGCTTACCGGATCGATCCCATCGGAGTTCAGTAGAATAGATCCTCTCACAGACTTGGATCTCTCCGATAACTTGATTTCCGGGCCTATTCCGGAGAGTTTTGCAGAGTTGAAGAACCTGAGATTGCTTAGTCTTATGTTCAATGAAATGAATGGTACTGTCCCTGAAAGCATAGCTGAGCTTCCTTCGATGGAAACTCTGTTTATATGGAACAATTTCTTCACCGGGTCACTTCCGAAAAACTTGGGGATGAACTCGAAGCTTAGCTGGTTGGATGTTTCAAACAATAGTTTCATTGGAAGTATCCCACCTGGTATTTGTGCAGGTGGCAAGTTGCTTAAATTGATGCTCTTTTCAAACAACTTCACAGGCAATCTTTCGCCTTTATCCAATTGTTCGTCGCTGGTTCGTCTTCGAGCCGAGGATAATTTGTTTTCAGGTGAGATTCCTTTGAAGTTCAGTCATTTTCCTGATATCACATACGTAGATTTGTCCAAGAACAGGTTGACTGGTGGAATTCCTTCGGATATTCATCGAGCTTTAAAGCTTCAGTATTTTAGTGTCTCTAATAATCCGGAGCTAGGGGGAATCATACCAGCAAAAACATGGTCTTTACCATTTCTTCAAAATTTCTCTGCATCATATTGTAAAATCTCAGGGAATCTACCTACTTTCAGAGCATGTAAGTCCATCGTTGTTGTCGAGTTGAGGATGAACAATATTTCGGGATCGATCCCTAAAAGTATTTCCGGTTGCCAGTCACTCGAGATGATTAACTTAGCTAGCAATCATTTAAGCGATCATATACCTAAGGAGCTAGCTAGTCTTCCTTCTCTAGCTTTTGTGGATTTGTCACATAACGATTTCAACGGTTCGATACCGGCTGAGTTCGGCAAGTCTTCAAGCTTGGTACTTTTAAATGTATCGTGCAATGATATCTCTGGTACCATACCTTCAGAAAAAGTGCTGCGATCCATGGGTAGAAGTGCATACACCGGAAATCCAAAGCTATGTGGGAAACCTCTTAAATCATGTTCAAAGGCAATCAATGGAGAAAAGCTTAGGTTAATACTGTTGCCATCTGCAGGAGCAATCATGCTGGTAGCAGCAATAGTTTTGTTGCTAATTCGTGTTCGAAAAGGAAGCAAAGGGCAATGGAAAATGAACTCGTTTATCGGCCTCCCACAGTTTACAGCAAATGACATTTTGAGGAGCTTTGATTGTACTAATTCCATGGAAGAACTGCCACCATTTTCTGGTGCATTTTGTAAAGCAGTGTTGCCTACTGGGATTACAGTGTTGGTGAAAAAGCTAGAATGGGAGCCAAAGAGAGTGACGGTTGCCTCGGAGTTTATAACACAACTGGGAAATGCAAGGCATATAAATTTGGTCAGATTACTTGGTTTTTGCTACAACAAACAGATGACTTACCTGCTGTATGATTACTTGCCTAATGGGAATTTGGCTGAGAAACTGAGAATGCAAAGAGATTGGGGTATGAAATGCAGAATTATAATTGGAATTGCAAAGGGACTTTGCTTCCTTCACCATGACTGTAGTCCTGCAATTCCTCATGGAGATTTAATGTCAAGTAATGTGATCTTCGATGATAATTCCGAACCCCGTTTAGCTGATTTCGGGTTTAAGCATCTGATGCAGTTGATCAAAGGTACAGTTCCTGCAACAAGTTCCAGACTGGGAACAGGTACATTATCTATTCACTTTCCATGCATTCCCTCATTCAAAACATCATCATATATCCATCTATTCGACATTTTGAGTTTCAAAATACATCTAGACCTTAAGCAGTGATTGTCAGACAAAAAAGGGTCTATCTTGAAATCTTATTTGGTACTTGAAACAGGTAAATTCAATGAAGAGGAACTGTACAAAGACATATACAACTTTGGGGATATCATTCTAGAAATACTAACCAATGGTAGGCTGATAAAGGGTGGACCAAGCATTCATAGCAAACCAAAGGATGTTGTTTTGAGAGAAATGTACCATGAAAACGGAGCCGATTCCACCAATTCATTGCAAGACGAAATAAAACTGGTGGTCGATGTTGCTCTGCTCTGCACCAGAAGCAGGCCAGCTGATAGGCCTACCATGGAAGATGCATTGAAGCTTCTCTCAGGGTTGAAGCCCAAAGGTAAATAAGAGTTGCACTTGCAATATTTGCGCTGCACAATGCAGGGCAATGACCTCAACCATACATACACAGGTTGGTTAATAGATTTTCATCAATTATAGCAAGCGAAATAGTTAATTGTCCAGTTCTTAAAATATTAGTAGTTTTCCTTTTTTTCCAGATGAATACTTGTGTTCTGACTTGATTGAGAATTGTGAGGTTGTTATATAGTAAGCATGAATATTATAAAAACATGTGGATTTTTGGATGAAAATTTTGCTGTATTAAAATAGAAAGATCAAATCTTAAATTCAACACAGTAGAGGGACCTAAAACATAATTAGACGTATATTTTGGATCGTTTCTGACCATAAACTGTAATTATGAGTTACTAGAGAATACAGGCCATACACTGATGTAGAGTGCAATGGTTTCCTGCTTCATACAATTGTTCGGAACAAAAGGATACAATAAGCAGATACATCGACTAATAAGTTCAGACAAAAAAAAACTGGCTAGCAGGTACAAAGCACAGATTCCTACAGAAATCAGATTATTCTAACATGGTGTCCATAGATAAACTTGACCCCCACTTGTGGCGCTTGCTAACATCCCAACTTCATAAGGGTGTGCATCAAATCTGCAGGGAATTGCAGACATTTCTGGACTCTGTAATGTCATTAAAGTTCTTTGTGCCGGAGATATCACATCAACACCTCTTTTCATGTTGCCGATGAAAATGTACGAATCATCCCAACCCCATATGCCTCTGCATAGCAATATATGTATATATATATATATGATATTATAACTCAACCATAGTCAACTAAACAACAGAACATCAAGCAGACGATTTGAGAAGAACATGCAAGTACCTGAAAGAAGAAATCCATCTTCCGGTCCAATTATTATGGTATATCATAGAAGTGTCCTCAAAATTGGCTCCACTGGTTATACCAACGTTGTCGTCCAAACTATTTTTAAAAGAAAACGATAACTTTAGTCCAACGGGGGCAAAACCAAATAAAATGCTGCTTACATTTAAATTAATTGTAGAAGATCCTATGCAACTAAAAGAACCTATGTTGCTTAGAGCCTAGGACACTTCATTCTTCTTGAAGTATCCAGGTCTAACACATGAATATAGAGCGATATGACCTTCAAATACAAAGAAAAACATTAAAAAAATCTAACATGCCGTGGTGGATATATACCCGTATTAGACACTCACATCTATATCCGAGTAAGAGCAATATTATGGCTGAGTTTTGGAGAGTGAATACGACAGAATCATGTAATTCTGCTGTGTCCGTATCTTCATTTTTAGCTACACGTAACCATTTTATTATCTATTTCTCGGTCTATGAAACTGAAAGCTTAAATCCCGTCTCAGAACATCTCTGAGATTGCATTTTGTTGTTAGCTTAGGTCTTTAATATAACTGGATATCCCAAGTCAAGTCACCATCAAAACACGACTGAAAGCTTAATTGTTTGAAGAAAGTAGTTCAAGTAAGCATGAGCAGGAGTTCTTACAAGAACTTTGATGACACTCCCATAAGAGGCCCATAGATAAATCAACCGAATATTTAGAACTCCGAAACTAGCCTTGCTTTAGTATCCTATTCCAAATAACTCATTTGTTTGCCCTGAAATGGAAGTCCTAAATTCTTTTTTTAGGACCAGATGCAACAATAATCTTCATCTATCCAGAATATATCACCAAATTAATTAATGATTTATATTGCCAGAAGGACACAATTAATAAACAAAGTAACATCATCGAACCACCTACTGCCAAGCAAAAGGTATTAATTAACATGTTTTGCTTATTTGAGACAAAGGGTTTTAATTAACTATAGGGTTAAGAAAAAAACATAATACCTTGTTGTTGCAAGAGAGCTTCCAGAGGGTGAGAAGTAAGCAGAATGGACGGCCCTATTATGGCTCACAGTCCTCAAGGTTTTGGGTTTATGAGTGCTCATACTCCTTAAATCCCAAATGCAAGCAGTGCCATCCGTTGAACAGGTTGCCATAATGTTGGAGTTCCGTGAGTTGAAGCTTATGGTGTTGATCCTATCTTCATGGAGCATCCAGTTTTTGCTCGACTTCCCTGTTCGAATATCCCAGACATTCAATCCTCCACGACCTTCGCCAAAATATAGGCTTGCTGAATTATTAGGCTGTTGAGAGAGGGAATATACAGTATCATCACAAGAATGCACCAGCTCAAATGATTCCTTCTCAGCATCCATTAGTCGAATAAACCCATCATAACAGCTGCTATAAATCTGCATCCAAATACATACATTCCTTTAGCAAATTGTAAACCCGAAATCATACTCAAAAGTAAAATCTTGTTACTTGTATAATACATAAAATTTGAAACTGAAAGTACCTTTGACATTGCATATTGTTGAATCAAAATGCCAGAAATAGGACCGGAATGCGGGCGATAAAGATATATACCATCTTCCTTTTCATCCTGAGAATCCACATTCCAAAATGCAATATTACCAAATTTGTTCCCAGCCGCAGTCATCCTCATGCTGCTGCTAGGGAAAAACTTAACCACCATAATCCTTCCGGGCATAATTCGTGCCACGTTTTCAGGTTTCAAATCCAATGATTCCAACCATGGATCCCTCTTCTCAAGCTTAACTGATGATTCAGAAGCCTCACTTTTGCAGGAACTCAATGTTCTTTTCTCACTAAAATTCTCATCTTTAATATCATTAACACCATTAAACTCTTCTTTACATAAAACGTCTGCTTGGGATTTCTTAGCAATACTCAAAATTGTCCCAACCAACACCTGATTAGACTCAATTGTCCCAAAACACGAGGCGATTGTGGCTTTAAAGGGCTAACAGATTTAGGGGTTTTATCAAAATTTTCACAGAAATCATCAGCCAAACCCTTTGAATCCGGTGGCATACCTTTTGTTCTCAACGACCGTCGAATTACGATTGGGGCCTCTGACTTGGGTTTCTTCACCGGACTCGCTTTATATGTTTTTGTTCTACAATACAATCATTTTTAAAAAAGACTAAAAATCTAAACATCAAATTATTGTAACAAAGATAAATGAAAAAAGAATATGGATTTATGTTACCTTTGGCGTTTGGTAGCGGCGGAAAGAGTGGCGGCTGTCGAGTGTATCTTGAGTGCGGCAACCATTTCTTCATTTCTCTTGATGTTTTCAAGCCTTTTACGTTCATACTCTGTTAGTTTCTGAGACGCCATGGAAGACAGATTTGCAGTAGTGAAGAAGAGACTGGAAGAGTTTTTTTTTGTGTGGGAGTTTCGAGATTTACAGGGATCGTTACTTAGATTTTTGATTTATGGTGATGATTGGAGAGTTTGGGCGGGAAATTATCTTGGCGGCAAGTGCTACGTGGAAGTCCTCTAGCCGTTTATTTTTCGTTTCGTGAAATTGTATAATATTTGAAACTTTTTTTATCAGTGTGGAGATTAGCCGGTGATAATGAGTCTCACCTGCTCACAAGCTATTCGAATTTGACTCGGTTAAAGTTTTGTCAAAATTGAACTTGAGTAAACTCGACTGAAACTCGTATTTGGCTCAAAACTCGACTGAAACTCGTATTTGGCTCAAGACCTTACTAAATCGAGTCGAACTGACCAAAATTCGACTCAAAAAACCCGTGAACATGCTCACAATAATTATATATTATATATATATACTACGATGTACTAAAAATAATCTGTTTAGTAAAAAAATAATAAAATGAATTAGGGAAAATCTAATAAAAACAAATTGGGCATTTTCCTTAGTTTGTTGTTTGATTTTGTATTTTCTCTAATTGTGTGTTTGTATTATAAAAATATTTTTTGATTATTTGAATTAATCTAATTTTTAGACACTATTTTCCCCTTTCTCGATATCGAATTTCATTTTATAAAAGAGACTTTTAACGAGACCCCATCTTTTATAAAAAAAAAAACTATAGCATTATCTATTTCGAGCCAAGCCCAATAGTATTATTTTCGAGCCAAGCTCGAGCATAAAATTTTGAGTTCGCCGAGCCCGAGCCAAACCCGAGCCTGCTTATTATCACCCCTAGTAGAGACCCTAAAAACGACTGTTAATTTAAAGCTAATGAACGGCGGATAAATTACAACTAATTAAAATATTTTAAGTTAAAGTAAATAACATTTTAGATTAACACTTTCATAAATTTTTATTTAGAATTTTGATTTTTGCGTGATTACTATATTTATGACGATTACTGATTAAGATGGTTTACGCTGGAAAAGATTTTATATAATTTTATAAATAACATAACTAAAGTTCACTACATGAGATTTGAATGTACATATTAGTAATTTATCACTTCACTAGTGATTATCTTTGTTGATATAATCATGGTATCTAAATTATTAACGAATAAATTCGAATAGAATAATATAAATGAAACAATCTTTACAATTAATTTGCTCTATTTTTAACGTAAGAATTCAAATTTTATATCTTACTTAAAATATTTAATACCTCGTCCCTTTCATTTTATATGATCAACATCATAACATCAAGGGCGACAAACACAAGTACGAGAGGATATAATCTAAGGTTAAATTCAGTCATGACTAAAGTCATATCTATTATTATTTCCTATCTTATGTTTATATATATATATATATATTTGAAGTCTTATAATTTAATACTATTGTCAATGCATTGGGTAGAACCCTGATTACGAAGACCGTAATTTAATCGTATTCTCCATGTATTGAGGAAAAATTCCCGAAAAACATAAGTAGCAACAACCTGATACCTGCTGGTTCAGACAGTGAGGCCTCCCTTCATGGATCACTTACACTTTTGGGTTGTTTGAACCATGTTTTATGTATCTATGATGGTTTCCACAGACAAATTTGACCCCCATTGGAGGCTCCCGCTAACATCCCAACTTCATACGGGTGAGTATCAAATCTGTAGGGAACTGTAGAGCCTTGTGGACTCTGTAAAGTCATTACAGTTCCTTTTTGTGTTGGAGAGATGACATCAACACCTTCCTTCATGTTGCCAATGAAGATGTATGAATCATCCCACCCCCATACACCTCTGCATACAAATAGATATGTATTTAAAATCAAGCAGGTTACTTAATTGGTAAGAAAACAGAAAGCTTGCCTGAAATATGGAGAATTATCATGGTGTATCATACAAGTGTCTTCAAAACTGACTCCACTAATTACACCAACACTCTTGTCCACACTATGTTAAAAGGAGGGTACAATTAATAAACAAGGTAAGCTCAACAATGTATCAATTAACCATAGGATTAAGAAGAAGAAAAAACTTTGTACCTTGTTGTTGCAAGAGAGTTGCCAGAGGGTGAGAAGTAAGCAGAATGAACAGGCCCGGTATGCCGCACTGTCTTCAAGGCTTCCGGCTTCACAGAGCTCATAGTCCTTAAATCCCAAATGCGAGCAGTTCCATCTGCTGAACTTGTTGCCATAATGTTGGGATCCTTGGAGTTGAAGCTTATGGTGTTGATCCTATTTTCATGAAGGATCCAGTTTTTGCTGGACTTCCCTGTCCTAGTATCCCATACGTTCAATCCTCCACGCCGGCCGAAATATAAGCTTGCTGGATTGTTAGGCGGTTGAGAGAGGGAATATATAGGTATAGCATCATCACAAGAATGCGCCAGATCAAACACTTCTTTCTCAGCATCCATTAATCGAATAAACCCATCGTAGCCGCTGCTGTAAATCTGCAACCAAAGGCATTAAAGATAGCAAAAACAACACTTGTATATGTATGAATTCATTCCCCTACAAAAATGTAAAACTCTGATCTGGCGTACAGTTTGAAGCCTAAACAAGTACCTTTGAGATTGAATGTTGCTGAATCAAAATCCCAGAAATTTGGCCAGTATGGGGGCGATAAACATATACACTATCATGATTTTCATCCTCACAATCCACATTCCAAAAGGAAATAGACCCGAAATTGTTCCCGGCTGCAATCATCCTCGTACTACTGCAAGGGAAAAACTTAACCACCATGATCCTTCCAGGCGCAACCCATGTTACGGACTCTGGTTTCAAATCCAGTGATTTCAAAGCCTTACTCCTGGAAGAACCCAATGTTCCTTTCTCCCTAAGACCACTAAAATTATCATCTTTACTAGCCTTAACACCATCAAAACCAACCTGGGTTTCCTTAGCAATACTCAAAACTGTCTCGACCAGCACTTGGTTATACTCCGGTTTGACTCCCTTGTAAGCATCTATCATACTAATGGGTTTTAGCAAGCCATCAGCCTCAGCCGAGCTGGGTGGCATACCTCTTGGCCTCAGTGACTGTTTAGTTATGGATGGGTTCTCCGTTGTGGGTTTCTTCACCGTGCTCGCTTCACGCCTGAAGTGCAAACGTTTTAAATCGAATTAGAGTACAAAAATATAAAATAAAATAGCAAGAAAAAGTATGTGTCTTGGTTACTTTTGGCGTTTGGTGGCGGCGGAGAGAGTGGCGGCTTTTGAGTGTATATTGAGAGCGGACACCATCTCTGCATTTCTCTTTATGTTTTCGAGTCTTTTACGCTCATATTGTGTTAGCTTCTCAGACGCCATGGAAGACAGAGATTTGCAGGGTTTTCTTTTTCTTTTTCCGAGCTGTGTTTTCTGTGAATTTTCTTTCACAGGGATCATTATTTAAGTTAATGATGATGGGAGGGGTTGGCGGGAAATGATCTTAGTGGCAAGATATTCTTACTGCCACGTGGAAGGTCTTTAGCCGTTGATATTGAAAGAATTGGATCATGTTTGTAGTTTCGATCAGTGGGAAATAATTGGCGCGTAATTTTGAAAAGGAACATGGGCAGAAAGCCCATAAAATTTAAAATAATTCTATATTATATTCATTTATTAAAATTTACTCTTGCTTCGGTCTAAATGTTAAATAATTTGGTATCATTTAAAAAAGTTTGAGTTTAAAGTTTTATATATGTAAAATAAATTTGTTAACTGTAATGTAAGTCAATTTAAATTAGTTAGAACAATACCATAAGAAACATAAGGACAACTAAAAAAAATTACTCTTAAACAAGTGTAAAATTTTATGAAAATTATTAACAGTGTTTGTTATAATGATTTCCACTATTTGTTAATGTGACATCATCTTATCAGCTCATTTGTTGATTAACAGTCAAAGTCAACATTTACAGGTTTTTAAGTTTTTATTTGAAACTAAATTGATTTTTTGGGGAAGACTAAAAAGTAAAATAAATTAATTATATGAAAGTAAAATATATAAATTAAATTCATATTTAAGCATAATAGAGGACCAAACTAAAATTTGATCATTATTTTTGGTATTAATACTTTTACTTAATATTATGTCACTTATGTATTTTGTTTAAGACTAATTTGATACATATATTTGTTAAACATTACACGTTTTAATATTTGGGTAAAATTTTTATACACAGGCTGTGTAAAACACAAGCTTGTGTATTTACACTATAAAAACATAAATCCTAAATTCCTAACCCTAACTCTAAAAAACTAAACCCCACACTCTAAACCTAAACCCTAAATTCTAAACACTAACATTAAATTATAAACCCTACAACTTAAACCCCTAAACTCTAAACTAAAACCATAACCCCTAAAACTAAAAGGCACACGTAAACTAAAGTTTACACGGCCTGTGTATCAAAGTTTTTTCCTTAATATTTTATATCCGAATTTGCCACTTTAACAAATGTAATACTTGTATTTTTTTAACTAATTTAATACATATATTACGCATTTAGACCTCGCCCAAAAGATCCCCAGAGTTTTGCAACCTTGTAAATTCTCACAAAAACTTACTGCTCTCAAACACCTTCATTCCCAAGGCAGTAAAAAAATTTACAAAAAGAAAACAAACACAGAATTGAAACAAGCAAAATATTCTTTCAGATCTTTAAGATATCCCTATCAAATAGTTCGTGACTACCATAATGCAAAATATAAGGCATTTCAGAGCAGCGAGGGACTGCCACGAATCTTGAATACGGAAGATACCGAACAATATAGTAATAGAGTGAAAATTCGAAAAACATAGGTAGCAAAGACTTAATACCTGCCGGTCAGACTCAAAATTTGAGGGCGATGATGCCTCTCACGCCACGATCCTCACGGATCACATGGCGATAGTACTCTTACAGACCATGTACTGAAGTAGAGTGTACTGATTTCCCGCTTCATACAATTGTTATTAAGAAAAACGATAAAAGTAATAGATACACGACGACATAGGTTAATGATTTCAGACGAAAACACCGGCCAGCAAGTGCAAGACACGCATTCCTTCATATACCAGATATTTCTATGATGGTGTCCACGGACAAACTTGAGACTTAATGGTGGCCCCTGCTAGCAACCCTACTTCCTACGGATGCGTATCGAATCTGTAGGGAATTGAAGACCCTTGTGGACTCTGTAAAGTCATGATAGTTCTTTTCTGTGCTGCGGAGATGACATCAACACCTTTCTTCATGTTGCCGATGAAGATGTATGAATCATCCCAACCCCATATACCTCTGCTTAGAATGCATATATAAGATCAGAACTCAACCATTGTCAACTACACAACAGAACATCAATCAGATTAATTGAGAAGATGTACATGAAAGACTGGCAAAAGCTTACCTGAAACTACCGTTCTTTCTGGTCGGATTATCATGGGATATCATTGAAATGTCTTCAAAATTGACTCCGTTTATTATAAAAACATTGTCGTCCAGACTGTGTTGAAAGCGAAAAATTATATGTTAGTTAATTGTATATGACTCTACGCAACCAAAATATACAACGTAGAGACACACAACTATATCTCAGCATAGAGAACATCCATTCAAGTCAATCTTAACATGACAAAGTAAAGATTGTCCTGCAAAGTTCGATTCCAACAAGGGCAAAATCAAGTAAAATACAGCTTACATTGAGTTATTCTATGCAACCAGAACAATTTAAGCAATGATTTCCATCGACAAAGGACACAATCAGTAAACAACAACATCCACAAAATAATAAAAGCTATATCTCAACGTAAACAACATACACCAACGTACGAAGTCTACAGGGACGAAAATGGGAAGCTGGTTGTGCCCGGGGTAATGGCCGACAAAAACATGGATGTTCATTTGCTCGATACCAAAGGTGGTAATAAGATCGTGGCCACGTTTTGGAGACACCCTCTTGTATTCTCATGCCAACTCTGCTGACATTGGACAGATGCATGAACTCTTTTATGAACTCAGAGCCCATCTTCGAGTCAATGTTATGAGGTAGTATACCCTTCCCCTTGATTTCGATTTTTGTCATGAATCTTTGATGAAATTGTTGATTTTTCTCACGGGATGTATTTGTTTTGGTATTGGATTATGCTTTTTGGTCTAATGAATTCTGGTGTTGTTTCTGGTTTTAGTATTGTCCTGTAATGTCTTTGTTTTGTTTTTTCAATTGGTAATCCTCTTAGTGTATGCATATTTGGGAACCACTGCTCCCCATGTTCTTTCTTAGTCCGGAGTCGGGTTGATCCCGTTTAGGGTGTAAACTCTTCGAATGTCGTTTTTTCATCCACAGGGCTCGAACACGAGACCTTGCTTGAGGGGCATAAGCCTCCAATATTTGAATGTATGTATGTATGTCATTTATTGGTTTTCAGCTGAGATTTCAGGAAAGAGCTTCAACCCCATTGCTCTTCCTGCATTCATCCATGTCTTTTTATCCCCAGCAGAAGGAAATGAATCTCAGAAAAGTTTGGTTTTCTGGTGAAGTTTCATAATTTTCTCTATTGAATTGTTGCATGTGAAAGGCTGAATTTGAACAGTTACTTATCAAAATCTTAGCTAAAATGGTTCACAGGGCATAATCTATGAAAAAGCAAGCTTTAATTTTTTTTTTTGCTTGCAGTTATGATTACTCAGGCTATGGAGCATCAACAGGCAAGGTAAGTGAATCTATAAGCATTTGTATTTGTTCTTTTACTTCACCAGATTGCTTGTGACTAAAATTTGATACCTGATAAGTTTGTTTTTTCCTTTTGTTTTCTGCTACCGCGACAGCCATCCGAGCTCAACACATATTATGACATAGAGGCAGTGTACAATTGTTTGCAGAAAGAATGTGGTTAAGTAGGAAGATTTGATTCTTTACGGCCAATCCGTTGGAAGCAGACCAACACTACACTTGGTTGCTCGCTTACCGAAACTACAAATCTTATTTTACGAGTCATAATTTGAATATGAAATTAGAATAGAGGACCAAAACAAAATTTTGATTATTTATTTTTGGTATTAATACTTTTTTTTATATTTTGGTACTTAAATTTATCATTTTTTTTTACAAATATAGCACCTTTCAAATAGTTCGTGACTAGACTATATGCAAAATATAAGCCATTTCAGAGCAGCAGGGACAACCACAAATTTCCAATAAAAACCGTAAAACAAACACAAAAGATACATGCTGGTCAGACTCAAAATTTGTGGGCAATGACGCCTCCCACGCCACGATCCTCATGGATCACATGGTGATAGTAATCTTATAGACCATGTACTGATTTCCTGCTTCATACAATTGTTAATAAGGAAAACGATACAAATAGTAGATACATGACAGCATCGGCTTATAATCTCAGACGAAAACACCGGCTAGCGAGTGCTACGCATGTATTCCTTCATAAACCAGATGTTTCTATGACGGTGTCCACAGACAAACTCGAGACTTAATGGTGGCCCCTGCTAACAACCCAACTTCGTACGGGTGCGTATCGAACCTGTAGGGAATTGAAGACCCTTGTGGACTCTGTAAAGTCATGATAGTTCTTTTCTGTGTTGTGGAGATGACATCGACACCTTTCTTCATGTTGCCGATGAAGATGTACGAATCATCCCAACCCCATATACCTCTGCTTAGAATGCATATATAAGATCAGAACTCAACCATGGTAAACTACACAACAGAACATCAATCAGATTAATTAAGAAGAAGTACATGAAAGACATGTCTACCTGAAACTACCATTCTTTCTTGTCGGATTATCATGGGATATCATTGAAATGTCTTCAAAATTGACTCCGTTTATTATATAAACATTGTCGTCCAAACTATGTTGAAAGCAAAAAATTATCTGTTAGTTAATTGTATAAGACTACGCAACCAGAATATACACGTATATATGTATATTGCACCGTAGAGGGCACACACAACTATATCTCAACATAGAGAACATCCATTCAAGTCAATCATAACATGACAAAGTAAAGATTGTCCTGCACAGTTCTATTCCAACAAGGGCAAAATCAAGTAAAATACAGCTTACATTGAGTTATTCTATGCAACCAGGACAATTTAAGCAATGAGTTCCATTGACAAAAGGACACAATTAGTAAACAAGGCAACATCCTCAAAATAATAGAAGCAAGCTCTATCTCAACGTAAAGTACATCGATTCAAGTAAATCATGACATGATTAAGAAAATATGTAATAATACCATGTTGTTGCAAGAGATCTTCCAGATGGCGAGAAGTAAGCAGAATGAACAGCCCTAGTATGCCTCACAGTCTTCAAGGTTTTTGGTTTCCGAGAGCTTGCGGCCCTTAAATTCCTTAAATCCCAAATGCGAGCAGTTCCATCTACTGAACTAGTTGCCATGATGTTGGGATCCTTAGAGTTGAAGCTTATAGTGTTGATCCTATTATCATGAAGCATCCAGTTTTTGCTGGACTTCCCAGTCCGAACATCCCAGACGGTCATTCCTCCACGACGCCCGCCGAAATATAAACACGCCGGACTATCAGGCTGTTGAGAGAGGGAGCATATAGCATCATCACAAGAATGCACCAGGTCAAATACTTCCTTCTCAGCATCCATTAATCGAATAAACCCATCGTAGCCACTGCTATAAATCTGCAACCAAATACAACAAAGAAGCATTCCCTTTAATAAATTGCAAAACATTGGTGTAATACAAAGAAGTTTGAAACCCAAACTACCTTTGACATTGAATGTTGTTGAATCAAAATCCCAGAGATAGGGCCGGTATGCGGGCGATAAGCGTATACACCGCCTCCCGTTTCGTCATCACAATCCACATTCCAAAAGGAAATGTCCCCTAAATTGTTCCCGGCTGCAATCATTATTGTACTACTGCAAGGGAAAAACTTAACCACGTTGATCGTTCCAGGTGCAACCCATGCCACAGTCTCTGGTTTCAAATCCAGTGATTCCAAATGTTCATTTTTAACCACTCCCAATTCCAAACCCCTACTTTTGCAAGAACCCAAGGTTCCTTTTTCACTAAAATCGCTAAATTTATCATCTTTAACATCCTTAACGCCATCAAAACCAGCTTGGGTTTCCTTGGAAATGCTCAAAATTGTCTTAACCAGCACTTGGTTATACTCTGTTTCGGCTCCTGTGTAAGCATCTATCATACTAATAGGTTTTGTCAAGTCATCAACCGAATCCGGTGACATAGCTCTTGGTCTCAGTGATTCTCGAGTTATGGATGGGTTCTCCGTTGTGGGTTTCTTCACTGTACTCGCTTTATACGTTTCCGTTCTAAAATACAATCGTTTGACATCAAATTAATGTGACAAAAATAGATTAAAAAAGCAACAATAAGGGTGTGTTTAGTTACCTTTGGCGTTTGGTGGCGGCGGAGAGAGCGGCGGCTTTTGAGTGTATATTGAGAGCGGCCAACGTCTCTGCATTTCTCTTAATGTTTTCAAGTCTTTTAAGTTCATACTCTGTTAGTTTTTGAGACGCCATGGAAGACAGAATTGCAGCAATGAAGAAGACTGGAAGAGGAGGGGTTTATGATGATGATCAGAGGGTTTGAAATTTGAATCTAAGTATTTATTATTCATGCATTATACATTTAAAATAGACTTATATTATAAAGTGTATTAACTTTTTTAATTAGATATTTTAAATATTTTTTTATCAAAATAAATATTTAATGTATATATTTAATAGATTTTTATTTAATTAACATCGCATGTTAATTTTTAAAAATTTAGATAAACAATATGACTTATACCAAAAATAAGAACATAAAATATATCAATTTTATTTTCAACAAAGATCACCAAACATTACAAACAGAAAACCTATACAGGGAGATCGGGGAAGAAATCAACCGACAAATTGAAAAAAAGAGACGGCTAACATAACCAAAGAAACAAAATATAACACGATGATCAAACTAAGACCGGAAAAACAACAAAAATACAAAAATAAATAAAGAACCAACAGAAGCCAAGGGAACAAAGAAGATTTATATATCTATTTTGATCGAAAAGTATATTTTAGATATTTATTTTGACAAAAAAATATTTTAAGTATCTAAATAAAAAAATTAATATACTTTAAATATTTATATATGATATAAGCCTTTAAAATATTTAATTAGTTAAATAATTGTAACAAAAAAATATTTATTAATTTATTAAATATTTTTCCATATAATATATAATTATATACTATAATATTAAACAAACAAAAATCAAGAAAAGAAGGGAAATCCCACCGATCACCAAAACTCGAAATGCACTCCACTAACAGAAAATCCAAAACAAAAAAGATTTTTATGAAAACATAACGAAAAACCAACACCGCCAAACATTTGAAGAAAAATAAAGAAAAAAGGGGGCAAAAAATAGTTCTTTTGCAAACATGTTCATGAATCATGGCATGTGTTGTTTCCCAGTCACATAACTGAAAAAAGGATGAAAAAAACTGGGTTTTTTGTTGTTTTCTTCTCTTTTTTCCTTTTAATGGTTTGGTTTGTGCTGTAAAAATGGGGAATGTAACGTCCAATGTGGCTGCAAAGCTTGCATTTTCCTCGCCAGACCCACCAACGTACGAAGTGTACAGAGACGAAAATGGGAAGTTGGTTGTGCCCGGGGTTACGGCCGACAGAAACATAGATGTTCATTTGCTCGATACCAAAGGTGGCAATAAGATTGTGGCCACGTTTTGGAGACACCCTTTTGTATTCTCATGCCAACGCTGCTGACATTGGACAGATGCATGAACTCTTTTATGAACTCAGGGCCCATCTTCGTGTCAATGTTATGAGGTACTATACCCTTCCCCTTGATTTCGACTTTTATTATGAACTTTGATGAAATTGTTGATTTTTTTCACGGGATGTATTTGTTTTTGGTATTGGATTATGCTTTTTGGTTTAATGAATTCTGGTGTTGTTTCTGGTTTTTTATGTATGGTAGTACTGTCCTGTAATGTCTTTGTTTTGGTTTTGTCAATTGGTAATCCTTTTAGTGTATGCATATTTGGGAACCATTGCTCCCAATATTTTTTCTTAGTCCGGAGTCTGGTCGAATCCCGTTTAGGGTGTAAGCTCTTCAAATGTCGTTTTTTCATCCACAGGGCTCGAACATGAGACCTTGCTTGAGGGGCATAAGCCTCCGATGTTTGAATGTATGTATGTCATTTATTGGTTTTCAGCTAAGATTTCATGAAAGAGCTTCAACCCCATTGCTCCTCCTGCATTCATCCATGTCTTTTTACCCCCAACAGAAGGAAAATGAATCTCAGAAAATTTTGGTTTTCTGGTGAAGTTTCATAATTTTCTCTATTAAATTGTTGCATGTGAAAGGCTGAATTTGAACAGTTTCTCATCAAAATCTTAGCTAAAATGGTTCACAGGGCATAATCTATGAAAAGCAAGCTTTAAATTTTGTTTTTTTTTTGCTTGCAGTTATGATTACTCAGGCTATGGAGCATCAACGGGCAAGGTAAGTGAATCTATAAGCATTTGTATTTGTTCTTTTACTTCACCAGATTGCTTGTGACTAAATTTTGATACCTGATAAGTTTTTTTTCCTTTTGTTTTCTGCTACTGCGACAGCCATCCGAGCTCAACAGATATTATGACATAGAGGCAGTGTACAATTGTTTGCAGAAAGAATATGGGGTTAAGCAGGAAGATTTGATTCTTTACACTATTCTGCTCGCTTACTGAAACTACGAGGAGTCGTTCTTCACAGCGCCATCCTTTCAGGTATACGAGTCTTGTATCCTGTTAAGATGACATTTTGGTTTGATATTTTTAAAGTAAGTTTTGATTTTGGTTCTTCATTCTGCTGCAAACTTTAGAAGTATTTTTATTCATATATCGAGGAAGCTCTGTCTAAATATTTGCAGAATATCCACACGATCCGACGGGTCACTTGTCCGGTTCTGGTCATGCATGTAAGCATATTTTCCCTCCTATTAGTTGCTTCGTGTTTGTATATTCCTCCAAGTTGATTCTCATGTCATTGTCGCTCAACGGTTGCAGGGAATGAATGACGAAACAGTCCATTGGTCTCACGGGAAACGATTATGGTAACTTTCCAAGGAAAAGTACGAGCCGTTATGGGTCAAGGGCAGTGGCCATTGCAACCTGGAATCGTATCCGGAATACATCCAACGCCTAAACAGTTTCATAAAAAATTGATGGAGATAAACTCAGCCAAGAGATCAAAACAACTTAATGCTAACCCCAGTATTGCAGAATTGAAACACAACAAATGCTTGAGATTCAAGAAAAGGGTAGCTGCGTTTGGTCTGGATTTCATGTATACTTTTACAAAGTTGGTCAATGTAAAAACTATCAACATTTAGATTAATGAAAAGGGGGAAAACATGTGGATTAAGCTGGTTCTTGTGCACTTGTGCAAGTTTAGAGTCACTTGACCCCAGAAGTGCCATTGCTTGAGATCCGGGTAATTGCATCCACAACCAGTGTTCATATTCCATAACACGGTCACAAGGTCACATGCAATGGTCTTTTCATCAGATGGATGTAGCGTAATGTTTTGATAAATTAAAAGGACATTCGAGCTGACAAGTTAAACTTCTAATCTTAGACTGAGATATTAGCCAACCCAGCAAGTTATTCACATAGATGGCCGAAAATTTCGAGTACCAAACCCCTGAGGAAGAATTTACAACCATCGCCTTTGAAACTAGCAGGAACACCTAAACGAAGGAAACAACAGCACGATAAGCTGCAGCTTCTGCATGCAAGCTCATTATTACATGCTAATATTGTTAAAACACATATGAAAGCCCAAATGCAACTCTCATTCCTTGATCGGTAGCAAATATATTCATATTGCAGACAGATGATGATAAAATAACTGGCAAGAACAATGCTTCAGCAGCTCTGCAAATATCCAATGATCAACTATATGATCTTGATTCATATACATGAATATTACCCTAATTCATTCTTGATTTTAATAAAACCATGTAGTTCGTCATTCTACACAAGATCGAATAGACAATGTGTAACGTGCTGTGATATCTTGATAGTGATTCCAGAACTGTAGAGACAATTCCAATCCCCTCAAGGCTCGAAAGACCTAAAATCACTAGAAAGAAGGCAAAGATAGTTCTTTCAAGCTATTAAAACTAATTACATGATCAGCTGGCCCTTGAATCCAGAAACTTTTAGCACCTATCTCAACTTACTTCTTGGTCATATGCATCAGATATTGTCAATAGAATCATTGGCCACACAAAGAGCTCAGTTCCACAATCAGTTTAGTGATTACAACGAACAGAGTGCCTCTAAATCCTCAACTCGATATAGGAATAAACAAGCAGAAACATTAATGAAATTGTGGTTTACTTTGATAACATCTCTGTTGCATGTCAAGACTCAATAGCCAAGCATATTCATACCTCTAATAAACAAATAGCTAATCAAAATAAAAACTTGACAACAACCAAGAATCGATTCTGGTATATTACTTCTTGGTCATATGCATAAGAACTGGACCTACAAGTGAAGTGAGCCATTTTCCATTCAAGTAGTATCAATGGAGTCATTTGTGATTATAACGAACCGAGATCCTTTAAATCATCAACTCAATATATGAGTAAACAGGCAGAAAGGCTGATTAACTATGGTAACATGACAATTAAAGAAGCTCAAAATGCAAAATTGGCAACAAAGGCCAATCAAGATCCCACATTTTCCAAATGGGGTAATCCTTAACCTCTCTCTAAAATAGCTAATCAAAATCAAATCTTACAACAACCAAGAATCAATTCTGGTATATTACTCTCCATCCCTCCTTTACAAGGGGGCCTTATGATAGTAAAATCACGCCATAAAAGTTCATGCTTTAGCCAACTAGATTCAAAATCATAATGATTTCACCATAAAAATTTCAACTTTCAAATAAAATAAGATTATAATAAAGATTCCCATTAAGACATGATACTGGGTATTTTTCATCAGCCAGGAAAAACTCAACCAAGCATAGAACCTGGAGAGAAAAAAGGAGCAAATTGGGTGGAAAGGGAGGCTCAGATTCGCCTTTTGTCAGACAGGTAAAGAATCGAAGCCGGTGGCTGCAACATACAAGAGTTGCCCCGCCAAGCTACGGCCTTTTTTCTTTCAAAAGTCTGAACTTTAATAACCAAAAAACACCATTGCCTCATTGTGTAGGGGTTTTCTAATGAAGAAGAAGAAGAAGAAGAAGAAGAAGAAGAGAAGAAACAATATAAGCAGAGTGAGATGATGCTGATGGTGATGAAGAATAAGAAGAGAAGAAACAACGGGTTGTTGTAGATTTTTCATCTAAAAAAAGGGTTGTTGTAGATAAGCATTTGTTAGTGAAAGTGAAATCACAGGCTTCGCTTATCAATCAGAGGAGGGGAGCAACCACCCTTTAGAAAACCAGCCACCTCCTTGAGAGCAAAGCCTCATTCTTAAACTATCGAGAAGCTTCAAGCCTCTGCTTATCTTTGCCCTTCTATAAGGGGTGAACTACCAGGATAAAAGAGTGGTACTTTAGTCATTTCCACAAACAGAATCCCATACCCTTGGACTTCACTCTTTCATGTTCTTTTGTAGTGAAAGATATAAAATACAACAGGTTAAAAACGGTAAAAATTGGTTGTAATCGAAAAATTCATCAAGTGCTTAATTTTTTTTGGAATAAAGTGAGTAATATTTTAAGTAAAAACAAAAATATTACCTTTTCTATAACAAATCAGATAAGTTGCATGACTATTTTAAGTTGAAAGCATTTATCGGGAAAAAAATCGATTAGTACCGTTGTATTGTAACATCTTAAAGTCGTTGGTTCAAACCTATTTTAAGTGCATTAGCCTTCAATTTGAAGGGTTTGAGGAGTAACAAATTTTAACGACAAAAACCGAAATGCCTTGAGCCCTTAACTATAATCTACACGGAACCAGAAAGAAATAACATCATTCAAATTCGAATTTGAAACTTATTAGTTTACTTCTCACCCTCCACAATTTAAGTTAAATGTTTTGTACTAGTTTACAACACTAAAAGAGAGTATTTCTAGCTGGTAGCCACCTTATTTGAACCATTTTGTCACAAATCAAAACTATAAAATGTTATTCCAACACACCATATATATCTGCACGGAGCATCAAGACATTGGCAGTGCCATAAATGGACATTAAGGATGCACCTGTGTGGCTTTAATGGCTAAAACTTTCTCAAAGATAAGACAACTAGCCAAGATAAGTGATGGTCGAACTTATCAACTGGTGTAGCTTTACTCCACCTGGTTTATGCTATATCCGCACGATCAAGCATGTCAACCAAAGTCATCCTTCTGGGGAACCTAGGTGGCAATCTCTAATTCAAGGCATCTTCAATTTGAATAGGGAGATGCGTTGCAACAATAACAATCCCACCTTTCTTTTGATGCTGTGCGATAGTGTGTTCCAGCAACCTCACCCCTTCATCATCTAATGCAAGTGAAGGCTCATCTAGGAGCCAAATCGGTCGACCGATGGCAAGCAACCTAGCAAGCTGAAGCCTCTTTCGTTGTCCCATTGACAGCATTCTTGCCTTATCTTTTGCCAGTCTTCCTAGGCCCATCAGTTCCAGGACAGGCATGGACTTGCCGTGCTTACCTTCAAGAACCTCGAACCATTGAACATTGTCAAGGACTGTGAACTTTTCTTTCACCGCATCCTTGAGGGAAAGCCAATTCAGTTGAAGCTTGTATTGGTGGAATATGCCTGATTGAGTAATGTCGTGACCAATCCAAAGAATTTGACCCGCTGAAGGTTTAGAGAATCCCGCTAACAGGAAAGTGGTCTTGCCGGAGCCATTGCTGCCTGTCAACACGTGCTTCACCATCATGAACCGAGACATTGACGTGTCGCTGTATTTGTTGAGCATTTCTCATGTAAGAGACGTCGTTGAGAGGAATTCTAGGAAGTGGAGGCTTCCGCAGAGCCATTGAAGTTGAAGAAGAATATTATCCCCAGGTTCAGGAATATTGCAATAGACCTGCAAACTGCATGACCTTGAGCAACACAACCCAATGACACAAACAAGAATACCATGATTTTCATATAAAACATAATCAGTTTGTGAAAGAAAAGTACAAAAGAGAAAATGAAAGCGGCCGAAACTTTCCCTTCTCATCTCTACGTTGAAACTGCCTATAAGACGAAAAGCAAAGGCATGCAGAGTTTTGAATTCAGTAAGGAAAAGTATCGAACACTTAAAAGGCAATCCGTTTCCCCATGATTGAAAGAGTGTAATTGCATTGAAAACTGAAACCAACATTAACCCAGACAAGAAAAAAAACAACCCACACTAAATAAGCATGAAGAATCCAATTTTTCATATCAAAGAGACAAACAGACGAGTTTTCCATGGACAATACCTAGCAGCAGGCTGCTGAGCTTGATAAAAGAAATGAACTTTTACGTTCAAAACATAGCACTAAACTCTACAGAAGCCAATCCAACCAAAATGAGAAAGAAAATTTACATTCTTCATAGAAAGTTACCTCTGAGAGAGAAATGGAAGAAAATTGGCAGTTGATTCTCCTCTTCGAAAGATTTTCCAGCAACCCGACGGCGCTAGAGTCTTTGAGAATGTAGACCCAATCTGATAACTCATTTTTGCTTTGGGCGTAAACTGGATCATCAGCCCAAACAAAAGAGAGATGATATAAGCCCAAGCAACCCATTAAAGTATTGGAAAATAGGGCTGCGTTTATAAAGTCTTTCACTTTCGCTAATCCCTTTTCCATTCCTCCGCCAACCAGCCGCTGCAGATTATCTATCCAGGTTTCGTCGGTCTTCATGTTCTTCGTTTTCCCTTTGCTTTGCTTTCAGTGTTAGATTAGCTAAAAGATCCTCTTGCTTAACACTGTTTTTCCTTCTTTCTCCTTGTGCTAGCAGGAGACAGTACGTCCGTTTCTAACTTCAACTCAAAAGAAAAATGTCAGGGTAAGTTGAAAATTTATCCCTTTTACAGTGGGCATGTAAAAAAATGATCTTGTTATTGGGTTTGTTTTGATTTCATAATGTAAACTCTGGGTTTAATTTGCTTCACTGTGGACTGAATTGTTTTGTTAAATGTTAATATGGATTTGCTTGAATTGTTTGTGTTATTCCTGATTTGTTATTTCTTTGAAAGATTTAGTCATTTTTGTACATAACTTATGTGGTATTCGTGCCGGTTGCTTCTTGCAGGGAAGAAGTTGCGGTTGTCCAACCCGAGGCAGTACCCACTTTGGGTGAGCCAATGGACATCAACGCAGCCTTGCCCCTTGTGGTGAGGAAGTCACAAGCTCATGGTGGCCTTGCACGTGGCTTACACGAAGCTGCAAAGGCAATCGAAAAGCACAATGTGCATCTTTGCATCATAGCCGAGGACTGTGACCAACCAGATTATGTTAAGTTGGTCAAGGCACTTTGTGCCGATCACAATGTTAAATTGCTACATGCTCCGAGTTCAAAAGCTCTTGGCGAGTGGGCCGGTGTAAGTGACATTTCATTGCTCGTTTAGGTTCGTTCGAATTATTTCCCGTGCATTCAAGACATGCCGAAGATATAAGTTAAAATGCTAGCTTTGTTTCATCTGTATACGCAGTTGTGTAAGATAGACTCCGAGGGGAAAGCACGGAAGGTTGTTGGTTGCTCCTGTGTAGTTGTGAAGGTATGCATATATAGATATGGAATCAAAATCGAGTTTACTTCAAAATGTATTAGTTTCATCACTCCGCTTTCCTTCTTTCAAGCTTATTTTCGTTTTTGATCAATTCTACTGCCGAGCAATATTTAGAGAACTTTGAATGCAAGTCCTTCGACTATTAGTTTTGGGATTTATTGTTCCTTTTTTCACGCAGGATTACGGTGAACAACACGAGGCTGTTGAAGTTGTTCAGCAGCACAAGGATTAAGCGATTAGAGGACGGTTTCTTTGGTAAGATCAGAGTTGTTTTTCTGGATCATCAATGGTTTTTGATAGGAGACGACGGACTAATATGCTTGAGAATGTTCTATTTTCGAAGTTGTTGCAACGTTGAACTGCTTGGTGTTTCTTAAGTATGCAACCCTTTTTTCCTTTTTAGATTATGTGTTGATTATGGTAGTTAATTCTGTTTGTAGGCAGTTAAAATAGTTATGAATTTCCGTAATCGGGCGAATCTATTTCTTATAAAGTTCATGGATATCTTCGTTTTATAAAGCAAATCGACCTCAATTCTTGAATAATCTGACATTTTTGCATCTATTGCAACAAAAGATTCCCTTTTTATGTGTAAAGGCCCATACAAATAATCAGGGGTTTTCACTATACGCTAACAGACTAAATCGGATTTGTTTCGGTTAATCGGTTGATTAATTAGGTGTTGTATCGATTAGTAGTGATTTTTTAAATAGAAAATGATTTTTGGTTAATTTACTTTGAAATTTATTAATTAACTGAATTAATTAAAAATATTAAATATTTAATAATTTATATATATTAAGCTCAGACCCATTAAGATGTTAAGAGATTCATCTTTTAATCTAAGACTCATTAAGATTTAATTAATTTTTAATTTAAATAAAAAAATCAAATTAATCTAATATAATTAAAGAAATTATAAACCTTTAAACTTGTTAACAAAATGTGGTTAATTTCAAAGTCGAGCGAATTAATCAAACTTTGTTTAATTCGGTTGATAATTTTCAAATAAGTTTTTCATGATTAAAGAAAATTCTGTTTGATTTGGTTTTGTTTAATTTAGTTTTTCATGTTTAATTTTGGTTGAGTAATTCTTCAACATCTTGTTCTTTCTCTTATGTGATAAGAAAACATGCTTCTTGAGTAGAGATGCTAATTCACCTTAACCAATGAAAATGTAGATATCTAACATATGAAAGGTATTATTTGTCCAATTTCAGTTTGAATTTGAATATAAATTATTAACCATAACTTAAATGGTCTTCACTAAACAATTTAATTAATGTGAAACCCGTCGGATTTGATTTTTTATAGGTATAATGCCAGAAATTGCTCCTAAAGTTTGAATCAAAATGATTTATTTAAATAAAAAAAAAATCAAAGGGGTTAGGATAAATAACATTGAAAATAAGATAAATTATTCGATACATTTACAGTATAATATTTTATTTTTACAAGCATATTTAATTGATTTATTTAAATCTTTTTTTTGAATAATCTAAAGGTGATTACAAGATGGTGTATGTTCGTAGATATTTTTAACCCTTTGATAATGAACATACATCTTATAGACAAAGCGATTTGAATTCGTGTCTCCTAGGATGAACGTTATCCGCTTTTCTACTGGGGCACTTGCTGGATTTTATTTAAATATATTTTAGGTATTGAGAATGTAAATACATCTCTATTTAATAAAAAAAATCATATGTTACTATAAAAAAACAATCCTTAAAATTTTATAAAAATTTAAAAATAATTCACTTATAGCATAGAATAATTAATGATTAAATATCCTTGTAAAAATAAATCGATTAAATATGCTTATAAAAATAAAATATTATATTGTAAATTTAAAATTTTACAAAAATCAATTAAATATGATTGTAAAAATAAAATGTTATACTGTAAATTTAACACTTTAGCCCATGTTTTTTAACACTTTAAACTTTAATGTTTCATTTTAAATCAAAATGACCCTTTTATAAATGAAAATTGTTACTCAACCAGCGATAAACAATTTGAAATGACTAGACAGAATAGACAAAATGACATGTTCGAAAAAATTATATTTTATATAATTTTATAAAATCTTCAAACATCGAAAAACATGCTCTGATGAAACTTTAAAATCTTGATTTTCTCCAACCTAATTCCCCATGATTGGCTAAATGACAAATACCTTAATAAGGAGTCTTAGTCCTAAATTGAGGAGTATAATGTTGTTAATTACTCTCCAAATATCCTTTAATAATAAAAAGAAAAGATGGAAGGAATCTTTAAGCTTTTGTTTATTTTCTCTCAAAAACAATTAAGGAATATTGTTCGTATTATTATATAATATAGTGTTTTATGCAAGTCAATTTGTGGAGCCCATATTTCATAGCTTTCTAAAAAAATTAATTGAGTTAAATTTCAAAACTATACTTAATTTTTTTGACAAAAAATATGCTATGTGATATGTAAATTTAAGTTTTCTACGTTTAAACATAAAATTTAAATTTGATCAATTTTTGTGAATTTTTAACACTATTGTCTAAGCAGCACTATTCGATGTTTACATGTTGCAGAAATAAATGATTTTATTTAGTTATGTGAAAAATAAATGGATTTAAAATTTAATTAGTGGTCGAGGGTTTAATTTTTATCCCGGACATGGAGCAGTTTTAAAATTTGTGGCCAAAGTCTATACTTATATGGGTCAATAGAACAAAGATGCTTAGTCATTGAACTTGCTTTAGTGGATATATTGAAAAACTAAAAATAAAAAAAAATATTTTTTTAAATGTATAATTGAAGATCAAAAGTTTGAATCCAACCTATGAAAATTTATTTTCTCTTCTTAATAATTATAGAATTTGTAATGCTGGTTTCTTGTATATTTTCTTTTAAAAAACAAAGGGCTATTTAAAGTTTAGTTCTAATAGTAAAATAAAAATATCAATATATTAAAAAAGTTGATAATTAAATTAAATTAAATTAAATTAGAAAACTAATAATGTCTCAGTCAATGCTTAACAACTCCATTATTAAAGGACCCATCTCACTTTAGATACTTTTAGTTCCTTTTTTTCTATAAAATACTCCTCTCTATGTCAATTATTTGATATAAAAAAATCAAAGGGGTTTGGATAAATAACATTGAAAATAAGATAAATTATTCGATACATTTACGGTATAATATTTTATTTTTACAAGCATATTTAATCGATTTATTTAAATATTTTTTTAATAATCTAAAGGTGATTACAAGGTAGTATATGTTCATAGATATTTTTAATCTTTTGACAATGCGCATACACCTTATAGATGCGATTTGAACCCGCGTCTCCTAGGATGAACACCATTCGCTTTTCCACTGAGACACTTGTTGAGTTTTATTTAAATATATTTTAGGTATTAAGAATGTAAATATATTTTTATTTAATAAAAAAATTATATGTTACTATAAAAAACAATCCTTAAAATTTTACAAAAATTTAAAACTAATTCACTTATAGCATAGAATAATTAATGATCATTGAAGGGGCCTCATAGTTTAAGCATGCATTAAATTAATTAATGCGATAAGTATGGTGATTAAAAGACTTAGGTTTTGCTAATATTTATTCAAGGAGTTCAATTATTGTTTATAATAAAATTGTACATTAAATGTGATAATCAATATAAGAATGCAAGTCTCAAGAGTTTATATATATAGTTTTTATAATGTTTAAAAAACATATCCTTCCCCTCTCGTTTTTATCGCATTGCTGCAATTCAATGTATTTAATTTTTTGGTTTAACTGTCGGTTTTTGATTCATTGATCGGTTAATTAAGATCGAATTTTACAGATACTCATTATGGGGTGACTCTAATTCAGTTTTCTCTATTTATAAAGTCAATATTTGAACATCTAACATTGTTTAAGGAACCTGACGCCTCATCTCGCAAGACCAACTGGTAGAGATGGCAATGGATCTTGGACCCGATCCGAACCCGTAGATCCAGATCTGTTTTATGTGGTATGGGTCCTAAAAATTTGGACCCGACGAATCCGGGTCGGATCTGGATCCTCTGATTAAAGTCCGAATCCGGGTCCGGATCTGACACTAAGATTCAAACCTGGACCCGTTTGCCCGTTTATAGAAACCCCCTTTGGTTTTAAAATATTATTTCCCTTCCTTTGCTTTAATTTTATATTTCACATTATTCACTAATGTAATTTTTATTTATTTATGATAGACACTTTTGAAGAAACACATGCTTGTTCCACTATTAATGAAGATTGTGATGATGCGGAAGTGGTGAATATCATTGACATGGTAAAAAAGAAAGTTATTATATTACATAACCTTAATATTAATATTTAAATTTCACAAATATTATTTTCATTAAACAGTTGGTTGTTTATTGTTTGTTTTAAGATGTTGATGATTTAAGCAGTGATGAAGACTAGCACTCTAAGGAGGTAAAAGTGCGGTACTCGGCTTGTGACAATGGAATGTTTCATGATCTACATTTTTTAATGTTTATGTTATTCAAAAGACATTTATGTAATTGTGTTGGAGTTTTTTTTCGAGACTTTAGTTTATCGTTTTTTATTCTGTTACTAGTTGTATTGGAATTAATTTTTTTTTCTATTGGAGATGTGAAGTGAAATTAGTCAATAACAGTTTTATTACGTTAAAAAATAGGTCGAATGGTCGTCTTTTTAACAGACCCGTTGGACCGAGATCCGTTGGATTTGGATCTGGGTCTCAATTTTCTAGACCCGTGGATCCGGGGCGGGTCTGGATCTAGGATGTGAAAATGGGTCTAGATCTTGGTCCAGCTAGATCCGGTCCATATCCGGCCCATTGCCATCCCTACCAACTGGTTGTTGGTTCAATGTATTTAATATTTATTAAAGCAACACAATTCAATATATAGACAAGATTTTTTATGATTTAATAATAATATTGTCAATTGTATCAATAACTAGTTGGTTTAGTGAGATGAGACATTAGACTTTTTAAACAAGGTCAAGTGTTCGAATTCTGATATTGTGAACGAAACAAATGAGTTTAGAGAGTTGTCCACATAATGGGCCTCTATAGTAGCTGATCCAGATTAATTGACAAATGAATTAAATACAGATAATAATACCAAAAACCAATATCAATTTTTTTGAACAATTTCTACCTAGGGGGAGAGGGAAAAATTTGTGTTCTTATTGGATCTTGAACCCACAAACTAAGAGAATGGAGAATGTCATTTGAAAGCTTTAACTACATGCTCAGAGAGATTGTTGACAAAACAATATCAGTTATACTAAAAACTCGATTAAAATAAAAGATTTGGAAACAATTCGTTGAAACTACTCCATCTCTCTTTCAATAACATTAATCACATCGTGGTTATATACACGTATAAAATATTACAATGTACATATAGATATATTGATAATCGGAATATATTTGAAATAAAAATTTACACATGATATTTACTCATAATAAAACTCGGACCTGAGACTTCAAAATTGACAAAGATGGAAATTTTACCATTAAGTCAAATTGTCAATTGGTTATGAAAAATCTTTATTATAAAAAATCACTTGTTAATGTATATAAATATATTATAGTATGATTAAAGTGAAAATATAGCTGATCGAGTTTTAGTTTGATTGACACTATTATTATTATAATATACAAAAAATCATAAATTCAAACGTGTTGAATCACACATTTCTTTCGATTTAAGATAAAAAAATATCCGAATAGTTCAAATGGATATCGTATTAAAAAAAACGAAGAAACATATTCGAGATAGAAAACCTATAGCTTTGAAAGATAAGCACGTATGTGTTAGTATTGAGTAGGGGATAATGTGTAGATTTATTGGTGGGTTTGAGGTGTAAAGAGTACCCAATCATCTTTATAAAAGTGAGGATATGATTGGTACAAGACAATGACATATTCCTACAATACCATAACCATATACAATAATATATGTCTACACATACCATAAAAGTTTTATAGTTTTAGGTTTATGTTTGGAGTTCGAAATAAGTTGGGAACTCTTGGATGAAAAACAGGGTTAGAATAATTCAACTCTAAAAGAAAGTTTGGTTTGATTAAAATGTAAATGAATCGAAATGAGTCCGTGTTTGTTAAGAATTTCAAATGTGTTTGTTTGTTTAAATTTATACTATATGTTTGTATTTGTTCATTTAATGTTCACAAATATATTTATTTAACTTTTTTGTGAATATTGTTAAATAAATAGATTCACGAACATATAATTAAACAAGTTCGTAAACCAATTAAAAATATGTTCATCAAGAATGGTGGTAATTCTAATTGCCAACATAGGTATGGTTGGAATGATGCAGATATAAGATCCATACAACTAAGTAAAGATACATGGTATCTTATAAAATAAGAAGAGTAGAATATATGGTGATATCATCAAATATATTGTATTTATTGTATCTCATAAGAAAATGGAATCATACTTTTGTTGTTTTGGTTGTTGTTCAGCCAACAGAATTCGAATATATGGTGATAATCTTCACATTTTCTATTGTTAATCTATCAATCTATTTCACTCATCTAATAGTTATGGATTAGTGTAAAACTAAATGAGTTTTACACCATGTAAGTGGATCTCATCCCTATATATAGGGACATGATCCAGTTATACAATGTAAATCTCTTTAAGTTGTACACTTTTTTTGGATTATTGGATGAGTGAAACGGATGGTTGAGATTAACAGTAGAATATGTGAAGATTACCACTTGAAAAAAAAATAAGGAGTTAATCTCTTCCATCCATTTCCCCCATCCAACTATCCAAAAAATGTGTAAAACTTAAAAGAGATTTACATTGTGTAGTGGATCTTAACTCATATATATATTAAATGAAATAAATTAAATTAATTAATAAATAAATTTTAAATCATAATTCTAAATTCTAAACCTTACACCCTAAAAAATACACCCTACCTTGAATTCCTTAAACCCTTATCTTAAACACTAAACCCTATACTTAATTTTTTAGTATTAGACATAAATAGAGACATTAAAAAGGAGTAAAAGATTTCTATTGACAAAAGACCTCGAAGTCGGAGGTGATATTGCAATCCCACGCGATCACATTAACAGTGTACTCAACTCTCTCATAGTCTCAACTCTCATGTATGCATGTATGTGTATATATTTTGTTTCTTTTATTATTAGTAACGTTGGTATATAAATTAAATGAGTAGTTTTAATAAAAAAGATAATATTTAATTAAAATATTTAAATTTGAATAATTTTATTTATAAAATATATATACATTATCGAGAGTTAAAAAAATATAAGCAGTTATTGCTTTATAGTCCCTATAAGATTAATAAAAAAAAATATTGATGTCAAATTGAAGATAGAAAAGAAGCTGAACATTACCTTATCTTGGATCGAGTCGGTTTGTCTAATTCTTCTTCTTTTAACGAGCGTAGGTCCACGCGCCAGTAATGGGTTGTTGGAAGAAAAGCTTGTGTTATTTTTGCTAATTTCATTGGTTATTTTATTATAAAAAGAATAATTAATTAGTCTAGCAAAATGTGATATTAGGTCTTTAAATAAGGTTAAAAATTATAAATTTTAGTGTTGTGAAGGAAATAAACAAAATTAAAAAGGGTGCTTTTATAATAAATTTTTATAAAATTAGTTTAAATTAATTGATCAATGAATTAGATAAGTATAAGTATACTCATAAAAAAAAGAGGCCGATGAAGGAGAGGGAGAAGAAGCATTGAAAGCTAAACCCAAAAGAACATAAGACGTGTCCCTTCTCTCTTATTTCATCCTTATTTTTAGTAATATCAAAACCCAAAATAAGAAGAAGAATTAGAGACTCTTCCCTTCATCTTCACTCTTTCTTCATCAACCAAAAGCAAAAAAAGAAACCCTAATTTCCTGTCGGAGAATCATGCAGCCCTGTAGTCGTGAAATGCAAGCAATGGACTCTCTCTTAAACCCAACCCAACAGCTTCCTCTTCAGGACCTTCAAATCAACGGTCCTCATCCGCAGTTCGATAATCCCGCATCGTCCCACGATGACTTCTTAGAACAGATGCTCTCCACGACGTCGTTCCTTCTTTCTTCTTCCTCCTGGTCCGACCTCAAGTCGCCGGGTCCCTGTAACCTTGACGACAATGCGTTCCACCACGATGAGATTCTAGCCTCCAAGCTTAGACAACAGCAGCAACATCAATTCAACGGCGGAGATGGTAGCAACCCTTTCCAAGCCATGAAGATGATGCAACAGCAGATGATGGTTGCGGGAGGGGTCTCCACAGTTGCAGCCGCCGGCTCCGGCGGAGGAACTCATCAGGTATTCAACTTACCTTTCATTTCATTACCCTATATAGATTATTAGAAACAACGAGTGATTAAATTAAATTGCTTCTTTTTTTTTCAGGGTGGTGGAGAAGGTTCCATGCAAGCTTTGTTTAATGGTTTTGGCGATGGATCTTTTAACCATCCACAAGCAAACTTTGGGGCTAATTCAAAAACGGATGCTAACCAAAATCAGGCTCCGACAGCCACGGCGGCGCCGGAAAAGCCTAAGCAAAAAGTTAGGGCAAGGAGGGGTCAAGCTACTGACCCGCATAGTATTGCCGAAAGAGTAAGAGAACAAATCCCGAATTGCGTTGTCTTCGAAATGATATTCGATTCGAGTAGGAGTTTGATGATTTGTTTTTTGCAGCTACGGAGAGTTAGAATTGCAGAGAGAATGAAATCACTTCAAGAACTGGTTCCCAATGCCAACAAGGTACGCTTCATTTTATATGTTCCCTCCCTCATTTACATCGGAATCGGAAGCTTCATAGGCTCCGGTCTCCGGTTGAAAACTCTGACCGGCGGTTATTTGGTCAAACTTATTTTAAATAAACATTTAAGGGACCAAACTTACGGTATTTTGATAATTTAAACCAATTGATTAATTAGCTGTGGGATTTGGAATGACAGACAGATAAAGCCTCAATGCTTGATGAGATCATCGACTATGTCAAATTCCTCCAGCTCCAAGTCAAGGTAATCTTTTTTTTCTTCTTTTAATCATTTAATTAAATAAATTATAATTAAGGATTCCTGTAAGTCTGTCTCGGTTGACATGATTTATTTAATTTAATTAATTATATTTAACTAATAATATATGTTGTTTTAATCCAGTTGTTGTATGGGCTTCTCTGAAATTAAAATTCCTTTCTTTTTGCAGGTTCTGAGTATGAGCAGATTGGGCGGTGCTGCTGCGGTTGCTCCCCTCGTTACTGATATGCCCTCTGAGGTAAATCTTATTTTTCTTAAAAAATATATAATAATAAATCGTCTTTAAAATTTAATCTCATAATTAACATTTAAATTTATAAATTTAACGGGATAAAAATGGATTTTTATTTAGAAAAAAATATAGATTTTTTACATGTGATTATGATGAGAAAAATTGAAATCAAAATCATTCATTGTCTGGAATCCGACCATATCTCCATCACATCACGAAAAAACGACAAAAACCAAAAGTATCACGCGTGCCCTCACTTTCGTAGATTCCTTTCCAAACTTAATTTTTGGTCAAATTAGAATTTTGGTCCTTTATTATATCAAAACTTAAGATTTAACCAACACATTTTAATTTAGTTTATTCTAGTTCAGACTTTAAACTTTGTTGGATTAAGCTTTTGAGTTAACTAATAACATTATATTTTATCGTGGCCTCTTGTGTAATGGAAAATAATTTGTATTGTTATCAATCTTTTTAATAATATATCTAGTTCATGGTTTTAAATTTTGGATAACTCTTACTCCTACCCTTATCTATAAAAGAAAATATTACTCCTCTCGTTAGATCAATAAATTATTGGTCTAATGAGATGATGTGTTAGATCCTTTAAACAAGTTTAGGAGTTCGACTTTGGGTGTTATAAATAGAGTAAGTTTTGAGTTGTGAGGGTCTCCCTCATTACGAGGCTCTACAATTTTCAATTTAGATTAATTAATTAAAATGTTAGATACCGGTGGTTATAAAAAAATTTTTGCCACATTAAATTAAGAGGACAAAATTTTTAATTTCTATATGAAAGAGTACAATTCTTTTGTTCTTTTGAAGGGAGGTGGCGATTGTATTCCAACGAGTGCTAATGGTGGTGGGTCCCTTCCACGGAATTCCAACGGCAACCAAACGTCGTCAACTAACGACAGTCTGACGGTGACGGAGCAACAAGTGGCCAAGCTTATGGAAGAGGACATGGGCTCCGCCATGCAATATCTTCAAGGGAAGGGTCTTTGTCTCATGCCGATCTCGCTTGCCACCGCCATCTCAACCGCCACTTCTCGTTCGAGGAACCCCATGATCAACCATATGAACCCGAATAATGGGGGCAACGGCAGCCACCATTTGCTACAATCGAGCGGTGGCGGCGATGGGCCCTCCTCTCCTAGCATGTCCGTGTTGACCGTCCAGTCGGCCACCTTGGGAAGCGGAGTTGACGGCGCTGCCTCCGTTTCGAAGCCGTGATAACGGCGTCTGACTGACCATTATTAGCTCCAGTTAATTGAAGGGCAGCTTTAAGTCTATGAAAATAAGGTGGCCATTCTCCTCTTGTGGTTTTTTAGTATGAAACGGCACCGTATTTACATAGACTTTATAGGCTAAACCCTAAAGCTAACTGTCCTAAACAATGTAATATGAAAATAAAGGGTACTTGATTTTGATTTTTGCTAACTTGGGATTTTTTCTATAATTTTATTATTTCTTTTGAATAAAAACATACTATTTGGTCAAATTCTTATTTTGGCCCTTCTATAATGTTTAAATTGAGTGTTAATTTATGTGCTTTATTATGGTTCTTTGACATATGTAATGTCACTAGTTAGTTTAACTAGTTAATACGTTAAATTATTCGGTTAAAATTCCAACAATTTAAATATGCAAAATTAGAGCACAAGAACTATACCTATTAAATATAGTAGAAGGACCAAAATAGAACTCTACCTATTTGTTTCACTTTATAATGTTTATCTGTCATGCTTAGCTTTAAGCAAAGCTTTTAGATAAATTAAGTTTTATGAATGGAGATTACCCTAAAAGTCAACTACGTGTTGCTTTTGTTTGCATAAAATAAAATTAAAGTTTCTAAAGGTAGATAATAAATTAATTAAGTAGATAGATAATCAATGATGCTTAGGCCCTGTTTTTTATTAAGTTTTGAGGGTCTAAATTATTTCTCTACCTAATAATTAATGAAAAATACTTAAATTTTGATAGAAAATAACTTTTGAAAAATGATTATTGACTCAAACTTAAAAATTATATTTTTTAGTTTTTGGGTTAAAAATTCTGTTTAGATTTAAAACGACAAATTTAACTCTTATTAATTCTTAAATTCAACTTTTACTTTTTTCAAGAACACTTTTTGACAACATATCTAATATAGACATTTTATCTTTCTAACAACACTTTTTGACAGTAACTCCAAACACTAAATTCTTAAATATAACTTTTTAAAATCACTTTTTACAACACTTTTTAAAATTACTTTTCCACAGCTATTTTTATAATCAATGTCAAATAGTAAATTAAGTCTTACTGCTCTTAAATTTTAAATTAAATATTTATTAGGTCTCTGTAAATTTTAAAATTAAATGATTATATTTTTTTATTGTTTAATCTTAATGTTTGATCGTAGAATTGAAATTCCTTTTATTTTCATTTTTAAAGAAAAAATCAAAAGAAATAGGCTAAATAATATAAAAATCCAAAACAGTTTAATCAAGTTCGTGTTGAAATGTTTCACCCATTTCTGTGGGAGTCTTTGATAGAACATAACTACTTTTGGCCTTTGTTAGGGTTGTCCAATTCATTGTATCGATCTAAATTTTCTATCACCTTAAAGGTCAAAATAAGTGTTAAAAGTATGTACTAAACGTAAATTAAACGGTTAATTTATATATTTTGTTTTGATTAATTTTAATTTTATAGTGTTTGAATTTTAAAACGTAAATCTTGATCCATTCGATACATGCACAATAAAACTAATTTACTAAGCTTAAAAATATCAAATAATAATATTAATAATAATATTTAAAAATAGGCATGATATAAAAACTATTAGCATAGTTTGACTATTGTCGAAACTGAAGATCAAATTTGAGAAGTTATTAGTATTTATAATAATATTATCAGGGACGAAGCTATTAAGACTTAAAAATTTTATTTTTTTTCACTTTAGTCTTCCTATATAAATTATTTTAAAATTTAATTTATTTTTGAATTTATTCCTCACTTTCAAACATTTATGTTTTGTCTCCTAACCCTAAATTCTGGCTCCGTCTTTGAATATTATACATCCACATGAGACACGTGGGAGTATTAGGAAACATGAAGTCCACCACTTTATGTCAATGAGACATTTTTATGATGTATATTACATTAGTATAAAACAAAGTTACATAACATTTTGGTGAACCCATTTTTTCATCAAGATTCAAATTTTAAATTCATCTTCCGCCTTTAAAATACAATTAAAATTTTAAAATTTATCTATGTAATGAATTCATATGTGTCTATGATTGATTCACATGTTATAAATTATACTCAACATCGAATTCGAACTAATATTCAACACTTAAATCGATTGTTAGGCTGACGAGAATACTTGATTGATACGAAATTAATACTTGCTGAACATAATTTTAAAGCTATATAATGTAATTAATCAGGATAAGAATTACATGTATTCTTACTTCTTCCACAAGTACATTTATTGGCTCAAACTACATCTTAGCTGTATGCAGAATATCATTTGCTTTCCCAAGAACAAGTTTATGATATAATGGAATTCAATGCCATGCCTGCTTATCTGTAAAGACAGCATTACATGACAGATGGACATCATGTACTATAACTCACATTAAACTTAAAGACAAAACTATATTAATGTCGAAATAATCGAATTAATTCCTTGCATTTCCCATAGAGTGTCGTTTTCCACACTTCAGTTTCAGGTAGTATATCAGAACACCATTAAAAGTGTGTTCATATATATATATATATGAGTTAGGATATATTTATACAGTGTAAAACTTGAAAAATTTTACATGTATTATGGATTGTTGGCTGCGGGGAATGCATGAATGAGATTAATTCTTTACTTTTTTTCCAAACGATAATCTTCACATATTTTTACTGTTAATCTCAATCAATCGTTTCAACCATACAACGATCCAAAAACGCGTGTTTTACACTGTGTAACCGGATCCTATCCCCCCCTCTCTCTATATATTGTGTGGATTTTGTAATTGTAACAGATACAAGCCTGCACTGCATTTAGGGTGGGTAAAAACTTGACTCGAAAAAATCAAATTATTCTATGCGAAAATATTCGACTCGTCTTGAATGGACTTGTAATTTCATAGACTCGAATCGAAAAAATTTCAAATAAAGTTTGAGTTATAAAATAAAAATTTGAATAACTCGAAACTTTTAGTAATTAATGGATTAGTTTTCAAGTTCGAGTTGAGTTTCACAATTTTGCTTTATATATATATATATATATATATATATATATATATATATATATATATATATATCACATTTGAAGAAATGTATATATGTATTGTATATGGTTATAGAAAATCGTTTAAATTGAAACTAATTAATACCATAACATTATAAATATTTATAATCAAATTTAAACTGAAAATTGACTCGATCGAATGTCTAGCCCTAAGTGCACCGCACTTAGCTTAGCCGACGACTGCCATTAAGTTTGCAAGTTGCGAACACAAAGGCCAAAGCCGGCCCGCTTCCACTTGCCTGATTATTTGCCTCGATAGGCAGCTGCTTGGCCCAAACAAGCAGTGCAGGTGCAAGCAGAATGGCCCTGCTAGAGCTAGGAGTGAGCGCTCGATCGAGCCGAGTAAAATTTTTTGAGTTATTCGAATTGACGCGTCATATTTTACAACTCAAATTTAATTTGAAATTTTTTCGATTCTATTCGAGTTTATGAAATCCGAGTCTAGTTAAAGTCGAGTTTTTGAGTTCCTATACAAATCTAATTGTAATTATTTATTATGTTATAGTACAGTTTGATTCTAATTTAAACGACTTTCTCTAATCATATAAGATATGCACACACACATATATTTTTTCATATTATTTTTCACATGTATAAGTAAGATTTGTAATGCTATTTAATAAAAAAATATCATCTAAACTTCTAAAATATATTTATAATATTATTTTTAAGTAAGGAAATTTTGGGGATAAAGTATTGATGGGAGTATAAATGAGTCAATGAATTGATGTGAAGAAAAAGCTTTAAAAAAATTCCAGTTGAATGGTCAAATTGAATAAAATGTAAAGTTAAAGGACTAAATTGCAAAAATAATATATTCATTAAAAATATGAATTGAAGTTATGTAGATATTATACAGTGTTACTGAATCATGTGGATTAACTTTGGTCAAAAATAGACTGAAACAAAAAAGGAATTAAAGAAATTGAAAAATCATTCAAAGTTGAGGGGATACATTGCAAAAGTAGAAAATTTAATTTAAAAATACGAGTTAAATCTAAATATGTATTCTACAGTGGTTTAGGAGCATGTGGTTTAAATTTGGTCAAAAATTGACTTAAAATGAAGCGGGGATTGAAGAAACGAGAAAATCATACAAAGTTAAAGGGCTAGATTGAAAAAATATGAATTTTATTTTTAAAAATATGAACCGAAGCTAAGTAAGTATTCTACATTGGTTTAGGAATATGTGGTTCAAATTTGGTAAAAAAATGAACTTAAAATGGAGGAAGAATTGAAGAAAAATGAAACCAAGGACTAAATCATAAAATTGTAAAATTTGATTTTTCGGTTTTTCAGTTTTTTTATTTTTCGAGTTGGGAAAATTTCAACTCGACTCGAGCTCGAAATTTTTTCAAGTTACTCGAGTTGACTCAAATAACTCGAACAACTCGAAATTAAAAAAATATTTTTTTGAGTCAAATTTTACACACCCTAACTAAAGCCGTGGCCACTATCACTGTAGCAATAGCATGCGTTGCACAAAAGAGAGCAGCGGCACCAGTCAGCTAGGTTGCCTAGCCTAACACATATAATTAGACCCAACAAACTTGACACGAGACTCAAAAACGGCCCGAACGTAATAATTCGAATTTAATCTGAAACCTAAAATGAATCGAACTGAAACCGAATCGAATTTTAATTGAATCAAAAATGGACCCAAACTGATTTTCAACCAAATCGAAAGCAATTTAAAATAAAAAATATATTAAAATAAAAAAGAAAGATGAGATGTGAATTGTTGCACAACTCACCAAAAGCCAAATATCTAGGCTATATAATGTCATATATATAGGGTGGAAAACTTAACTCGACCTAAAAGCTCGACTAAAACCGATTGTTCTCCTATTAACCCGACCTGAAATCAACCGACCATAAATTAAACGAATAGAAAATTAACCGACCCAACCCGAAATTACCACATAGACCCGAACTGGATGTAGTCAAGCTCGACCCGACCCGAAGTACCCGTTTGCCACTTCTATATATAATATAACATGCCCTATCTCATACAATGTGTCACGGACTTACTCTTTCTTCTCGCCTGTGCGGCACTTAGACACGCTTGAGTGACTAAGTCAGCCTAATTTCTTGAAGATGCAAGCTAAGCGTAGTGGAAGAAGAATAAGGCAAGTATGCTTCAAGTAAGAAATAAGAGAACTTAAGTATTGAATACTTGAAAAGAGAATTTTATTAGCTTGGAGAATACTTTACAAGATGTTAGGATTCTTAGCTTTCTTAGGGTTACATTGCCAAATGGCCAAAGCCGCCTATTTATAGTCTTCCACCTCCTCAATGGACGGTGGAGATCAATCTAATCCTACGGTTAATATTTTGATTATAGATAAATCTATACAACCTATAAATATCTTACATCTCCTAGAACCTTCTACATAATCCTAGAATGGTCTAGCCTTGAAGAAATCTCCATAACCTAGAACATTCCATAATCTTCTATCGTATTCTAGGACCTTCTAGAATATTCTAGAGCCTTCTTCAACATTCTAAAACATTCCAGCATATTCCAGATCCTTCTAGAATGTTCCAAAACCTTTTTGAATCTTCTAGAGCCTTCTAGAATCTTCTAGTGCCTTTCATGGTTTTCTAGAACATTCCAAAGTGTTCTAGATTATTTTGTAGAGTTTCAGAACATCCTTTAATGTCCTAAAATTTTCCACCAATATCTTTTATCCTTCCAAGACAAGTCTAAAATTTAGTTGATTTTATTTTTGGTCTGTGACAAATGTCATGCAGAAACATCCTTTTGAGTCTAAGCTCGTTTAATACCGTTGTTATTGCAACATATCAGTATATATATGCGCATGCGCATGTCAGCATATATATATGGGGGGGGGGTGAAGTGGATAGAGGGGGCACAAAGAGAGACCGACAGAAGAGAGTGAGCATTCGCAGGCAAATTGTATGGAAGCCGAGGCATACCTTTTGCTGGTGTGTGTGTTCACTTGGCTTCTGTGAGCTAACTTTTCAGCTTTGCAATGTGTTTTGGTAGTAAGGGCAAAAGCCCTTTCCTTTCGCTTCACCTCACAGATTTGAGAGACGGTGAATACCACATGTACGTGATCACCATGAACATCCTGTTTACGTTGCTCGGTTCAATGTCCTTGAAGGGTACAGAGAAATGCAGAATTTCGTATCTTTGTCTTTGTTGTTGATGTTGATGACAGAACCTAAACAAGGTTTCATGGAATTGGTGTCTGGTGAAGACAAGAATGGCAATGTGCCATGTTGACAATAAAGAGCAAAATTACAATACTTTTGTTGAGAAGCTACCCAGAAGAATCTTGTCTAATTCCAATAATGTTTGATTATGCTTTGGTATTTTTAAGACCTTGTGGTCCATTTGCCTTCTTTTTGGTTCTTCCTTGTCTGTTGGCCATCACTTTCAGTTCCACAAAGTAAATATAGAGGAAATTTTCCTGGAAAATTACTGTTGATTTTGGTTGCCAGTGCTGGATCCTTAATTATAGCAATTTGTTATGCTCAAACACAATTGGTCATTAGACAAAATGGATCCTGGAAAACTGATTCATGTTACACTAGCTGTAAAATGATTGTAAATTGTTTTCTGATCTCTGTTTAGATTGACCTAATCTGTCAGTACACCAGGGAATCTTCTTATAAAAACATATGTTCTTGAATCTTACCATTTTTATTCATTTATTTGAAGATAGGACACATATTATATTCACTTATGTGGGGCATAACATTCAACCATGGTGGAAATCCAGTTGAATCAGTAGTTAAGGATAGAGTAGAAAAATTGCAGGGTCTTGAACTTGAAAACTCTGTGGATGGACCAGCTGGTTCATGAATGACAAAAGGCCAGTAAATGCAGCAGATAGAGTTTGTTGCGGTGGGGGTAGATTTGGTGCACCAGAGATTCAAAGTAGGTGTAGGATTGTGTCGTATCGAAACTCATCTAGAAATAAATGTAGTTAGCCACAAACTTAACTTTAGGCAAAGCATAAGCTCATGATGCAGTCATGTTTTATACCAGTAAGATAATCAAGCAGTTGCAAGTTGCAACTGCTCGAGCACCATCTGCACCGACTTGCCTTGGTGCCCCGAGCACCATTGGCACCAACTAGTGTCAAAGGAGCTGGTACTCGAGCACCATCTGCTCTGGCTGGCCTTTGTCCGAGGACCATTGGCTATAACTAGTAACTATAAGTAGATTAACTAAACCAAATGTCGATTCGACATAAAGCAAATTGTGGAGCAATCATTTTTCATTCCTTTATAATGATGATTGATGAGCAGACACTTTACAAACTAAGAACCCTAGCTACATATACAAAACATAACTTTAAATATCACACTTTAATCTTTTTGCCTAAACCTATAATATTTGCTGTAACTATAAGTTGATCCTCCATGTTCAACTACTTAATAACTTAAATGACTATTATACCGAAAATAATAGAAAGCACTGCTACAGAAATGAAACCATGACCTGAATCATATAACCGGTGTTGGTGGAGTTTCCCATATGTCAAACACATTATCCTCGCTATGAAGTGCAAAGAGCCAATCACCCCCTATCGAGAAATCACATATCGAACCGCCATAACTCCTTCGAAGCCTAGATGTTAACACCCAATCTGGACCACAAAACACTGAGATGCAATCATTCATCGACGAAAACAGCTGCTCATTATGCAAAGCCAGTTTCGGATAACAAGGCTCATCCGACATCTTCCCTTTCATGAGCCTACTCCTTGAACTCCACCTTACACTTCCCCCACTGAACCTCAAATCAATAAACCCCAAATCCTCATACTCGTTAACGACGCACACTGAGTTGCATTCCTCCATTGCAATGGCATCCCTCACTCTTTTTTCATCGACGGTTAAAGGAGCACCGATGTCGGACCAAGACCAAACCATTGTCTTCTGTCTGAAATCAAGTAAACTGATGTAACAATTATCTTTCCTGGGAAACAACGTGGCAACTAGCGAACAGTTTGTCCCATTTAGCCATTGGAGTTTATCGGCTTCACCGAGTGACCAACCCGGACTTTCGTAGAAGAAATCGATCTGTTTGCCGGTCACTTGGTCCCAAACTCCGATACCATATTCATTGCTCCTCCCTTTACAACTTGCAAATATTTTATAATCAGGGCTGAAACTCAAAGCACCAGCTGTGTAACTCTTGATTTGATTATCATGGACAACATTAAACTTGTACCTTAAATCTCCATTGTAAGAACTAAACAATCCCAGCCCACCATCTCCTCTCCCTAGCCTTTCGCAAGCACTTATCAAGACATTCTCAGCGTTGACCCAACCTATGTCGTTGACTCTTTGGTAATCAAGGTTGAGCGGCGGATGTTCTTCCAACATCCAATCAAAAACATGGACCATGCTACCGTGGGCCACGCAGCAGCCACCGTCCGGACCGGCTCGGATGGCGGTTCCATCCCCCGGGGCTCGTCCCGTTACCGATTTCGATAGCTTTAGCCTGTTACCATCAAATGGACCAAGCTTTGCCGTACGGACATGGTTAATTAAGCCATCAAATATATTGTTTTTTTTTTACTTCTCTCTCTTATATTGCCTTCTCCATGTTCTTCCCTGCTTCCATGTTGGTCCGGTTTTCGGACAACAGTTGAGCTTAATGCATACCAATTAATATATAGCGGGTCCACTTTTATTTATTTGGGTAAATTACATAAATAATCATTGAAATTTAATCTCAAACCTATTTAGGCACTGAAGTTTTAAAACGTTCAATTTAAATTTGAAATCTGGATATTGGAAAGACATAATTTTTAAAGGTGGGTTTTAAATTTTCTCGAATTTGGTGGAGGAGAATGAAAGAATTGGGACGTCTGAATTTGAAATATATTATTTTTTTTTTACTTTTCTCTCTTACATTGCCTTCTCCGTGTTCTTCCCTGCTTTCATGTTGGTCCGGTTTTCGGACAACGGTTGAGCTTAATGCAGGCCAACTAATATTTAGCGGGTCTACTTTTATTTATTTGGGTAAATTACGTAAATAATCACTGAAATTTAATCTCAAACCTATTTTAGGTACTGAAGCTTTAAAACGTTCAATTTACTCATTGAAGTTTAGACATTAAACATTTTTTTGTCACTGAAGTTTAGACATTGAACTTTTTTGTCACTCCACCATTCACCGTTGTCGTCGTTTGGTACCTAATTTCCCCAGTCGTTTTATCTCGTCCTCCGAGTCTAAATCTGACCTCAATTTCGCCGAAAAGTGCCCAAAGTCCACAAATCGAGCAAAAACTTTTTTCGATTTCTCTCTTACCAATCTCTCTCCTCTGCTATCAGATGGAGTCCATTTCTCATCATATTGCTTCTCTCGTGCTGATGATGTTTTCCACCGTTTGAATCTTGAAAAGTTTTTCTTTCGTCAGTAAATGAATGCCGTTAAAAAATTAACGAAAGAGTGACAAAAAACGTTTAATGTCTAAAATTCAGTGAGTATATTGAACATTTTAAAAATTTAATAACCAAAATAGGTTTAAGAGTAAAATTCAAAGGTGATTTACATAATTTACCCTATTTATTTTGCTTCAATTTCTTTTAAAAAATAAACTATATTTTAAATGAGTAAATTGCATCATATGTTCTTAAACTATGATCTTTATTTTAAATTGATCTCTAAACTTTTGAACATTTTAATTTTATCCTTAAATTGTGATTCTTATTTTAAATTGGCCCTCAAACTTTTGAATATTCAAATTTCATCTCCAAATTGTGACTCTCATTCTAAATTGATCCCAAACTTTTGAACACTCTAGTTTCATCCTCAAACAATCAATATATACTAATTATATCACATGTTAATAGAATCGTTATAAAAATTGGTAATTATTATCTAAACATTGATGTGTATTATGTAAAAAATATAATGTTGCATAAATGATATTTGGAGATGAAATTGGAACAAAACTTTGGCATCAATTTAACAGTCTCTTTATCCCCCACCCCGTTCACCTATAAAGAAGAAGGCGTAAATGCAATTTTGGGCACTTTGGAACAAAACATTCCCACTGTCGTACAGTTCGTGTTTCAACTCCAGTTTTGTCATCATAAGATGGCCTTGATCGGAGTTCGTAGAGCGAGTCGGGGGAACTTACATGCATCCCTAACCAAGCAATATGGAAGAGATTCATTGAGTGCAGTGCTCACTTCTCAGAATCTGTCAAAAAGGGTATGAAATTTGTATGTTTGTCTGCAATTTCTGTGGCTATATATGTATGAGTTTCATGTTGGGTGCAGCATCTGGAACTCAATCTCTAGGTGAGGGAATAATTTTCTTATCAGATGCTAATTTGATGCTTCCTTGAGCATATATAGCCTGGTTTGCTTTGCAAAGTAGAAATCTGGTTTTCCGGATTAAGAGTTGGTATCCATGTCTGTTCTTGGGTCCCTACATGTTCTTCTCCTACTTCAATAGTCTTCTGTTTTTTTGCTCATACCCATTAATGTCACTCACCAATTCCTAATTGATTTTTTTCATTCACGACTTTCGATTGTTTCGTTGTCGCCAATAAGAAATTTTTCATCGTTAATGTATAGAATAATTGCCCTTACATAATTATATTTATAAAAAAATTGATATTCATTAATTCGATAGTAATCTAAGTTCTGTCCCATGGGTGCAATGAATCGTAAAATGGACAAAAAACATAAGTATATAATTTAAATTTTATTTTATTAACAGGTAGTAATAGGAGAAGAAAAATGGCTACCATCATATTATTCTCATCCACAAGAACAAGCATGAAGCAAGTTAGGAGAAATTAGTGGACTAAGTTGTATATAAATGTTTAGGAGAAAGAACAGTTTGGTGGATTCAATTAATGTTTCATAAAGTTTTGGAAATATTGTTTAAGGTTCTTAATTTGTTATGATGAGACAAGTATGGCACTTCATAAATATATGTTTTTCCGGTAAATTACACCCAAGATCACTTAATTATAAATTTTATAACAAATAAGTCACTTTTTCTTATAAAATTTTGAAAAAAAATCACTCAAGTAACATATTGCTACAAACAAATCAACTCTGCCCGTAAGCATGCCATTTTTTTAGTATAATAGCATTTTTATTTCGTAAAACTTATATATCCAATTATTTTTCATAATTTAAAATAATTCAGTAAATTTAATTTTTCATATTTTAAAATTCTATCAATTTAGTCTTTTTGTAATACTGTTAAAGCAAATGAGCCCATCAGATCAAATCAGTAGTTCGATAGCTGCATTATGCTAGAAAGCAACAACAATTTAGGAGAAAAATAAAGACTAAAAATGATAAAATTTAAATATTAATAGTTAAATTTACCAAATTGTTTCAAATTAAGATCGAATGGATAGACTATATAAGTTTTGAGGACTAAAAATGTTATTATACCATCTTGCATTAGAAGAAAAGGGATATGCTTGTAACAATGTGTAAATTGAGTGACCTACTTGTAGCAAATTTTTAATTGAATGACTTGTTTATAACTTTTAGAAAAAAATGACATATATGTTACTAAAGTCATAGTTAAGTGACCTTGGATGTAGTTTACCTTTTCTTTTTCAAAGATATATGTACAAAGGTAGATTTGGATGTAATACACTTTTGGGATAAAATGAGAATAAATGATAGTATATATACCACTTTCGGGCAAAAAGAGAACTTTGAGTATTAATATGAGAAACAGGCATGATTCAGGGGCTAATTTATGAATAAAACCCTTTTCTTCCTTGTAAATTTGAGAAGCCATTTGCATTTCCAATTTTCCTTTTGAACAAACAAAGAAAAAGCTAAAAGAAGCCTCAACAAAAGTTCTCACCAATTAGCAGAAAAGAAGAAGAGGATGATAATCATTCAATGAAGAATCATTGAATACCACAACCAACAATCCCTGATAAATTCACCAACCTAAATTATATTTTCTTTAATATTTTTGTATTAAATCTTTATTCATTTATGAAGCTCAACTTCTGACAGTTCCCAAACTTCCATTTCCCCTCCTTCTCAATATCTCCTTGTCTTTGCTTCTCTCTCATATTCAAAAACCTGTTCTTCAATTGTTCTTTGAGTAGTAATATTACTTCACTTAGGTTGTTTTTGTTTTGTTTTGTTGGCTTTGATATGCTTGCAAAGTCTCACAAGGTAAGCTCCTGAGACACCCAATGTTTCATAATGCTAAAAAAATACTTTTTTTTTTCTTTATAGAAAGTTACTATATTTATTTTGTTGGTTTCTTGCAGGCAATTTATTGGGATTTTCTGGCTATTACGAGGGTCTCTCTACCTAGTCTGCTTGTTGGCGGTATTGGCTTTAATGGGGTTTTGCAGAATTTGAAGTTTAAAGATAAAAGCTTGAGCTTGGTTAAAAGTTGGTGGCTTTTGATTTCTCTTGTTTTGATCTTTTTCTTTTGGCTCCAATGGCTTTTGGTTTCTATGGTTCTTTACTAATTCTATCACTCTTCTTCAAGCACTTCATTTGTCAATTACCCAACACAGATGAGTATTATGTCTCTGATTTTTTGAAGAAAATGGGGTTGAACTCTTCCTTGTCTTGCAACTTCTCTGGTTCTGTTTGTTCATGGGAAGGGATGCATTGTGATGCCAAGGGGAGTGTAATTGTGTTAAAAGCTTCAAGTTTAGGCCTTTCTCGTTTGATACCTGATATCACCATTGGAAAGCTAACAGAGCTTCAGTCTTTGGATCTTAGCAATAACAAAATCACTGCTTTGCCTTCAGATATATGGAGTTTAGGCACACTGAAGAGTCTTAATCTCTCTTCTAATCAGATTTCAGGGTCTCTTCCTAATAACATTGGCAACTTTGGTCTGCTTGAAGTCTTTGATCTTTCTGGCAATAATTTTTATGGGGAAATCCCTGCAGCTATAAGCTCTTTACACAGTTTGCAAGTTCTTAACCTTGCCGGAAATGGATTTGAATGGAGCATTCCAAAAGGAATTCTGAATTGCAAGTCTTTGGTTTCACTTGACCTCTCCTCAAATAGACTAAATGGTTCCTTGCCTGATGGTTTTGGTGCAGCCCTTCCTAAGCTCAAAACTTTGAACCTTTCCGCCAATGAGATTCTTGGTCGGGTTACCGATTTTAAAGCAACGATGTCTCTTACAAGCCTTAACATTTCCAGGAACTTGTTTAAGGGTTCAATTATGAGTGTTTTTCAAGGGCAGGTGGAGGTGATTGACCTGAGCAAGAACCGGTTTCAAGGTCACATTTCTCAGGTACAATTAACTCTACTTACAAGTGGTCTCATTTGGTTTATCTGGACTTGTTGAGAACCAGCTTAGTGGAGAAATTTTGCTAAATTTGAGTCAAGCTCAGAACCTTAGACATCTTAATCTAGCATATAATAGATTTGGTATACAGAAATTCCCTAGAATTGGAATGCTTTTGGGGTTAGAGTATCTGAATTTGTCTAAAACCAGCCTCATCGGTCACATTCCTGGTGAAATTTCACAACTGAGTCATTTACACACACTTGATGTTTCATCCAACCATCTTACAGGCCAAATTCCATCATTGTCTAACAAAAGCCTCAAAGTTCTTGATGTTTCACATAACAATTTGACCGGAGAGTTTCCCATTTCTCTCTTGGAAAAACTCCCATTGATGAAGAGATACAACTTCTCTTACAACAACTTAACCCTTTGTGCTTCGAGGTTTTTCTCTGAGACCTTCAAAACAGTCTTTTATGGTTCATCAAACAGCTGTCCCATTGCTGCAAATCCTGTCCTTTTCAAAGGAAGAGCTAATGGGAACAAGGGTTTAAAGCTTGCCTTAGCTTTAACCCTCTCTCTGGTCTGCTTGCTTGCCGGTTTGCTAATCTTAGCCTTTGCTTGTAGAAGGAAATCCAGGACATGGGTTGTTAAGCAGCTCTCATATAAAGAGGAACAACATATTTCAGGTCCATTTTCCTTCCAAACTGACTCCACCACATGGGTGGCTGATGTTAGGCAGGCAACATCGGTCCCGGTTGTGATATTTGAGAAGCCTCTACTAAATATCACATTCGCAGACCTCTTGTCTGCAACTTCGAATTTTGATCGAGGCACTTTACTAGCTGAAGGAAAATTCGGGCCTGTTTATCGAGGATTTCTGCCTGGTGGAATTCATGTAGCTGTTAAAGTTTTGGTTCATGGATCAACATTGACAGACCAAGAAGCTGCAAGGGAGCTCGAGTATCTTGGTCGAATCAAACACCCCAATCTTGTTCCATTAGCAGGATATTGCTTGGCCGGGGATCAAAGGATTGCTATTTATGATTACATGGAGAATGGTAACTTGCAGAATTTGTTACATGACTTGCCACTTGGTGTTCAGGCAACAGAAGACTGGAGCAACGATACATGGGAAGAAGATAACAATGGGATTCAAAATGTTGTCTCTGAAGGGTTATTAACAACCTGGTCATTTCGACACAAGATAGCCCTTGGCACTGCACGAGCACTGGCATTTCTCCATCACGGCTGCTCACCACCAATAATCCATAGAGATGTTAAAGTTAGTAGCGTTTATCTACTTAAACTTGGAGCCTAGATTATCTGATTTTGGATTGGCCAAGATCTTCGGAACCGAACTAGAGGATGAAATTGCCCGAGGGTCACCTGGATATTTACCGCCAGAGTTCTCTCAGCTCGAATGTCATGCCTCCACACCAAAATCCGATGTATATTGCTTCGGTGTTGTTTTATTCGAGCTAATCACAGGGAAAAAGCCGACCGGAGATGATTATCCGGAGGAGCAAGAAACAAAATTGGTGAGCTGGGTTAGAGGATTGGTGAGAAAGAATCAAGGATCAAAAGCTATTGATCCCAAAATTCGTGATACCGGACCAGATTATCAAATGGAAGAGGCCCTCAAGATTGGATATCTCTGCACAGCAGATATTCCCACCAAGCGACCAAGCATGCAACAAATTGTTGGCCTTCTCAAGGATGTTGAACCAAGAACTCCTCAATGAAAATTGAGAAAACAATGACTTTAGCATTCTTTTTCCTACCACGAGTTCTCGCTTATGCCACCATGGGAGAGGATGTAGAGTAACTGTTAAATTATGTCTTGGAATCTCATAATCTTTGTCATCATAGTTATAATACACAAGTTTGATCCTTGAAAGTTGCAGATAGAATTCTTTTTAGAAAATTAGCACTCATTTTGTGTTAATCTTCATACGAACAACTAAATCGATCTGGAACTTGTTTATCGAATGCTTTGAATGCTTTGCTGAGGCAATTTCAGACTTTGCCACTCTATGGACAGTTTTGCACATGCCTTGTATAAAAAGCAAACCCCTTTGCAGTTATTTTAATCTGGTGGTGGATATGGATTGGAGGTAGTTGGGAGCACCTCAAGAGTAATAGTTACTCATGGACCACTGCTTCACCGTTAATGGAAGAAAAATACTTCTGCAACATGAAGAAAAACAAAATGTGAGTTGTGCTTGTCAAAAAAAGGGGGGGGTCCACATCATAATACTTCATTAGAGAAATTTATTGCTCAAGAGTATATTTAGGCATGAGATATTGTTATACATTACAGAATAAAAGGAGTAAGCTTAATTGAGTTGGTTATCAAGCATCTTTTGTGAGCATGTGTAGGATGGACAAAGGAGACTGCAACCAATAATAGACCATAAAAGAATTTAATCGAAAGTCATATCGGTTTTCCCCCCTATTCGAATCTCATTAATTCAAGAAAACAATATAATTCAGAAAATGCTGCATTGTTATAAATTCATCAAGTATTCACCTAAAGTGGAGATGGCAAGTTTCTGTCAATGCAGTTTTGCCATGTCTAGGAAATTATCCTTCAACTTTATGTCTACATGCTTTAGCATCATGGGATGGTGTAGAAAAAGCTGTCTTTGGATGGCATGCTAGAATTTCCATGCCCACTTGAACTTCCAGCAGCATCATAAGACATTGGTACAAGATCATTTAGACATGTTGGATAGATGTTTCTGGTTCCAAACTTTATGCATCATTTGGTGGGTGAAATGATTTTTAAAGAAGTTCATCATGATCAAAACTTACCTTGGAAAAACATAACTTAGAAAGCAAGCAACTAGATCTTTAGGAATTGATTTTCAAGCACTGACTGCCATTCACCTTTTAGAGGAGGGTGAAGTTCTGCAATGGTAAAGGTAAGTACCTTTGACCTTTGGCAAATCTGTGAGTTACAAATTACAATGGCACTGACATTTAAAGAAGTGGAACAGAGAGGAGCAGAGGGGATTAAAGACAATTGAGTACGGGCTTTGATAGGTAAACTCTTAATATTAAAATAAGTGTCCAAAATATATTTATTTTTTGAGATAGGCGTCTAAAGTTTTTTTTGCTGAAATAAGTGCTAACGTTTCATTTTGGTTTATTTTAAAGTGTTTTTAGGCACATACTTTGGCAAAAAAAATTGAAATACCTATTTCAGTCAAAAATATTTTAAGCACCTATATCAAAAAATGCTATAATTTAAACATTTATTTTAGTATTAAGTCATAGATAAATGGTATATTTCATTAAGGTTAGATGAGGGTACAATGTCTCTGTTGGCTTCATTTTCAAGTGCCACATATCTCTAAGTTTGTCTCGAATCATGATATATATACAACACTGGAATTAAACGAGTATACACGTAAAAACTGTTCGAACTCGGAATACTGTGAAATAATTTAATGATTTCTTTATTTTTTCAATTAAATAAGAGGTATTATATTCTCATACCTAGATTATAAGATGAGACAATATGAGTATCCTTAGTCACTAGGCCAATTACTGAATCTCAACAATTTATATATATATATATATATATATATATATATATATATTCTCACTATTATTAATTAATACCAATAATAAATGAATTAATATTTGATACAATGTCAGTGTAAAAAAAGTTTACACAAACATGCTTATTTTTAAGTCTAAATCTAAAATCTAAAATTCTAACCTTAAAACCCTAATAATCTCACCACAAACCCTAAACCTTAAACCCTAAATTATAACCATAAATCTTAAATTCTACGCCCTGCAACTTAAACCCATAACCTCTAAACCCTAAACTAAAACCCTAAATAACTCCGCTTGTGAAAATTTTGTTTTCCACCGCCATTGTATAGGATAGTAATTCATAACAAATTAATAAGATGACACGTACAAAAAAATAAAAGAGTATCAGATTTTTTTTTAAAAAAATTAAGGTAAAGTACCAAAATGATCACTAAACTTTGTTAAAAAAAATTAAACTTTCAAATGTTACAAAGTGACAATTAAAACTTTATGTTTTGTAACAAAATGATAATTCGGCCGTTAATGGGGTAACATATAAAAATTTGAATGGTTACACATTTGTTCCTCTATATTTATAGATTCAATCAATTTAGTCCTAATTAAAAAAAACAATAAATTAAATCCTTTTCCCTCCTTCATCGCCTTCGTCTTCTCAAACCATCCCAAAGTTAAAACATGATAACAAATGGATATAATTTTCAAGTTCTCCCGCTCATTAAATTCAGAAGCTATTCTAATCTATCCATGGATCCATCATCATCTACTACCTCACAGGAAAATCATCTATATCCCCTGTATGCAATTTCTTTGTTTGCTTATCAGAAGATTTTGCCATTACGAAGCAGCACCTGGAAACTACAGTAATGTTGTTTGATTGGTTCAAATCCATGAAAACCTGAGGAAACTTCTTGTAAAATATATAAAAAGTCCCATCATCTATGTCCCCTATATGCAGGTTCTTTGTTTGCATACTCAAACCATGAAATTCAATTGTACAAATTATTTTGTTTCATATTTTGAGAGAACTTTAGTAGTTATAATTTTCATTTCAAGTTCCTTATTTATCACCAATGCAATCATCTCAGTCCTTTTGATGTTGACACCCTTCTATTGTTGGGAGATTTTCTAAATCATGTTCGAGTTGCTATCTTTTCTGTCAGAAATTGTATATTTGGTCAGTTAAAGCCAGAAGTGAATGGTTTTGGCTGTAACTAATCATGTAGGGGATATAGATGATTTTCCTGTGAGGTAGTAGACGATGATGGATCCATGGATAGATTAGAAAAGCTTCGTGAAGTTAATGAGCGGGAGAACTTGAAAATTCTATCCAGTTGTTATCATGTTTTAATTTTGGGATGGTTTGACAAGACGAAGACGATGAAGGAAAGAAAATGATTTAATTTATTATTATTTTTAATTAAAATTAAATTAATTGAATCTATAAATATAAAAAAAGAAATGTGTAATTATCCAAATTTTTATACGTTAACGGCCAGAACAAAGTTAAGTGAAATTTTGGTGCTTTACTCAAAAATAATAAAAAAAAAGATACCAACTGTTTGCTTACTTTACTCTCCTCCTTTTTGGCCGAGGAAAAACCGGGCATGGCAGAGACTGAGAGCCAAGCACCTCAGACGAAACGACACGAGCAACGCCAAAACGACGATTTTCAAGGACAAGAAGAAGAGGACGAGCTGGAGGAAGAAGCAGGAGTGAGTCGAGTCCCTGAGTCACACGGTGCTGGAGCGGTGCCTTCGAGTGATACAGGATTGAAAGACTCACAATTGGAAACTCTAGCGAATGATGATCGTTCTGAAGGTAACATCTTTTTAAGTGTGTCCCTAATTCTCAACAAAGTAAGCTCCTTTTTTATTCTAAGAAAAATGTTGGAATTGTTTTGAGGGGGTATACGGTGATCCCTCAGGGTTACAGGTGAATTCCACCTCGGAATCAAAGGAAGGAGCTGAATTTAAGGTTAGGACTTATGTTTTTTTTTTATAAAAAAAATTGATCTTATGTTGTTGATTACCTTAGCTAGAAGAAGTAGCCAGCTAATACAATAGTTGAATTATAGGATGTGCTAGCACCTCATATGAAAGTATGCTATTTTGTTTTTGAAAGTTGTATTATTTAGAATCCAATAAAACAAACAATGAGGATTTCTTGGAAATTTGTGGGTTATTGTGTCTGAACACAAGGAATGAATTTAACTTCAAATGTAAAAACCGAGGCCAAAAGGATACAAGCCTTCAATGGAAAATGAATGGGGAAATGGATGCAGAATCATTCCCTGCAGACATTTGATAATCCTTGTCAGAGCTCTGGCAAAGATCTATATGGACTTAAAATTTTTTCTACGACTTGCTTGTCTTACCACTTCGGTTTCTATTAGAGAAATCAAACTTATAAATGTGCCCGAAATGCGAAAAGGACACATGTACACTTAAATTCCTGTGCGATTGAATTGTTCTTTTAATGGAGTTTGTCTTGGTTTAATTTTTTTAGGAGAAAGTTAACACGACCCACCTCGAAGTTTCCAGTACTTTGGTTGTCCAGAGTGCTGAAGCATCAAAACAAAATCAGCTTCAAACATGTGTTTCTCCAACTTCTGTTACACAAGGTATATCATCTGCTCCCACTCCAACTCTAGAAGAACAAAGCCTTTCAGATCAGAAAGTTAATGGTGCATCTGTGCCAGAAGCAAACCAACAAAAATCTTATAATCTTAAAATGGTATATGTTGTTCCCATTGCGAAGACACCTGCATCTGATGGTTACAATTGGCGGAAATATGGCCAGAAGCAAGTGAAGAGTCCTAAAGGTTCTCGAAGTTATTACAAATGCACGTTCTCTGATTGTCAGGCCAAAAAGATAGAACGCTCTGATCACACTGGCCATGTAATAGAGATTGTTAATAAAGGCTTGCATAGTCATGAACCACCGCGGAAAAATAACTCTGCAAGGGAACGTAAGAATGTATCCTCTGCTGCACGTGTTTCACACAATATTGTTACAGCTCACCCCATCAGAATACTTAATGATTCTGATCCATCCACATCTTCTAAAGAATCTGTACCAGAAACAACTGTACATCCTGAAAGAAAAAGGCCATGTTCAAGTGGCTCTGATGGGAATGACGATGTGCAAGTGAAGGAAGAGCTTACAAGTAAACCTGAGCTAAAAAAAAGGCAAGCATTTTTGTAAGCTTCTCTCTGCCTTTTTTTCTCTTTTGCTTCTTGATATAGATACATATATGTACATGCATCCAGTCTGTGAGTCTGGTTTTAACGGTTTCTTATTAGTTTTGATAACCAGGATGAAGAAAAGCAATGCAGTTTGTTCTGATTCATTCCTAAAAACTTGGAAGAAGCCTAGATTTGTTGTGCATGCAGCTGGTGATGTAGGGATCTCAGGTGATGGATACCGATGGCGGAAATATGGACAGAAAATGGTGAAAGGAAATCCTAATCCCAGGTGCCTGTTCACTTCTCATATTTTTTCTTATTATCCATTTAAACCTTTCCTCAATCCATACGACTGCTCAGGCTTGTTTTCATTGTAATTTTTATGTTATGGTGGCTTGCTTCTTTTATGTCTGTGGTATTTGAACCAACCCTCAAGGTTTACTACGTTTCTTTGTTTTATTGAAACATTAGAAAAACCAATCATTTGTATCACAAGTTTTTTTTTTTTTTGGAATTTATACTAAAAAACTCCAGTGGCCTTTGTCCTTGCTTTTGCTCTCAGCAAACCTTTTACAGTGCTTTGCAAAGCAGTCTGGTTCATTTGCTTAACAAATGTTGTCAATGCATCTATACCTCTTCCAAACCAATGTGAAATATTCTATGTGGTTGTTGTTCAAGAGCCTGCATTTATTATGCTTTTTTTGGTAATTCTCTGCATGACCGATTTGGTCCTTCTAAGTTAATTCTTTAACTCAGTTGTTATGTGCCAATTTACTTTAAGCCTGCATGCATTCAATTGGTTTTGTTCTAATTTTTTAGTGATGAATGTTTTCTAGGAACTACTATAGATGCATTTCTGTTGGGTGTCATGTACGTAAGCATATTGAGTCAGCTGTAGATAATACAGATGCTGTTATTATAACATATAAAGGTGTTCATGACCATGACATGCCTGTACCCAAGAAGCGACATGGCCAACCAAGTGCTCCTCTTGTTGCAGCTGCTGCACCTGCTTCTAAGAACAACTTACAACTCAAAAAACCCGATCAAGGGCATAGCCAAGTTACACCACCAACCCAGTGGTCAGTAGGTACAGAAGGTGAATTAACTGGTGAGGCCCTAGATCTAGGAGGTAAGAAGGCAATTGAATCAGCTCAAACGCTTCTGAGCATCGGATTTGAAATCAAGCCATGCTGAACTTAATGGAGCTTTTGTGTTGTTAATATATCAGACGTGTCTCTATAAATACTGAATGTTCAGGTTTGATTTTCTTGTAGTTTTCTTGCTGTATGCTTTTCTGTTGTATACCCTCTCAATCCAGTAGGAACAAGGTTATTGTAGTTGTGGAAACAATATATAGATTTGATTGGCTACCCTTTTCTTGTCACCTTAGTTGGAACCATGTTGGAATTTCTCCTTTATTTTTTATGTGACATGAGCTGGAATTTAAGCTTTGCTTAGCTATGTATATATGCTGGGTTACAGGCTTACAGCTACAGCATTTAAGTGCTTAGCCATGCATATCCAATTTAATTAAAAAATTACACCGAAAAGCTTTCTGTCTGCCTTTCTGTGATCACTGATTTTATATTCATTAAGGAGGTGGCTTTGACTGGTTTGATGAGAGGATAATTGATATTAGTCATTGCAAATCCCTTTACAAGGATATTTATAAGACTTCATATTTGCAAGAAAAAATCTAGTGGTTGCTGCTTACCATCAGATTTGGTGCAAAGCTTAATAGGACTAAACAGGTACAGTTTGGAAGTATTCTAGGCATTTTCAGACAAAACATCCATCAAGACATTATTATATCAATAACACAAGGAAACAGAGGGACCCCGCATCATTAGTAATAATGGGGACAATAGAAGCATGTCCTTTTGGATGGAGTCCTCCCCAAAGGTCCTTAGAGGACACACTAACATTTCACTGCTAACCACAAATGGAGTTTGTCTGTGAAGGTTTTAGCTGTTCCAGCAACTTACAGGTTAACACTTAAAAATAGGTCCACACTCAAACCAGTCCCACTTATTAACCGTATGGTAGAGAATCTGATAGCAACAGATCCGGTGGCGAATAGGGTTTCCTGCTGCCGGGGTCATGCATGTAAAACATCATCTCTAATTACTAACCTTTCTAACCATACAAGGGACAAGAAGATTGTACATCATATTTAATGACTTACATTGTAAGTCAGGCCCCATCAACAGCACATTCATCAGTTAAATTTAATTTACTTTAGATCTACGATCTAGAAATTTCAGGATGCATGATTATTCATGAAATTTTATGCACAAAACCATCTTAGTTACCATCCGAAAGTAAGAGCATTGAATCAGTCAATGTGGTAAAACTGATGATCGAACCTGGCCCACAGTCTTAGGAGAAACTCAATTCATCAATAGCTATGGATAATTCTGATTCAATCATGTTATCAGTTTTTTTATCTTCGGGCATATCTTTGGTCCCATTTACTTCTTTTCCTTCTGCTGCGTTTATACAGTCCTGGAATCTGAAACAACTTGTGAGATGGTCGTTCGTTATTCCAGCCACTTGCATGAAAGAGTAGATGACCGTAGGTCCCACGCTTCGAAAACCCCTTCTTACCAGATCTTTGCTAATGACTTCTGCTTTTGGAGTTTTAACCAGAACCTGTCGAGGATATCTGAATCTGCTAACAATAGGCTTGTGGTTCACAAAACTCCAAATATACTTGTCGAATGACTCGAACTCATCTATAACCTGGCATCATCAAAGCCTGCAAAAAGTTAGTTGCATTGATAAACATAGCCACTATGGATAGTGCAATTATGTTACTTTTACTTCAGCAAAAGAGGGCTAGCGTGTTCATGATGAAGAGGGATGACTTGGGATTTTGCCAGCTAATCAAGATGGCCTCTAATAGTAAATAAACAAACAACTTCAGTAGAGCAAACTCTTGTTATGGTAAATCTGATACACATACTGTTATCAGAAAGTGCTGCTTGCAAGTGATTTTGGGTCACTGTTTTCATGCTAACCAATGTTAAAAGATGGTGCGAATCAGAACGAGAATCTATCTACCTTACATATTTGGCGTGCATTCTCCATGATAGCACGCAGCTTTAGTTCCGATAACAGGGAACTTGCCATACCACCAGGTGCTATTAACTTCTTCTCATTCAGTTTCGATACAGCAACAGGATCAAAATCCATGAAAATTTCCCTGCATAAAAGACACTTCAAGAATGAGTTTGCTAATTCAATGGAAGTAAGGTTGCACTTCTGCAGGAAAAATACCTAAAGATGTGTCTTTTGCTTAGGATAGTCGGCCATGTAAGTTCAGACAATGCACCCGCGATTACAAGCAGCTCAAACAATTTCCTACGTGGAATAATTTCAAGCAAACCACTCATTCAATTAAATGTTTTTCTATCAGAGAGGTAACCAGATGCAGGCAATATTGAGATCACATACTTGTCATCATGTACCGGAACGCCCCACTCTTCGTCGTGGAAAGCAACATAACTCGGATCTGGTCCCAACAAACAAAACTAAGTCAACAGAAAAACATGAAATAGGAGCAATTAAAACATCAATTAGTGATGACACGATGCTGCAATCGATTGACAGTCTTTCATTTTGAATATGATGCTTGAACATATGAATGCACATTTATGCCATTAATACCATATCAAGTTCTTGGTATCTGTTTGAAACTTACAGATATCTAATAAATAAAGTGTAGATGAAGTCAGAATTGCTCGATTTAAATCATAAAAACTAGGAATTTGATTAAAAAAAGTAAAGTTTGGCGATCATAATAAGAGAAAAGCCGCCACCCTAGTTGGTTCATTTGGCTAGATGCCGGCCATTCCTTGTGCCTATGATCGTATCAATCGATCCTAAACCAATGCTACAGCTATGGGATTGAAGAACTTGAATGGCATAAACAATACAAAAGGTGTTCTTAGTGCAGGGATTTTTCTCTATCCTAATACTTAGAGAAAGCTTTTGCATTTGTTATTAAATTTAAAAGCAATCTTAGGAAGAAAATGATAAACACAAATTTCTAATCAATCATAAAACAGTGAGGAATTAGAGGATACGACAACACACCTGTATTTGGCGTCACCCAAGCACATCTCTTCCTTTGATGTGAACCATCAGGTGGCGAATCCAAACCACCCTCAGAAGCAACACTTCTCGGACTTGACAAGTATGGCTTCCTCCTAGTTCTGACACTATTTGACCGAATCAACCTACTGCCAGTAGATGCTCGACTGTGAAACGAATCCGTGGAAGCATCGGAGGAACACGAAGCATTTAGAGATAAATTAGAATGTAGTAATTGTTCGTGTCGGCGTAGCACTGAAGGAACACTAACAGAATGGGATTTCGGGGAAAGAGATTTAACTTTAGGTGATGGGAGGACATTTTTCTCCTCTGGTAAAGTGGTCTCAGCTGGACACTTTTCAATCTTTCTTAAAGGCTTTGAAGCTGGTTTTCTTGCACTCAACGAACCTGCCTTGTTCCCTGCAGGTCCCAACACGGGCCTTGCCTCAGAATCGGCCGTATTCATGGACCTCAACCTCGGAGCACCGGACATATATCAAGAAATCTATCCAAAGAAGTTTTCGTGATATCAGCTCTTTAGTTCACCCCAATTCTCAACATTGCCTAAACAACCCTCAAATTGATCAAACCCCACCAATGAAATCCAGTAAAATCATCATATTACTCATGAATACAAGGCTTAAACCACTTCAAACACAATTGCATAGATATTTTCAACTTACAGTACACACAATCATCAACCAATCCCTTTTAAAAGATCCTAAAACAGATCTCAGCTTTTCACCAGCTCCACCCCAGAAAACTTACTCAAATTTACAATTCTACCACCCACTCTAAGCTACACTCAAATCCTCAAAAACCCACATTTCTTTTACCCTCAAAGTCTTAAAAAATCAGCTCGAAGACCCTAAAAACCAATACAGAAATCAAGGTTACCAAAAATGAGATCACTTTTAAGAAGCAGAGGCTAAAGGTTCAAACTTTAAAGCTAATAAAAAAAACAAAAAAGAATTCAAACTTAGCCTCGAAAAACAGAGATTCCATTCCGCATTGTGAAAAACGAGAGAGAAAGAGCATCTAATTTCGATTACCTTAAAAGAATTTGTAGTATTTTGTTTCTGAATGTGTTGTTTCAGTCATTCGTTTATGAAAAAAGCCGACACATTTGCTGCCAATTCCCTACCTTCTTCCTCTTTCTTTTTTCCCGAGAAAATGCAGGAAAGTGAGCCAGAAAATTCAATCAGAAACTAGAAGAGAAACCAAAAAATAAAGGGTTCGATCTATGAGAATTGGATGTATCTCTCAACATTACTATTATCTATAATTCAGAGACTGAAGTGAAGAAAAGAAGCCATAGCGTGGAAGAGAGAAAAGTAAAGATTGGCCCTTTATTTACAGCATTCTCATTTCAATGACCCGTTTGTTACCTGCTATTCCCGGTTACTTTTTGAACATATCCTTCATCTTACATTTTTTTCTTGAAAAACATTGGCTTTTAATTTTTATAAGTTTCATTTCTTACATTAACGTCACAGCTGGTAAGAATTGAGGTTACCACTCAACCATCAAAGTTATTGCTTTTTGAGTGAGTTTTATGCATCCAATCTCGGGTTTGATCCTTCTTTACTGGCGTTGGAAAAACATGATAAATTAAAGATTTTGAGGCATATTTTTTATGGGTAAAGATGAAGATTTAATTGATGAATTTATAGATTCATATTCTATTCTATGAGATTTTTATAACGGTATCTCATATGCTCAAAATAGTTTTATGAATGAGAAATTAATGCTCACTAACCCATTTGTTTGTTATTGAATGACTTGAGTTGATGTTGTGCCTTGTGTACATGTGTAAGAGTACAAATTAAAGCTCGTTGAACCCATTGAGTTTGAGGCCCCATCCTCACGTTGTGGGCAACGCAAATGTCTGGACAGGGCAGACTCATTGTGAATTGATATTTCCTTAATTGTGACATGTCTTTCTGGAATATTTTGAATTAAATATATGATAAGATACTATATTAATTGTCGGATATTATTTTGATATTGCCTTGCGATTCACAAAAAATATATTTGAATATATACGATATTAATGACTTATTTCCAGATTTATTCGGATATAGTATTAATGGCCTTAATTTTGAAATATATTATTTTTAATTATTCTCCCATGTAAAACCCTTATAAATACCTTATTAACCTGCTAGGTTAAAGGACACAACACACATAGAATTTTCAATTACTTTTACTCTGTTATTTTCGAAAATATTTTTGGTGATAGAAGAAGACGAGGTTACAGTTCGTTGATCACTGCAGACGTACTAATGTTGTGCTCATTATGTTGTTGTACCATGGGAGATAGATGTCCGACATTTTTCAAGCACCATAGGAGCGGACGAGTCTGTTAAGGAAACTGTGTGTTACACAAACCTTAACAAGTAAAATGTTTCGGTTTGTTCTTGCTTTTAGTTTAATTTTGAGTTTTTTTATTTTGTTCGATATAATAAATAAATTCAATATTTATTTTATTATTTATTATTATTTCTTGGGTTGTTGGTCTTAAACTTCTAACGTGTCTGTAGCACGATCGGTTTTAAGTGAACTTTATACATTTCTCGAGTTTGATCCTTCTTGTCATTACTCATGAAGAAGATTACGATTATATTCAGGGCTGGTTTTAAGATTTTGGAGGCCTGAGACAAACTGAAAAATTAGCCCCTAACAATAATTTAAAAAAATTAAAATTTAAAAGTAGACCCCTAATAATAAATATTTAAAAAATGAATTTTAAGAGTAGGCCCTAAACAATTATTGAAAATTTTTAACTTTAAGCGTATACCCCTAATAACAAATATTGAGAATAAATGAGCCTCTAATAACAAGCATTGAAAAAATTAGACCCGAAATAACAAGTATTGAAAAAAAAAATTAAGAGTAGGTCCCTAAGAACAAATATCAAGAAAATTTGGGCATCAAATAACATGTATTGAAAAAAAATGGACCCTTAATAACAAATATTGAAAAAATAAATGAATTTTAAGAGTAACACATAATAACAAAATATTGAGAAAATTGAGCCTTTAATAACAAGTATGGAAATAATGAACCCCACATAACAAGTATTGAAAAAAATAAATTTGATGAGTATGTCCCTAATAACAAATATAAAAAAATTGGGCCTCAAATAATAAATATTAAAAAAATTGGACCCCTAATAGCAAATGTTGAAAAGAATTTTAAGAGTATGCCCATAATAACAAATATTGAGAAAAAATTGAGCCTCTAGTAACAAGTATTAAAAAATCGAACCCCAAATAACAAGTATTGAAAAAGATTGACCCATTATAATTGTAATAACCCATTTCATCTAGGTTACCAAACTAAACCGACCCAAACTTTAAACTCATAACCAAAACCCAGACCCAAACCCGTTTACAACCCATGACCCGACTCGGTAACCAAAACCCTAAAAACCTAACCCTAAATAACCTCCATTGCCGCAGCCTCCGCCGTTCGTCCTTGCCGCCAGCCACTAACCACCCGAAACCAAATCAAACCAAAATCCCTAAATAACCCTAAACTAAATTAACCCTAAATATAACCTCTAACCTGTAAACCCTAAATTAACCCTAAATAAATAAAATAAACCCTTTACCCACAGCCCCAAACTGACCTCTGCCTCCACCATACCCTGTCACCAACCCTACCCATACCTTGTCTTCACCAAAACCCCAGAAAATCCGCTCCAAATCTGCAATCAACAAAAGAAATCTTTTTTTTATTTTGTTATATAAGAACCGAAAATCACAAATGTAAAAGGGGGTCGAAAAAAAATCTAGAGAGAAATTTAGAGGGGTTTTTAGTTCGAAAAACGAAGAGAAATCTGTAAGGAAAATTTTTTGTAATAGCTTTGAAATCAATACAAGAGGCTTAAGGGTAAAAATTTCTCCTTTGCTTTTGAAAATCAAAATCTTCTTGTTTTTTTTCCTTTTGTTTCGAATCAAAATAAAAATAAAAGAGGGATAGATTAGAAAGCCTACCGGCCAAGTGAAGCACGACCATTTTTTTTGGTTGTCTTGAGGCCGCAAGGCCAGTGACCGCCATGAAGCCGATAGGTGAATGGTCGCCGCTTTGGTAGTGAGTCGAGAGGAAGAAAAGAATGATGCTTTAGGGTTTTTACTATTTCAATCTATTTTAAAAAAACCCCTTTAATTATTTAAACTTATCTACCAAAAACGGTGTCGTTTTGAGTCCTCAACCCGTGCGGTGACCCGGTAACTAGGGAAGGATCTGCGTGTCTTTAATGGTCAAATTAAATCTCAAGTCCCTAAACTCTTTTCCCGCCCCATTTCTGCCCGTGGTCTAATCTTGTGTTCGATCCTTGTTTTTCTTACGCATGTTCATTTTGGCTTTCGGTTCCTGTTTCATTTCATTTTAGTCACAAAATTTAATTTCCAGCCCTGCATTTCTGCTTATTTACATTTCAGCCCGCATGTTTTGCATCTGTTTCATTTTCATCCTGTAATATTAGACATTTATGCTCTGTAATTAGATATTCATACATTTTTAGTCCCTAACCTTTAGATCCATGTTATTTTATGAAGTGTTAGTACAAATCATGCATCTTTATTTTAGCATTTTATTATTATTATTACCATAAAGTAGTTTACTATATATTAAATGTATAACATATATGTACATACGTATTTATGTTTTTATCTACGTATAATATTCGCATATTTTTTATTTTATCTTATTTTATATATATGTATGTGTATATATTTTTATGTATGTTTGTAAACTAATATATAACATTTTATTTAATTACAACGTATATACATAATGTTAAATATTTGTTTTACCTTAATTAGTATATTTTTAGATTAATATTCATGCATGTTTTAGAGTAGTGTTTTTATGTTAGAATGCATTTTTATGTGATAGATTAATATTTATGTTAGATTAGTATTTTATTATGTTAGTATTTATTTATATTTTTATCGCATTGTATTTATTTATGTTTATGTTTGCTATGTTTTAAGTTGTATTTCAGAATATAAATTGTCAATGCGGTGCCCTTTTATCCGAGCGTAAATGGGGCCAATATCAGGCGTAGTGATGGTGGTTGAGCGTTTACTCTCGGATAACGGGGTTTTTAAAATTTACTCGCACTTATGACCAAATTTTAATTTAATCATCACTTTAATCTGGAAAGTTTAATATTAATAAAGAGGTAATTATTAAAGTACCAATTTTGGGCGGTGTGGGGGTACTAATCCTTCCCCATCTATAACCGACTCCCGAACCCAACATTTTGAAATCTCTAGTTTTTACGGTGTCCGGTCCACCTTGAGTGACCGATGGCGACTCTATTTTTAAATAAAACACGGTTTCTTTAAAACCCCACGCGGAAGACATTATTTTAAAAATAAAGTAAAACAAAATAAAAACCACATTTTTTTGCGAGAGGGACAACGCTATAGATGGTGACTCCGCTGGAGACATTTTTTTTTGTTTTCAAAAGTAAAAGAGAGTCGAGCTTTTTAAATAATTACCGCTTTACTAATATTAGAAGTTCCGGATTAAAGTGACGATTAAGTTAAAATTTGGTTATAATTTCGCGTTTATTTTAACACATTTAAAATTTGGCATATAAACCCGTCATTTTAAGTGGGGGAAGACGCTAATGCTTTCGTGAGGATATCGTTCCTCCGTGTAGGCCTAGCAAGTACCTTCGGGGCTCGAGTACCTTATGCTTTCGTAAGTATATCGTTCCTTCGTGCAGGCATAAGCGAATGGGTCCCCCTGAATTAAACGCGGTTGAAAGGAGCCTATAATGGGTGATGACCGGAGGCTTTGCTACTCTTAGTAGAGGACATCAAGGACAATTCGGGTACCTCTTAGCACCAAAACTGCATATAGTGAGCCGTAGGAGCCAACCCTTTAGAGCCATGTGAAACTCTGTCCGATTAGTGGTCACCCTATTTAGGCTCTAGTGCCTTATTTCTTGTTTATGTACAATTTTTTATATATTACTCTATTTATCATTTGTTTTGGTAATAACCCGTTTCATCTTTATTTTATTCTCATCACATCGATTTCATCTACATCATTGCACAATATCATCACAATCTTAATTTTGCATTGCATCGATTTAGGACACATTTTGCATGCATTCATTTTCAGAATAATAAAACTGATCCTCGAGATGCCTTGTGGCAGCAATACTGGGAAAGACAAAAGACCAATCAATTCAACACCCCTCAGAAAAAAGAAAAGAGCGAACATAGAAGTTTCAAATTTAATACAAGAGCAGTTTCAGGCGACAACATAGAACGAACAAAATGTTGGGGCATGCACCCTGATGAAAGATTCAAAGAAAGGTAATCGAATCCAAGAAAAGGTTAGGGCATTGTCATATGCAAAAGACCAAGATCCTGACGGGACCAGTGAGGAGTCAGGGGCATCCTTTTGAGGATAAAAAAAAATCATGTCACATTCATACATGTAGTTGCATTTATCTTGAATGGAATCATTTTTGCATACGTCATACATTTAGGCAGTGCATACACTAAAGTCACCTTGCATTTAGGATAGGCATAAAATTCATGCATTTTTGCTTGTACATACAAACAGGTTCGAAGAAGAGACCGAACACCCTCAACATGGGGGCAATGACAAGAGGGCCAACCCTAGTCTTGAAGGAGGCCAAACACGAAGAAGATGCTGAAACACCCAAAATAAAAGGTATCAGCGACAAAATCTTTGACAATTACTGACCAATGTTTTTTTCTTTTCAGGATTTGATTCCTCCGAAGATGGTGTGACGGACGCCAACATTTTTCATATCCTTACTACTGCCAACAGAGACAACTATTTCCAGATTCTGCCCTTTGTCGATAAAGAAGTAGAGTAAATTTGCCAAAATATTATCTCGCTGTTAGTGGCGCAGTCATCCAACATCTTGCAAATCATGCATCCGTCAGTGGTGGTATGCCAACTTAGTATAGATCTTGCCTCCGTCGGTGGCGTTGCAGATCAAATTTTCTATCCAGATCCTATCTCTCCATCGGTGGTGTAGTGGATCTCACATTTTGCTGATCTAGTCTCTCCGTCAGTGGTGTAGTAGATCAAATCCTCTCCAGGTCTTGCCTCTTCGACGGTGTTGCAGCTAAACCAAACTTTTCCTTGGAATCTCTTTTTAGTTACAAGAAAAATATCAAAATATCAAGAAAAAATCAAAAAAAATCAAAAAAGAAAAAAAGAAAAAAAAGAAAAGAAAAAGGAAAAAAATCAAAGAATTCAGAAAAAATCCGAAAAAAGAAAAAAATCAAATCAAAATAAAAATCAAGTTGTTATCATTTGTCGATCTTGCTCATCCGTTGATGGTATAGTAAGATCCGTGTTGCTGAAATCTGATCTTCCCCTCCGTTGATGGTGTGGATAGATCCAACTTTATAAATTTAAGGTTTTGCCTCTTCGCGGTGTTTGCAAACCAACCAAATTTGCAAAAGTCTGATCATGCCTCTTTGTCAGAGTTGTAGCTTGATCAAAAAAAAGAGAAAAAGAAAACCATCTGATCCTGCCTCTTCGTCGGAGTCGTAGCTGGATCAAATCTTCAGACCTTGCATCTTCGTCAGTGTTATAGCTTGGTCAAATCTAACTTTCGGTTCTGCCTCTTCGTCGGTGTTGTAGCTTGATCAACATTACTAACTTCAGACCATGCCTCCTCGTCGGTGTTGTAGCTTGGTCAAAATTTACTAACTTTCTAGTTGTATCAATGTTGTATCTTAAAAAAAGAAAAAAGAAAGAAAAGAAAAAGAAGAAGAAGAAAAAAGAAGAAAAAATAAAAAAAGAGAAAAAGTAAAAAATAAAAAATATATAAAAAAATCAAAATGAGCTTTCAATCTTTCGATCCTGCATCTTCGTCAGAGTTGTAGCTGGATCAAATATCAGAACTTTCATCCACCGATCCTGCCTCTTCGTCAGAGTTGTAGCTGGATCAAATCTTCAGACCTTGTCTCTTCGTCGGTGTAGTAGCTTGGTCAAATCTAACTTTCGGTTCTGCCTCTTCGTCGGTGTTGTAGCTGAACCTAATTCACTAACTTCCGTCTTGCCTTTTCGTCGGTGTTGTAGCTAGACCAAATTCACTAACTCTTGATCCTGCCTCTTCGTCGGTGTTGTAGCTTGATCAAAATTTACCAACTTTCAAGTTTTATCAATGTTGTATCTAAAAAATGAAAAAAAAAGAGAGAAAAAGAGAGCAAAATGAAAAAAAAGTATAAAAGAAAAAGGAAAACAAAGAAAAAAGAAAAAAAAAAGAGAAAAGGAAGAAGTTGTCAGTTTTCTAGTCATGTCTCTTTGTCAGAGTTGTAGCTGGATCAGACATCAGGACTTTCATCCATCGGTTTTGCCTTCTCGTCAGTGTTGCAGCTAGATCGAATTTTGTAGACCCTGCCTCTTCGTCGGTGTTGGAACTGGGTCGAACTCTCTTTAGGTATTAGCTTATTATCAATAATGTAGCAAGTTGGACTCATTTTGCTTCCCCAATAGACAACCCCCTATTTTGAAGATTTTGCTTCCCAAGAGTGACAAGGTAGATCAACCAAGACATGAAAGAAGACCTGCATCAAAGAGAAAGAAGATATACTGAAGAAAGAAGACATACGTCAAGAGGAGAAGCTCAGTCGAACTGGATGAAATGGGTCATTTTTAGTCATTGCTTCGTTGCCGTTACACAAAAATGAGCAAAGAGGGGCAAATGTAATAACCCATTTCACCTGGGTTACCAAACCAAACCGACCCAAACTTTAAACCCATAACCCAAACCCGGATCCAAACCCGTTTACAACCCATGACCCGACCCGATAACCAAAAACCCTAAAAATCCTAACCCTAAATAACCTTCATTGTCGCAGCCTCCGCTGTTCGTCCTTATCGCCGGCCACCAACCACCCGAAACCAAATCAAATTAAAATCCCTAAATAACCCTAAACTAAATTAACCCTAAATATAACATCTAACCCATAAACCCTTTACCCACAGCCCCAAACTGACCTCTGCCTCCACCATACCCTGTCACCAACCCTACCCATGCCCTGTCACCAACCCTACCCATACCTTGTCTTCACCAAAACCCCAGAAAATCCGCTCCAAATTTGCAATCAACAGAAGAAATCTTTTTTTTATTTTGTTATATAAGAACCGAAAATCACAAATGTAAAAGGGGGATCGAAAAAAAATCCAGAGAGAGATTTAGAGGGGTTTTCAGTTCGAAAAATGAAGAGAAATCTGTAAGGAAAATTTTTTGTAATAGCTTTGAAATCAATACAAGAGGCTTAAGGGTAAAAATTTCTCCTTTGCTTTTGAAAATCAAAATCTTCTTGTTTTTTTTCCTTTTGTTTCGAATCAAAATAAAAATAAAAGAGGGATAGCTTAGAAAGCCTACCGGCCAAGTGAAGCACGACCATTTTTGTTGTTGTCTTGAGGCCGCAAGGCCAGTGACCGCCGTGAAGCCGATAGGTGAATGGTCGCCGCTTTGGTAGTGAGTCGAGAGGAAGAAAAGAATGATGCTTTAGGGTTTTTACTATTTCAATCTATTTAAAAAAAACCCCTTTAATTATTTAAACTCATCTACCAAAAGCGGCGTCGTTTTGAGTCCTCAACCTGTGCGGTGACACGGTAACCAGGGAAGGATCCGCGTGTCCTTAATGGTCAAATTATATCTCAAGTCCATAAACTCATTTCCCGCCCCATTTTCTGCCCGTGGTCTAATCTTGTGTTCGATCCTTGTTTTTCTTATGCATGTTCATTTTGGCTTTCGGTTCATGTTTCATTTCATTTTAGTCACAAAATTTAATTTCCAGCCCTGCATTTCTGCTTATTTACATTTCAGCCCGCATGTTTTGCATCTGTTTCATTTTCATCCTGTAATATTAGACATTTATGCTATGTAATTAGATATTCATATATTTTAGCCCCTAACCTTTAGGTTCATGCTATTTTATGAAGTGTTAGTATAGATTATGCATCTTTATTTTAGCATTTTATTATTATTATTATTATTACCATAAAGTAGTTTACTATGTATTAAATGTATAAAATATATGTACATACATATTTATGTTTTTATCTACGTATAATATTCACATATTTTTTATTTTATCTTATTATATATATGTGTATATATTTTTATGTATGTTTGTAAAATAATATATAACATTTTATTTAATTACAACGTATATAAATAATGTTAAATATTTGTTTTACCTTAATTAGTATATTTTTAGATTAATATTCATGCATGTTATAGAGTAGTGTTTTTATGTTAGAATGCATTTTTATGTGTTAGATTAATATTTATGTTAGATTAATATTTTATTATGTTAGTATTTATTTATATTTTTATCGCATTGTATTTATTTATGTTTATGTTTGCTATGTTCTAAGTTGCATTTCGGAATATAAATTGTCAATGTGGTGCCCTTTTATCCGAGCGTAAATGGGGCCAGTATCAGGCATAGTGATGGTGGTTGGGCGTTTACTCTCGGATAAAGGGGCTTTTAAAATTTACTCGCACTTATGACCAAATTTTAATTTAATCGTCACTTTAATCCGGAAAGTTTAATATTAATAAAGCAGTAATTATTAAAGTACCAATTTTGGGCGGTGTGGGGTGCTAATCATTCCCCGTCCGTAACCGACTCCCGAACCCGACATTTTAAAATCTCTGGTTTTTACGGTGTCTGGTCCACCTTGAGTGGCCGGTGGCGACTCAATTTTTAAATAAAACACGGGTTTTATAAAACTCCACGCGGAAGACGTTATAAAGTAAAACAAAATAAAAAACATACATTTTTTAGTGAGAGAGACGTCGCTACAATAATAACTAGTATTAGAAAATAATTAAACTATAACTATTTAAATAGTAAAAATTGAAGAAGAAAAAAGAGGCTTCTATCTAATATTATAACCAAATTATTATTTTGTTTACTTGTTATTTATGGCCCCAAAAGGAGATCTCTATCTAATATTATAATCAAAATTTGAGACATTTCCTATTATAATTATTTAAGTAGTAAAAATTAGGAAAAATGAGGCCCTGCGAGATCGACCGGTTCGACCTGCCCCAGAGCTAGCCTGATTGTATTCCATTTATCACTAATATTTTCTTCTTAAAATTTAACATTATATCATAGGTATATTACCTAGTAACTAAAAAAGAGACATGGTATATGTACTATTAATAATTTGATGCTCACAAGAGAAGCAAATGAAACACTAAAGATTTTATTCGGGTGATAGCAGGGACGAACGCAAAACTTTATGTTAGGGGACGAACCTATAAAATTCTAGGGAAGGTAAACTTATAAAATTTCAGGGGACGAAAATAGATTTTCAATAAGAAATGCATAGTAAATTTCTAAAAAATTTCTAAATCATATAGGAATTTTAAATTTTTAGGAGGGCAACTGTCCCTCCAACCCCCTCTAGGTCCATCCTTGGGTGATAGAATAACTCTTAATTTATATGAATATAAGTCCATGGGTGTTCATGGTTAACCAAAATACTATAAGATTAACCTGTAGGTTTTGTTCTTGTTGTAAATATAACACATTATCTTTAGATATTATCATCTAATTACACTAAGAACAGAACCTACAGGTTAACCGTTATAGTATTTTGGTTAACAATATCCATGAACACCCTTAATAATAACAAACAACAAGATCTTTTACTTACTGCACAAGCAATGTGATATTAGCAATGATTGACTTTTGTAGAGGTTAGAGAGGACTTAAGGCATAGGCTGAGTCCATTTTTCTTCATTTGTAACTTCAATTGTATATTTGTAGCTAAAAATAAGGGTTTGGTGCACCAAATAACAAATTCAATGGGGTTATATTTTCAAGTTTTTCTTCATGTTTTAATCCTGTTTAATATATTTGCTAGGAAAGACCGTTGTTATTAATTGTGTACCTATCTCAAGCAGCCACTGGCCCAGCACAGGCAGGGAACTCATTTCCTTAATTGAGCCCTTCATTGACAGCTTTCTCTGGCTCTGCTTAATCTGATTTGGCTGAACAAAAACATGAGTTTTCAGCCAACAAATCAAATAGAAAATGAGAAGCTTACTCAAAAAGTTGCAGCACCATTTCCATCATATATTGTAGTAATTATAAGTGTAACCCAAGGCTGAATCCAGTTTGAGTAATGCTTGAATTGAAGGTGAGAAATAGGGAAAAAAAGCAATTTAATATTAGGTGAGTAATCTTTGCTATGGTCTAATCAATTTTCAACTTTTTAAGTTGGGTTTCATCATTTCTTACCTTTATGGTGTAGGGTATTGTTCAACAGCAAGAACAGGCAAAATAGGATTAACCTTTTGTTTTTTCTTTCCAAATTCACAATTCACTGCCTTACATGCTTATGAAAAGCCAATAGGATTTCCATGTTTCAAAAAGAAAACTAGTACTAATACAATATACTTTATAGTCCGGGTACCCCCAAGGGCTCCAACTAAGTCCGAAGTTGTCTTGGGTCAGATTCTGTTTCGAGTGACAAACTCTCTCAAAGTTGTTTTCCCATCCGCTACATACTTTATTTAAAGGATATCAAGCTCCTTGTCACTTGATCCAGTAGGCATTGATATAGACTTTGTAACATAGTTACCTAGCAAGCATGTTCAAATGTGTCTGTGTGTGTATATATATATATATATATATATGAAAGTGGGAGTCATCAACGGAGAAACATGGGGAAAGGAGGAATCAAGCTACCTTACCAAGCAGTTTTATAAGATTTTCAAGCCTGCCCTTGAATTTCAACATAGAGATTGTAGGTGGGACTCTGATTGTGCCATTCCATTGACAAATATACTGATATAGTACAACACAAGAAAGTGAAGGATCAAAGTTAAAAGACGTGAAAGAAGGTTTGTAAAAACCTAAAAAGCAAAAGCATGTCAAACCCTTTCTTGCATATAATCAAAGTGAGGTGAAAAAAGACAAAGGTTCCATTCTTCTAAACTTCAAATCAAAAAGACTTATTTAGCATTTTGGTCTCTGCTCAAAATGGAGAGGGAAAAAACAAAAGGAAAAATGTTCTATAGGTAGCCTATCACTCATACAATTATTTCTAATATAATAAACAAATCAAAATATGACCTGAAACCCATATTTCTAAGTGATGGTTATCTATATAAATTTGCGTTGTCGAACTATGTTTAGATGAGAATGGGGATTTACAATCATATATCGGAATTGTTACCACTAGAATCAATCATTACAAGCATGATCGGACTGATAATAGGAATATGTCCAGACATGACCTGCACTTGGTAAGACTTAAACCAAAATATAATCTGCAAAGAACCCACACACATCCACATTATTTCATCAACCCTTGCAAAGAGTATGCTAGAAATCATATCCACATTATTAGCACTTGGAAAATATCTAAAAA